>JALGBA010000299.1:212500-622910 GCA_023970755.1 Azemiops feae | reverse complement strand
ACAACCTGCCTCCAGAAGCGGTGAATGCTCCAACACTGGAAGTTTTTAAGAAGAGACTGGACAGCCACATGTCCGAAATGGTATAGGGTTTCCTGCCTGAGCAGGGGGTTGGACTCGATGACCTCCAAGGTCCCTTCCAACTTTATTATTATTATTATTATTATCTTTATAAGTCACCCAAGAAGAAGTAAAAATGGTTAGATGTCTCTTAAGAGACTCTAGGAAGAGTACAGAGAAGAGCAACAAAGATGATTAGGGGGCTGGAGGCTAAAGCATATAAGGAACGGTTGCTGGAATTGGGTATGTCTAGTTTAATGAAGACAAGGACTAGGGGGGACATGATAGCAGGGTTCCAATATCTCAGGGGCTGCCACAAAGAAGAGGGAGTCAAGCTATTCTCCAAAGCGCCTGAATGCAGGACAAGAAGCAACGGATGGAAACTAATCAAGGAGAGAAGCAACCTAGAACTAAGGAGAAACTTCCTGACAGTTAGAACAATTAACCAGTGGAACAACCTGCCTCCAGAAGCGGTGAATGCTCCAACACTGGAAGTTTTTAAGAAGAGACTGGACAGCCATTTGTCTGAAATGGTATAGGGTTTCCTGCCTGAGCAGGGGGTTGGACTAGATGACCTCCAATGTCCCTTCCAACTTTATTATTATTATTAAGAGATGTTTGTAGCAATACGGAGGTCTAGATAATGTAGGTCTGGAGGCACAAACCGGTTATTTGGAATAGTGCTTGGTAAGTCCCTGATCACCTGACACAACAACCTAAATCTACTAGGTAGGATGAATAGGGTTTTAATACCCTTTGCTGTCTTTCTGGAGATTAAATAGTCAAAATGTAGAAGTTGAATCAATTTCTTGGCTATTTAGCATTAATGAATGGTGACTTAGAGAGCCCTTTAATGCTATTTAATGCTAAATAGCCAAGAAATTGGCCTCCCTTTTGGGAGGTAATTCAATCTCATAGGAGATAAACAAAATCAAAATAAAAAAAGATAATGTAGAACAACATTCTTCTAGACCTGAAGTATTAAAATGCTGACAGTCAATGCGGAAAGAAATAGTTTTAAAACGATCAGATCACAATAATCAGCGGTTTGCAAACTAGTTAAAAATCCAAAAGAAATGCAATAATTTGGACAGACCATAAATGAAGAGCCCTGTCCTCCAAATCTCTAAGAAGACTAAATAACAAAGTATTACAAAGCACAAGGATATACTAAATAAAAGTGAATTGAAAAATTGAAATGTGATTGAATTAAACAAATTAAATTAAACAATTCTACAACCTGAATAGAGAGGGAAAATGAGCATAACACAGAAAAGAGAAATGAAAAACCTAATGTTAATTTCTGGCTACATAAATTCATCTATTTCTTTAGGAACTGAGGACAAATGGTCCTCAGCTTCAGTTTTTGGATGCCTCTAATTCCTTATAGATTCCCACTTAATAGATCAAAGGGTCCATCAAAGGCTCTCTCTAGCTTTTGTCCATGGATTCCCTGTCTACCTGCACAGATAAACCCCCAAGTGGCCTCAAGAGCTGTCAGGGAGAGGGCTAAGATCAGATGACTGCAAAAAAATAGGATCCTTCTAAACCCCCCCCCATCCATCCATCGCCCCCCCCCCCATCCTGCCAGAACCGATGAAGCTTCTTGGATGAGAAGCAAAACATCTTCTTTTCTTCCTCCAGGAAAAAAACAGTCCAGCTGCTTTTTGAAAAAGCACTTTTGAGACAACCATGACCTGGATAACTGAGAATCTCCACACAGTCTCTACCACACAGATATATATTCTCCTATATATCTAGGAGAAAGATGGACGGTGGCAATTTGTCTCTGGGCCTGTGTTGTGTCAAACAGCCATCTCTCACTTGTAGGAGTGTGGATTGTGACTCTGAATCTGCAGGCTGGCATGAAGCTACATTCACAACATTGCAGTCGTTTGTTAGGAAATCATGTGTAATGTTTAAGCTCAGCCGTTAAGCCTGCAACGTGAATAATCTTCCACAGTGTTGTGACTGGCTCATGCCTAATGGCGGTGGTTAGTATTTCTTTAAAGCTGTTATACCAGGGTGGCTATTTCAGAACACATGCCTGATGCTGGGATGCAGAGTGTGGGGCAGTTGCCTCTAGGTTCAAACCAAGTCTGAGCCCAGATCTGGAGCTACATCTTCTATTTGTCTTCCTGCTGCCTTTAATAATTAACGATTTTAAATTATTTTGTGTTCATTACTTTTTGGAATAACTTTGAAATTAATTAATTAATTCGGCTGTAGATTTCCTCTTGTTTGGAACAGAATGTATGCAGAACAGGGTCTGGATGTTCAGAGTAGTTTCTTGGAATCCGTGGTGAGTTCTAGGAAAGCAGCAGCTTAGATGTAGGTAAATATTTTTCAATGTCAAGTGTTAGTGCCATCAATGGATGGATGATTCCATAATTCTGCAGTTCCCATGACTTCCATGCCTGGTAAACTTATAGTGAAACAGGCTTATTTATTTATGTTAAGTAAGATTCACCCAACAGAAAATCACTTCTGCAAACAGTAATTATATAACATAATCTACATTTGCTTTTACATACATTCTAAATAAACAAGGAGGAACATACCTTCATCCTTTTTTATTCAGTGGCATAATTTCTTCTAGATTTATTCTTGGAATAAATACACTTTAAAACCTTGCAGCCACATTTCCCCCCCTCCCCCCCAAAATAAGTATAAAATTCATAGGTTCATGCTATTGATGCTATCATTTTTCTTATCAGCTCCTTTCTGGTAGCATAGTATCTTAAGTATAGCAGAGGATATTATATTCTATATCTCATTTACTCAGAGGACCCATTGATTATAAACAGGCATTGATTATAAACAGGCAAATAATATGGGACAGAATTTATTTCTGCATTATGAGGAAGGGTCTTATTAACTCTTTATCTACTTTAGTGAAAAGCGATAATTTAATCAGAATCCCTTTCTAGGATTATTTTCCCTGATGTGATGGTCTCCAGAACTGTTTGCAGTACAACCACCAGAATTCCTTGCCATCATCCTGGCTTGGATCTATTATACTTGTAATCTAAATAGGTCAGGAGGCACCAGATAGACCTGAAGTCCTTCAGGACCTTGGACTTGGTGTCAAGTCAAGAAAAGCACTTGGTGATTCCTTGATGGCTGAGGTTGGTAGAAGTTGAAGTTTAAAACCTCTTATGGATGTGAGGTTATCTGTCCTTGGAGTATTCTGCCCCATTGTTCTTGGCACTAAAATGGCTGAGGTGAAACAAAAAATGTGCAGTGAAAGTGGCAGCGTTTACAAGGATCTGCACTTAAAGCAGGCATGGATAACATTCAAATAATGTAGGAAAACATGGACCCTCAAATGTTGTTGAATTACAACTTTTATAATCAGTAACTGTTGGCCAAGCCAGGGGTGTTATAGTCTAAGAATATCTGGAAACCCATGGGTTCTTAGGCACCTCTTAAACAAGTGTGTGTGATTATCCAAAACCCTGATGAGATACAGAGACAATTTATCCACCTATTCTGGACACAATCCAGAGTAAACTTCTGAAAAGCCTGCTGAAATCTTTTGCCCAAGTTAGGGAACACAAGCACTGATGCATTGATGAGAAAATCTGATTGGGTTACTCATCTCTATTTTTGAATACAGTTTTCAACAATTACAAAGAATGCGAACTCTTTCCCCTCCCAATGTCCCTCGGTTCTTCTTGTTTTAATTTGCTTTTGTTTATTTTCCATTTGAAAATGGTCTCTGTCATAAGTGGGTAATAGGAACAAATTATAATAAATAAGATCACGGCATAGAACAATTCCCCTATCCCACCCCCCACCCCCAATTCGTTCAGCCTTGTAAAAATTCTTTGCTACTTGGAACAGTGCTACTCAGAGGGACACACTTTTTCTATTAAAAAAAAAAAAAATCTCCTGGCTGATTTGTTGATAGAAATTGCTGACTCTAAGGGACTTTTGGAAAGCACACAGTTGCCCAGTACCAATAAACTTTTAAAAGATCATGATGGGCCTGAACTCTTTCAGAGACGAGTTTAGGTATGCAGGAGCCCTTCTTTTTGGCAGTAATTGAAGTTGGCAAAAGAAGAAAAAGGCAGTCATTTTTAAAAGAAAATAATTTGTGCAAATAGTACATAGTTGACACAATTTAACCTTCTGTCTTACATCCTGTATTACAGTTGTGCTTGCTTATTTAGCATCAAATTAGTGTGCAGGTATCATCTTCCAATAATTTTTAAAATATACTACTGTAATTAGTTTTAGAGCATAAGGTGGAAGAAGATTACTTTAGGGATGTTGTATAGATGTTACTGTTCTCCAATCTGAAGCTAGTTATTATGGATAGTAACTCCCATTGTTTCCAGAAAGCACGGTCATTAATCTTATTATGCAGAATACCTCTTTTTGCCTAAATTCTAAAACCAACAAAAGAAAAATAGCTGTGGGCAGGTCATCCACAAGGGAGAAAAATCCTTACTCTGTTATGAGGTGTGTACTACCACCTCTCTTGGCTATGGAAGCTCTTCATAGTTCCTACACACCCCGAAAGTTTAGACTATGTCTACATTTATATTAATCATTGTCTGCTTGCATATAAGTCATGTTACTATTTGGCAAACTGCCATTATTTTCCCAGTTAAACTTCTCCTTAACAATATGCCTTATTTTCATTTTCAGAAACAAACATGAAACCTAAGGTTGTTGTTGGCTTCAGATTTTAAATTACAATTTGCATGACTTTTGTGCTTGGCTGGGTTCACACAAGTTATTAGGGATTTTTTTTAAAAAAAAACCAGTTTTCTCAAAGTCATCCAACTATCATGAGTAACTAAATGGATATTGCCACTAGAAATGTCAGTATGTTCCAGTTTTATTTCACTCAGACCTGAATTAATATAGTGAAATATTAAGGGCGGGTTGTAAGAATTCTCAATGACTTGCTAATAAAGATGTTTAAATACCAGTGCCCTTATGAACAAGCGCGGTGCCTTTAGCAACGCAAGAAAAGCATCTAGAATAGGGGATTCTGTTTTGCAGTAAAAAGGTAATGATAGTTCAGTGTTGTATGACAAACAAAAGTAAAAGAACTCTCAAAGATGCGGTTTTGCAGTCAGAAGTAACCAATATGATTTAATGAAGATGCTTTTTGTTGAATGATTGATTAGATGTCATCAAATTGTTTTGGATTTCTAGATGCATTTTCTCCATGAAGATCTATTCCTAACTGGATCTTTCAGGTCTCCCAAAGGGGGAACTCATCATCACTATAACGGAGTCCATCTACCGGTGCTGCTGGTTGTCTTCTTTTTCTATTTCCTTCTACCTTTCCCAGCGTAGAGCTTTCTCCAAAGAGGTGGATCTTTGCACGATGTGTTTCAGTCTGGCCATTTGTGCCTTGGGTGAGAACTCTAATGATGACATTAGCTGTTTACTTTTTACCAGAATAACAGAATTGGAAGGGACCTTGGAGGTCTTCTGATCCAAACCCCTGCTCAAGCAAAAAACCCTACAACATTTCAGACAAATGGTTGTTCAGTCTTTTCTTAAAAACCTCCGGTGTTGGAGCACCCACAATCATTTTTGTGCTGTCTTGCTGTTCAATACTTTTTCAGTGGAGTCAGAGTCTAGTGGAATCTTTAAAAGAGTTACCACAAGTGAGCAAAATCCTGTTCAGATGTCCCTCAAGCACACTTCGAGGATACTTTTACACTGCATTTACTCTGTGTATTGTTGCATTTACAAAGTTTCACTTGACTATGTTTCTATCTTCAAAATTGATTATAGAGGATTTTTTTTTTTAAAAAAAATTCCGGTGAACAATAAGATGTCTTGTGCAGTTTGTATAAACACTAAGGAAAAGTTTAGCACCTATCTAAAAATCAAAGATTTGAATAGACATTTTCCTTCATATAATTTTAATATAGAAGATTATACACAATGATTCAGGGTATATCATCTCGGTTCTGTTTTTGCATAGATTTCTCTAATTTGCATTGCACATCTTAACTCTAGTTTATCTATTCTCTGTTCCAACATGATGGTTGGTACAGGGGAACTGAACTTTGATTCTTCAAATGAAAGGTTGTTTTTTTTCCAACTTTCTCTTTTTCCCTTTTATGCAATCATTTACTCTTATATACAGGAAAGAGTTAATAAACAGTAACATCCAAAAAGAAAAAAAGAGGATGTGGATTTCAGCATACACCATACAAATCTGCTCCAGGAAGTTTTCTTGGACATTTTGAAGGAATCGAAGAGTGCAGTGAAGAAAGAAATCTGTTGGTCGGAGAGGAGAAGTTTATCTGAAATAGTTTGGATTTTATCCAATGACAAACTAGAGATTAAGTTGAATTCCTGCCTACAAGTATTCTGTTAAGTCTTTTCTAAAATATGAAATTTTGATTTTCTATATGACTATTAGCCTTTTTCAACCATTGGTTCCCCGATAACTGCTGAATGCATAATGACCTGCAGAAGTATGTCTTAGGCCTAGCCCTGTGTATGATGACTGCCATTTCAAAGAATTAATGTAGAAAAAGTTTTCAAAAGTGCATAGCTTCAGCAATCTATGGCACAACTCCTTGCATAAGAACAAAACTTAGCATTCAGGATGTATTGCTATACCTGCACCAGCCAAATTTATGGACATTTTATGATATAGCAATTAGGTAATAAAATGAATTACATTGCTCTCTGGGTATATCATATATCATTTGCACTATTTTACAGTATGTATATGAGATATTTAATTTGGGCAATAATTTGTTTTCTTTCCAAATTTCTGTTTACCTCTTTTGCTTAATTGATCATTTTTTGCTCAGGCCGTCTGGTTTTTCACAACCCCACGTGCAGAGAGATAATGGGTTTCAGACATCGTTTGGTTTTCCACTTCCCTTGTGGTCAAAGCAATTGAGTTAAAATGAATGTCAGTTAATTGAGAAACCTTTTTGGTCAACTTGCACAGGCAGGCTGGGCTCATATTCTTAAGTCAGACTCTAACTGTAAGAATTCAGCAATCACCATAAAGAATGGAGAACAATTCCTTATTCTCTGTTCTAACTTTTCTGACTCATATTCATACGTCTTGCTTTCTTCTCATTCACAACCCTTCCCTCATAATCCCACATCTTAATTTAGTTACATACTTCCAGAGGCATCTGCAGGAAAGGTCAAATTGACATGCATGACCTGCCAATCAATCCTCTGCTCCTTTTTTCAGATGTGTGATGTTGCAATAAATGTTAAAAAGGGATGTGTCAGGCACGAACAATCCGGCTCACATGGGCAGAATTCAAGCTAACTACTTTATTATATTCAGCCTATAGCTCAGGAATCTTCGCAGTCTGATAGCACTCTCTTGGGAATAATTGGATAAGATTCCCAGGAATTCAAAGGAACTCCTTTTACAGTTGCACGGTGATGCTAGACTAGCTCCACACTCAATGCCTCCTCTTTGCCAGGCTGGGTGCTTCCTAACAGGATGAGTTTCCCAAAGGCGCTTTTTCAAGAGGCAACTGGACTTTCTTGTTTGTTTCCTTGAAGACATTTCGCTTTTCATGAGAAGCGAAATGTCTTCAAAGAAAAAACAAGAAAGTCCAGTTGCCTCTTGAAAAAGCACCTTTGGGACAACCATGACCTGGATGACTGAGACTCTCCATAGACATTCAACAGGATGAGTCTTCAATTGCTTGATCAAACCTGTCGTTTTGATGCCATTCATCCTCTGCATATTTTTTAAGTCAAAAATATACAGTTGCAGACGCCAGGCCTTCATGGACCCCAAAAGTCTTGAACTGCACATAACAATTTGTGTGTCTTTTTGAGTCAGTGAGACTAGTGACTGAAGTTGAGTTGAATGCAAAAACAAAAACAAAAAAACCCTCATATCTAAATTGAATCATAGGTGATGGGAAACAATTAGGAAATCCCATGGATGTAGCCTGTACTAGAAAAAAAAATGAAAAAAATGATGGCAGACCAGTTCAGTACCATTGCCAAAAGAATATCATACAGGTAGCCCTCAACTTACAACCACAATTGAGCCCAAAATTTATGTTGCTAAGCGAGACATTTGTTAAGTGAGCTTTGCCCCATTTTACGACTTTTCTTGCCACAGTTGTTAAGTGAATCATAGCAGTTGTTAAGTTAGTAACCCGGTTGTTAAGTGAATCTGGTTTACCCATTGGCTTTGCTTGTCAGAAGGTCTCAAAAGGGGATCACCTGACCCTGGGACATGGCAACTGTCATAAATATGAGTCGTCAGTCACTTCTTTCAGTGATGATGTAACTTTGAATGGGCACTAAATGAACCGTTATAAGTCAAGGACCACCTGTATATGGATGTGTCTATGTGATTACCAGAAGTCAATCTTGACTCAAGGGAGACTTTACATATTTTATGCAGCAAAAATGGAACATGTAGTGTGACACAGAGAAATATCAGCAGATGTAAGAAACCTCAAGATTTGTAAAAAGTTAAAACTTCAAACTTTAATGGCTAGAAAATACTGGCTGACTGCTGTGTGTGAAGTAAACAAAAAGAGGAAGGGAGGGAGGAGAATACAGTCTCACAACTGCACATTACTGTTTCTTTGGACAAGAGCACATACCTTCTGTACATTTTGATGCATCCTATTACACTTAATCCTCTCCAAGGCTTTGATTTACTTCTGAGTTTAATTTAACCCAGGAATTTAAAAACAAAAGTGAGTAATTTACATATTTCCATTCTGAGCACTATAATTGGATTAACCTTAACTTGGGAATGAAGGTCTGAATGTATTCTTTTTCAATTCATTAATTGCTGGTTTCACAATTAAGCGAACCATTTCCAGCCTAAATAAGAATCATGCTGATTTAGCCCTGTTAGACAAATTCCACTTGAATTTGTTTGAGTGCTCCTACACAGACACCTCTCTCAAGCAGTTATATTAGGAAAGCAGGTACCTAAATTGAATTAATTTGTTGGGTGTACATATCAAAGAAATGTAAGGAAAGACATTCCTGGTCAAAATACAGTTCTAATTATAGCTGTCCCTGAATGAGGCACAATTGTATTATGTAGCCACACCGCAGCTAATACCTTCCTTTAAGGAAACTTGAGGCCAGAAGAAAAAAACGTTGCCCCCCTAAATTTTCAGTTACCTATGCGTGGTGTTCAGTCGGGTGCTCCTACTGGCCAAGCAGACATCTTCTGCTTTTGACTCCAGTCTACATCATGGTTTTAAATGTGAGATTTTAGCATAATCCAAGTTGGTTCCTGCCTCTTTTCTAGACTTTTTGAAGAATTGGATCTTATGTAGTCATCACTTTATTTAAATATCTGAGACATGATGGCAGACAGATAGATGAATTCATATTTTTTACAGAGAGCTTTGAAAACTTCAGAATAATTTATAAAATTAGAGCATATCCCACAGGCTAATTATCAGGCAGGATTAATCAGTGGATGAACCACAATCTAGAATTAATTACAGTAAAAAAAAGTTCAGAGCATGATGGATGATGTACTAAAATTATATATTACTTATAAATGCTACGTAAGAAGACCCATCTACTAATACCCTGGGGCTAGCCATATTGATTTAAATTCAAGTCATGTCATTCCAAACCATTGTATTTAAGAAAGGAACATATCACTATCTAAGTGGCATCAAGGGGATATAAGAAAATAATGTCTGTCTCATTGACTCATCTGTCTGGATGCTTAGCATTAATTGGTACATCATTTGCATAAACAAGGACCTGAAAATTGTTTGGCTGCATCCTCTTCTTGCTCTTTTAAAAAGTCTTACTATGTCTCGTCTTCACTGCTTAAACAAGTCTGATATGCACTGGTCTCATTCAGTAATTTTCATATCCCTTTTATAAAGCAAGAGTGGAGAAGACGTAAGAACATCTACAGCCAGAAGTACAAAGGGTATAGGGGCCATTGATGTCCACTTTTCCCCCAGAAGCAAGGCACTGTATGTAGTGTTTCTTCTTCCCATTTTATCTCTATCACAACAATCCTTTGAAGTAGGTGGGGGGGGGAGAGACACAGAGAGACAAAGAGACACACACACACAGAGAGAGAGAGAGACAGAGAGACAGAGACCGAGACAGAGAGACACACAGAGAGAGACACACAGAGAGAGACATACAGAGAGAAAGACACACAGACAGACAGACAGACAGACACACACACAGAGAGAGAGAGAGAGAGAGAGAGACAGACAGACAGACAGAGACAGACTGACCCAAGATAGATTTGAACCAGCTCCCTAACCCCTATACCACATAGACTTTGCCACTAGTAAATACTGTGTTCTTTTGAGAGCAGAGTGTTTCAAGAAGCATGACTATCCTAGCTAGGAACACTGTTTGATTCAATGATTTATATAGTAACATCATGGTTGGGGTATTGGATTAGTCTTTTGCTGTATGAAACATTTAGATCAGAGATGTCAAACTCGCGACGTCATGTGACGTTGTGCGACGTATCGAAGCTTTTCCCCCATTGCCAGCAATGGGGTGGGCACGGTTTCCTCGTGACACGTCCGGCCCACGGGCTGGCAGTTTGACACCGCTGATTTAGATGTTGCTGATTTCAATCTCTCTCTCTCTCCTTCTCTTTTTCTCTTTATTTTCTGCCATTTATATGACACCCCCTTCCCAAAAGGCTTGCAGCAGCTTTCAATGCTACAGAAATAATAGAATGAATCAAAAAAGAAAAAAAATAGTAACCGAAACCTAAGTCCAAGGACCATCACTTTCCACAGTCCCACACTGAAACCACGTGGGAAAGACTAGATTAGAAACCTCTCAGGTGCTTTTTAGCTTTATGCTACAGGACAATTAGCCACTCAACAGTGCCTTTACTGTATTAGCAGCAACCAAGTCCATCTATACTATTTTTTTTAAAAAACACACAGACAGTTCCATATAGACCTATTTAATCGTTTAAATAATTTATAGCGAACTCCACTTTTTGAATTGCAGTGAGAAACCAAAAAAGCATCAAAATTATATAATAAAATTAATTAAAAAAAAAAACCAAAACCAACAGAAGCATCCAAGGTGTGGGGTTAAAAAAAAGGGTCAAGATTGCAGCAGTGTAAACACACACACATAGACACAGATATAGACTGTGTTTACCCCTGACAACTGGCCATCACCACTTAAAAACAGAAGCAGTAAAAATGACAGATTCAGATAACATTTTAATGGGATACAGTTGAGACTCTCTCTTAGTTTATTTGGCTGTCGACGTGCTCCAGAACTGTGTTTTGTTAGGTGGTCGCCATTTTGGGGATGAGCAAGCCCTGCTCTGGATGCTAGTGGTAGCTTAAGGAGTCACAACAACAGCTCAATGTTCCCAGTTGACCTGCTAGAACAACCATTTTGAGATAGAAGGGAAGGAGGCTAATGGCCATTCCTACGCAGAGGATGCCACAATTGTGTTACAGCTGAGAAGGTAGCCTCTGGACACCCACCAACTGCACATTAACTAATAATGCTCCAGAAACCATTTTAAGGTACAAAGAAGTTCTTGTTGGCAAAACTGCCTGAAACCTACTTGGAAGAAAATGAGACTAACTAATCTGGGCAAAGAATTCCTGGGCCCTGCAGCTGTGAGATAATATGCTTCCTTGATAAAGCCATTTTCTGTATTTTGAGACAGAAGCTGAGCCTACACCACAAACATTCAAATTACTTATTATAGGGAGAGCAATCCTCCATGTATCCCTGATCCATATCTACTTTTTAAGCCGAAGAGGGAGGGAGTACTCTTAGGCAAAGATCAAAGTCCTATCTCAACTCAAGACAGCTTTCTGTGTTACAGGACCAGCCGTCCCCTATTGCTAATTACATCTTTTCTACTTTGCTTTGAACAATTTGTACATTGTGGGCTATCACGTCACCTGGAACAGTTGACCTTATGGCACTAGATTTCCTTGGAAATGTGAGTACTTGAGATTATTCAGCTTATTGGAGGAAAAACTTTAAAAACCCGTAGTTCTGAGTGGAAAATTAATGGCCTGGGTGATGCTTGGCGTACTTTGTGATAATATCATCTCTAACTCTTGGACGCCATAAGTTACTGGGATAAGTACTGGGAGATCTGTGGATATTTCTTCAGCTAACTAATGTACGACTTTCTTAGCTCTCTGCAGGAATTGAGAAGAAGGACTGCATATTTTACGACAGGGGAGTCACATGCAAACCAAAAATATTGACTAAAACGATCAGTTTGTAATGCACAAACTGTATTGCCATTAAAGTAATGCTTTATGTAGTTGCTAAATCTATCCACTCCAATTTCTGAAGTTCCAAGTGTAAACTCTTCATTTTTCATTATGGTGTCCCTTTAATCTTGGGCTTGCTTGTCAATTGGTTGTATTTCTTGCGAAGTGATGGAAGGCTCTGTGATTTGGATGTGACGGAAGAGCTGGACAATTCAAGAGAGTCCTTTTCAGTCACCTTAAAGGCACAAGCCATCTACATTTCTCCCTGTTAAATTTAGGCCCTCAATTTTGAATTTTCTTTTTCTCTTCTAAAATGTTAGCCACTCTTTCTAGTTTTGTGTCATATGCCAATGTGAGAACAAACCACTCTCAGTTCTTTCATTTTGATCATTAGCAAAACTGTTGAATGACACAGATCCAAGGACAGATCCTGTGGCACTCCATTGATACTACTTTCCAGGCTGATATGGAATTTATTTATGAATATTGTCTACTGTAGGTACAGTTATTCAGTTAGTTATCAGTCCATCAAAAAGTTTATCATCTGGCCCATATGTGAACATATCATAAGAGGCTTTCTCAAAAGACTTGCTGAGATCAAAATACATGATGTCCACAATATTTCCCTGAAGCAGCTAAGCCCTCAAAGACAGAAGTAATCTTAGTCTGCCATGATTTGTTTGTAACCCTCCCGCCCCATTTTTTTTTTGCTGTTTTTTGTTAATTGATGCATTCCAAGTGTTCACAAAGATGTTTAATCATCTACCAGAGGTCAAAGCCCAGCATAGGTATCAAGCTGACAAGGTCTATAATTTCCCAGAGTGTTCCTTTTTTTTTTTTTGAAGATAGGTACAATATTTGTCTTGCCACACATTGCCAAAAGAGACCAAAACTCCTGTCTGATTCTAGTTACCTTCAGTTTTTGTAAGGCTGTATGATCTGGGCTGCAAACCCCAGACAATCCCAGGAAGTCAGTGAAAAGTTAGCATTTTCTGGGCCTCTTTCCTATCATTTACTGGTAATCTTTTTTGTGACTGAAATCCCTCTTTATTTAAATTTATTTATTTATTCCATCCATCCATCCATTTTTGAATCACCCATCTCCCTCACAGAATGGCTCTGGGTAGTGTACAATAGAACACTTAGTCCTTGATATATGACCACAAGTGAGCCCAACATTTCCATTGCTAAGCAAGACAATTGCTAAGTGACTTTTACCCCATTTTACGACCTTTCTTCCCACAGTTATTAAGTGAATTACTGTGGTTATTAGTTAGCAACACGGTGGTTAACTGAAATGGGCCAACCCATGGGCTTTGCTTGTCAGAAGGTCACAAAAGGGAACCGCATGTCCCCGAGACACTGCAAGCATCATAAATATGAGTCAGTTGCCAAGCATCTGAATTTTGATCAGGTAACCAAGAGGATGCTACAACGGTTGTAAGTGTGAAAAACGGTCATAAGTCACTTTCTTTCCAGTGCCATTATAATTTCAAATGATCACTGAACAAAAGGTTGTACGTCAAGGACTGCCTGTACCAAAAGCTTTGGCTGGGGCAAGAGCTTAGGTATCCCTGAGTTCAGATTCAGTGTTCCATCTGTACAATGTGATTTACATCATTATTCCTGTTACTCATTGAGGATAGCTTCTGCTGCTAGTCCTTCCGGGATAATCACATCCAAAGGGCACTGAAAAATGTTGCTGAGACCTGTGGAACCTACTGGATGTGGCAATGATTGATGAGAAAACATCATCCCAACAGACAGACAAGGGTAGTAGCCGTGTGCAAGGAGCTGCATTACTTCTGACTGTGAAGTGGAGGCATCAAGACATAACTCACTGATGTTGCCACTGCTTTGTTGTCTCTGTGACAATTCCGTGCAAAATATGGTCTTTTTTTCCTGTCACATAAAGTAGTGTTTAAAAGCTAGTGCCTCATGATGCCCACACATTGCACTCATCCTAGTAGATTTACTGATACAGTAGTAGTAAAAAAATACGTGGTAACATGGACTAAAGTATTTGGTTACAATATACAAGTGGATCAATGGGAAACTATATGGCTGCTGGGAGTGAATTTTTTTATTATGTTCTAGCCTTAAAGATATTTCTTTTTTAAAAAAATGATGTATTCTTGATATTTGTCACCAGATAAATTTTCTAGAATATACAAAGGTGCTTTGAATATTTGCTAGAAATGTGAGGGACATTGTTACCATTTTACCATTTTACCATACCATGACAATCACTTGACTATGAGCCAGCAGTGTGTAGCAGCAGCCAAGAAAGCTAATACAATCCTGGGTTGTGTAAACAGAGGCATAGAATCAAGATCACACGAAGTATTAGTACTACTTTATAAAACCCTAGTAAGACCACACCTAGAATACTGCAGCCAATTTTGGTCACCATATCACAAAAAAGATGTTGAGAGTTTGGAAAAAAATCAGAGAAGAGCAACTAAGATGATCAAAGGCTTGGAGATTAAAACATACGAAAAATGGCTGCAAGACTTGGGTTTGGCTAGTCTAAAGAAAAGAAGAAATAGGGGAGACATGATAGCAGTGTTCCAATATTTGAGGGGCTGCCACAAAGAAGAGGGAGTCTCATTATTCTCCAAAGCACCAGAGGGCAGGACAAGAAACAATGGTTGGAAACTGATTAAAGAGATAAGCAACCTGGAATTAAGGAGAAACTTCCTGACAGTGAGGACAATTAACCAGTGGAATAGCTTTCCTCCAGAAATCGTGGGTACTCCATCACTGGAGATTTTTAAGAAGAGACTGGACAGTCACTTGTCTGAGATGGTACAGGTTCTCCTGCTCGAGCAGGGGGCTGGACTAGAAGACCTCCAAGATCCCTTCCAGCTCTATTCTATTCTAAAACATGGTGCAGAACAAGTGTGCTGGGGATTATATCATTACTCTCCTTCACCAACAGACCATCTCAGGGAGCTCACAGACAATCAGTGGTTTAAGGTTGGGAAGAACTGCATTAAAAATAGAAAAGAAGTAACTGTTTTCAAGATTGCTGGCAAAAAAATAATAATGGGATCATGTTTACAGAAGACCCTTCCCTTGCAATAAGACTTGCAAACTTTCAACAGCGAGCTAATTGCCATTACCATCTAATTAAAGAATAATAACTGTGGTAAAAAAGCAGGTTGCTTCAAGCATACCAAGACAATGTGATTAGCTTTTGGCCCATAGTTTGGGATGTCATACCACCACTGGAAGGGGATGATGAAAAGCACATGAAGAAAGTTTCTGGAAGTAATAAAATCCATACCTACTTGCAGATGGTGACTGGCCATTTAGAAATAAAGGCAAAGAGGCAACAAATAAGATTGTGTTTCTTTGAAGGACTCTACCAGTTCACTTGTAAAAATTATCCTCAGACAGTGATAGACCCAGTACATGATGTGACTCAACTGAAACTGGAATCTACCATGAAATTTGAGCCTTGGGGGGAAAAAAATGCTAAGTGGAGATAAAACTTCTATCAAGGAAATGCACATGTTTGAAACTATCTTTGCATTTTATTTTTGCTTTATTTATTTTTATCCCTCTTTTATTATTTTTATAAATAAGTCAAGGTGACAAACATACCTAATATTCCTTTCTCTTCCTATTTGTTTCACTCGCACTGGTCTCTCCAAGAAGGATGGGATGGAAGTCATATAAAACCTTGTAGAGGGCATGGCATAATGTAACATCCATATATACAGTACCTTTGCTCTAAGAACTTAGGAGAAGATGGACTGTATATACCACTCTGCTAGATTCTCATCCACCAGTGATTAGTGATTAGCAAGTTTTATTATAAGTACTGGCAATAAACTTTCATAGGCCATAACAGACCTGGCAACATTATCCTGCGTGTGCATCCCAGAGTTTTGCGCTTGCATTCTCCTCCTTTATTCGCTAAGAATTTCTTGGATAGCAGCATGAAAGTTTCTTCTTTAATTTACCCGTGGATGAATCCAGCCAACATCTTTCTTCCCATTTTTAAATGATATTTAAAATATGCAGAAAATACTTCAGAACATCATCTACGTTTTAAAAAGGATGTTTAAACATTTTTAATTTTGTATTAAAAATTGTTTATTTTAATATAGTTTAGTGTTGCTGTTTACACTTTGGCAGAGAATCATTTGAAAAACAGACTTGGTAATTCAGGCAGAGAGCAGACAGAGGATTGCTGGAGGCCAAGGCCAAGATATCTGTAAAATGTATTGCTGTATTTTCCTTCTTTGAAAGCTGCTGGCATATGACTTTCTCAGGCCAGGACTTCAGTTGAGACAAGTTTTCTATGACTATAGATGCCGTTTGCAATGCCAGGGAATATGTGAAATAATAATTCAGGATTAAATCAGGCTTCTTTCAATTATTTGGAAAAGAATAAGATAGCTCCTCAGATGTGGATTATAATTTCTTAATTAGAACAGATGACTTGCAGATTTCAATGCTATATTTCCCCTTTTTCTTTTGAAAGCTAGTCATAAAATTATCTTCAGAAGTTATAGGGAGGGAAAGAAGCACAGAAAGGCTCAGGGAAACGCTGCTGTAATATATGATGTGCTTTATCCTGTAAAGATTCTGTTTTCAGGGTTCCTTTCACCAGGTTGCAGCTATGTAGCCTCACAGTCAATTTTTTTCTAAACCATGTCTGTAACCTATACCCTTGGAGTGGGAAAGTTACAGTGAAGTGTATCTAATGGAGCTACCATTAGATTGGATGAAGGAACGGAGGCATCAGAACTGAGTTGCATCTGGAAGGACAGATGCTTTTATTGTAAACTGGAGAAGACTTTTCTCCTAAGCGGTAATGGTAGCCAGCCCTTTTCTTTTAACTGTTTTTAATTGAGTGCTTTTAAAAAAAATGTATTAGTTTCTTTAATGGCTGCAGGGAATATTACTAGGAATACAGAATAACAGAGTTAGAAGGGACCTTGCAGTTCTTCTTGTCCAATTCCTATACCATTTCAGACAAATGATTGTCCAATCTCTTCCTAAAAACCTCCAATAACTTCTGGAGGCAATTTGTTCCACTGATTAACTGTTCTCACTGTCAGGAAATTTCTCCTTAATTCTAGGTTGGTTCTCTCCTTGATTAATTTCTATCCATAGCTTCTTGTCCTGCCTTCAGATGCTTTGGAGAAGAGGTTGAATCCCTCTTTTCTGTGACAGCCCCTCAAGTATTAGAAGACTGCTATCATGTCATTTCTAGTCCTTCTCTTTATCCAGCTAGACATACTGTACCTAGTTCCTGCAACTGTTCATCGTATGTTTAGCCTCCAGCCCCCTAATCTCCTTAGTTGCTTTTCTCTGCACTCTTTCTAGAGTTTCAGCATCTTTTTTGTATTGTGGTGAGCAAAACAGTATTCCAAGTGTGGCTTTACCAAAGCAGTATAAAGCAGTAGTAACACTTCAAGTAACCTTAATACTATCCCTCTGATAGAGTAGAAGAAAACACGCCTTGAGAGGCCTTTTAGGTGTGTAGTTCAGAGTTGCATCTATGAAAGGACAAGGCCAGGAAATGTAGCTGAAGCAGAATTTCCATAAAGCTCTTTGTTTCAGCTGGCTCCAAAATAGGATTTTGCTTTTGATCTTTTCCTGCTAGTGGGCTTTGGTGTGTGCATTTCCAACAGGGCTGCCCTTGAAGAAGAACAATTGCTATTTGTAATTATATGTTTGCCATTCTTCCAGTAAAAGGATATACAGGCCAGGGCGGTGGGGGGGGGGGGTGATGGAGCAGAGGAATTGGCCTCTGGCCAGTGTTTATAGCATAGGAATCCATCTGGAGCTTAGAGCAAGGAGAGAGTAAGCTCTTCCTCCAGGTTGCAAATTTCATTTCAAGGCAATTTCCGATCTCCCTGTACAAACACAGCACCTTCTTATTATCTGTTGCCAACTTGTACTTAGCATCGCGATCTTAAAAAAAAAAAACTTTTTCCCCCATGTTTGTTGGCAGTAAAGAGAAATGTCAAAGTCAATTGTTTTAAGTCAGTTCAGGTGTTAAAAGGGAAACATACAAAAGCAACAAAGGATGAAGCCAGCAGAATCTTTCCTGTCCTGACTCTGCTGAGCTGAACCCACCACGGGGGAAATCTGGACTGAATAGAAAACTGGCAGATGATTATTTCCACTATAACCCCAGAGTGTGGGTCAGTGGGCAAAAGTCACAGTGCAAGACCATTCATATTTGCTTCAGAGGTCTAGTTCAAAGCACAGGAGGTGCCATAATTCTGCTCCCAATCAGGTTGCAGCAGGCCGGCTGGCTGGCCTGGCCATTCCTTGGGCTGCCCTGCTTAGTTCAGCAATACAATTAGTTGGATCATTTCTTGAAGACTCAGCCATAGTTTGCAGAGAGTGAATGGACTCGTGGAGAAGCTTACTTCTTCATGGACATCTGACACCACTCAAATATACGTTTCTTCAGGGCTGGCATAACCATAGCATGCAACAACTGTCTCAGCAGGCAGCAGGTGGTAGAAGCAAGACAGCAGTGGCAAGGGTCCTGAGTGCTTGTCCCAACCACCCAGATAATTCCTTTTCTGGAGGGTGGGTGGGTACAGCAATGTATGCCACACAGTTTATTTCTCTGGCCTACTGCCCTCAAATTTTTAGTAAGGTATCTTTCCATTGGTAGCATTTGATTAAACTCCAATTTCTATGCAGGTAGTCCTCGACTTACCACAATTCATTTAGTGACCGTTCAAAGTTACGACGGCACTGAAAAATGTGACTTATGATCGTTTTTCATAATTACGACCTTTGCAGAATCCCATGATCATGCGATCAAAATTCAGATGCTTGGCAACTGGTTCATACTTACGACCGTTGCTGTGTCTCAAGGTCATGTGATCCCCTTTTGTGACCTTCTGAACAAGCAAAGTCAATGGGGGAAGCCAGAGTCATTTAACAGCCGTGTTACTAACTTAACAACTGCAGTGATTCACTTAACAACTGTGGCAAGAAAAATCGTAAAATGGGGCAAAAACTCACTTAACAAATGTCTCATTTAACAACAGAAATTTTGGGCTCAATTGTGGTCATAGGTTGAAGACTACCTGTATATGACATGGGGCTCAGGCAGTATCTTATCCTTTGCTTGAAGCAATAACATTTCTTGAGGAGCTCTTGTCTTCTTTTATGGTGATTGGATCAAAATTTCAAGATTTGTCTGCTTATATTCTAGAAAGCAGACTTGATTATTGATTCAATTTATTTATTCAGTTTATTCAGTTCATTCACTCATTCATTCATTCTTTCATTCAATTTATATGCCACCCATCTCACTATCCAAAATTAATATTATCTAGGATTGATAAAATATGGTTCAAGGTGCTTTATATTGGTTACCTCACAACTCCAAGCACTTTAAATCATATCCTTTTTCTTTGCTTAGATGTTGTGTCTGTGGGATGGTTGAATCCATTTTCCTACATTTGATTCTTTTTTCATTGTAGGTTCTTTTATCTCATTTAGGAATACTTTTTGGTTTTTTTTTGTTAAGATGTTATTGAACAGCATTCTTATCCATGCCCTTCACAAAACCTCATCTAGTAAATTTATTTGGATGAAGGACCACTTGGAAACCCTACATTGACTATTTGGAGGGGGGGGCGGGAACAGGTTTAAGATGTCTAAAAGAAGGAAGGAAGGAGCAACAGTTTTGGTTTTTTCCCTGTTTAAAATTACAGCTTGAAAAATGTCCTTTATGTTTAGTCTGGATAGATAGTTTGGAGATGTTCACTTACTTTCAGGTTTGTGACTGTTATTCAGGAATAACCTCCAGACAGTGACAATTAGATTTATATACTTTGATTACTTAGTTTCCTGTAACTAAAACCAGGAAATGACTGCCTTCAGGTACGGTTTCCCACAGTCAACATATTGTATATATGGATTCTTTCTGAAAACTGGACTGGTACAATCTTATACCTCAGTCAGAATGACAGTCTGGGAAACTAACAGTCCCAACACGTATGAGAACATTTTGGAAGCACACCTTTCTAATGTGATTTGTGCATCTGTACATGTGTTTTTTTTTTCAGATTGGAGACTACCCAACTTTGATCCTCCCTGTATATGTGTTACATGGGATAGCTTTCAGTGGGATGCACTAAGTCAATAAGTGGGAATGGGCAGTGGTGGGATTCAAATATGTGAACAACCGGTTCTCTGTATGGATGCCGCTTCCGGAAGTCCATTCTGGGCCTGGGCAACAAAAAATTAGCTACCGGTTCTGCTGAAGTGGTGAGAACTGGCTGAATCCCACCACTGGGAATGGGGTTCCCTTTAAAGACAAATAGCTTTGAGTAAGAAATCCTTGGTAGGATAGTAACTTGATTGATCTCAGGAGCCTGTACTGTGCTTCTTTCAATTTAGGACTGAACGTCCCATGGAAATAACACACTACACTAGTCTCAAGGGCATTATCTCAAAAAATGTGTCTTGCTCCCCATTCTGTGCTACTACACATCCCGATAGCAATGAGGTGACCATTTCACACGGGACAGGTGGCAGTAAGTTTCTTTGAAAGCTACTAGGCAACAACTGGATATTTTTATTTAAAGAATTTCTAAAAACTGCCAATCTCAAACTAATGATTTGGGGTAGCTAACAATACCTAAAAATATAAAATAAAGCAAAATAAAATAATCACAGTACAGATAGTCCTCTGCTTATGACCATTTGGATTTACAACAGCAGCAAGAAAACTGACTTCACACTTAGGACAGCTGTAGTAACCCCACAGTCTCATGATTGCTATTTGGGCATTTGGCAACTGGCATGTATTTACCATGGTTGCAGTAATCCAGGGGGACATATGATCGCCATTTGTGACCTTCCCAACTGGTTTCCAACAAGCAAAGTCAATGGGGGAAGCCGGATTCTCTTAACGGCTATGATGATTTGCTTAATGACCATGGCAATTAAAAGTCATAAAATTGGTGTGGTCACATGAGGACTCATTTAACAACTATATCACTTAGCAACAGAAGTTCTGGACCCAATTGTGGACATACGTTGAGGACTGCCTGTACAATACAATAGGACCAAGACTCCAAGCAAAACCTATCACAACACATCATAAAACATAATATCTAACTAATACACTGGTCTCAATACCTGGGGAAAGAGCCAGGACCTTGAGGCTTCCCAGAAGGCTAACAGGGTCAGGACCATCTGAATCTGTTCGAGAATGCAAGTGCCATGACAGAGAAAGTTGCTTCCTAGGTCCAACTAGATGACATTTTTAAACAAGGAAGATCTGGATCTTCTGGGATTGGTAGAAAAGATCAAGATCAATGGTCTCACAAGAGGTCCCACATCATGCAAGGCTTTATAGAAGACAACCAGCATTTTTGAATTGCCCCCTGAAACCTACTGGGAACTACTGTAGCTCATGAAGCAATGGTGTTGCATGAGTGTACAATTTGCATTGTTGAGCACGTGCAGCTTTGGCTGCTCTTCAAAGGACTGCGATCCAGGACTGTGATCCAGGATTGGGTGCAGCTGGTACATAAGATGGTGTTCTGTAAATATCTTCTTGTCATGGCTAACACCTGCTCCTTCAGTAGAAGCTATTAGTAGGATCCCCAAATTGTGCACCAGCTCTATTTTTGCTACTACTCTGTAGTATTTCATCCAGGTCAAAGATGGAATAGCACCAGATCCAGAGTACTTAAACCCAGAGCCATTCAGCCTTGTGGAGATTGAATTGGAGACTTTACTTCCTCATCCAGGTCTTCACAACCTCCAGACACAAGGGAATAACTTGATTGCATTACATGAATGACCGAAGACTGAGATGTACAACTGAGTATGATCAGCATACTGATAATACGTAACCCCATGCTGACAAATGACCTCACCTAACGACGATATTAAATAGGAGTGGGAAGAATGCCAAGCCTGAGGCACTCTGCAGGACAGGAATCTAGAGCTTCAAACCTCCCCACTTGCTAACCCTGACTTGAAAGTCTGTTAGAGAAGGGAGGAGAACTATCACCAAACCACGCTCATCTTCCCAATCCCTAAACAAACCTAGAAGGATACTTCAGAAAGATCAAGCAGAGCCAGTCTGGATGTACCACCTCCATCTGAAATTGATTTATTTTATCCACCATTACATGATAAATAGCTAGCACTGCACCCAGTGGTGGGATTCAAATATGTGAAAAACTGGTTCTCTATGTCAGGGCTTTTCAACCTTTTCACCCATTGTACCACTTTTAGGATATGGCAACATCTGAGTACCACCAGTCACCTAGCAAGGTGTCAAAAACTTGACCAAAAAAAAAAAAGGAAAAAAGTGATAAAGTACAGGTAGTCCTCGACTTACAACAGTTCGCTTAGTGACTGTTCGAAGTTACAATGGCACTGAAAAAAGTGCCCGCAAGCCACAGCCAAGCAAGACACCTGCCTGCCCACCTGGCGGCACTCTTCCTCCTGTCCGAGGTTTTCATTGTTGTGAGCATTTCTGTTGAGGATTGGCAGCGGGGATGGGGTGGGGGGTGGGTGTTTAGTTTTTATTCCCCCATCTGCTGGGTGGTTGCAGCAGGTTTTGGTCACTTCACATGGGACACTGTGACCGTCATAAATATGAATCAGTTGCCAAGCATCTGAATGTAAATCACAAGACCCTGGAGATGCTGCAACATTCCAGCTGATCGGTGCTTCTTCTGGGCTCAGTAGAAGCGCCAGAATCAGCGCCAGGCTCCAGCTGGAGCCCGGCGCTGATCCTGGCGCTTCTACTGAGCCGTGAGAATCCCGAAGAAGCGCTGATCCTGGTGCTTCTGCTGAGCCCTGACAGCCCTGCAGCTCCAGCCATCTCTCGCTCAGGCTTGTGCGGTGCTGCCACCGGTTCAGCTCATTCCCCTCCCCCACTACCACTTTTCTAGGATGGTCGCATACCACCTGCCAGTTGCCAATGTACCACAGATGGTACCTGTACCACTGGTTGAAAAGCCCTGCTCTATGTGGATGCTGCTTCCGGAAGTCCATTCTGGGCCTGGGCAACAAAAAATTAGTTACCGGTTCTGCCGAAGTGGTGCAAACTGGCTGAATCCCACCACTGACTGCACTGTCATGAAACCCTGCTCCAATGGGCTTGTTTGGCACTGTGAAAGTGTGATAGATGTGCTTTTGCAAAACAACTGCCATCACAAATGTTGCCTTTCACAAAATAACTTCCATGGTGGTCACGGTCAACCAGAAAACGTTCCTTTAAGAGAAGCAAAATTGATTCCCATTAACTTTTCTATTTCCCAGGTGCTCTTTTCCAGCTTACCTTATCTTTGTATTTACTGGAGACAGAAATGGAGGAATTGGGAACTTGAGTAAAAGCTTGAAAGGTTATTTAATTATATGAAGCTTCCACCCACTCAGGGCACTCAATTCTGAGGCACTCTTCCATCTAGGCATATCAAACCCCAATTTGTTGCCCCAGAGATGTTTCAGATCAGGCTTCTCTGTGTCTAGCAAAAGCTGAAGATCCTCTAATTTTTGCAGACTCCATAGAATGGCTCATTTGGCCAATGGTTTAAGTTTAGGTTTAAAGAGAAAGAATTCTTCAACAAATGGCACTCATGTAAATGGTTTCTGTAACCTCAATTTTACAATTCAGCATTTCTGAGGTCAATAATTTACAGTAATAAGCAGTGGGGATGGCACCAGGTTTGTGTAGGCTGAGTTAAATTTGGGCTAAAAAAAGAGAAGAGACTGGAGCAATACAGGTTATAATTAACAAGAACTGAAATGCACCATATGATGAGGAGGGTCTGGAGTCTGGGTGGACCTTCAAGCACAAGCAATGTGACAGGTTGTTCTCTGCCAAACATTGGTGGGTCCTTCCAACTGTTTTGGAGGCTACTCAGCTGCTTTGTTTTCAGCCTGTCTGAAGAATAAACAGCGGTCTAAGTAGCACCACCAAACATTTCCCAATGTGAAGAAATAACATCTTGTTGTGCATGGTTTTGGATAGCTGAGCTTGTAGTTTGGATAAGATCATGAAGTTGAGCAAGGAAAAGTGTCAGTTACTACCCACAGAAGATACTAGTTCTGCAATCTTACTTTTCAAACTGTTCAGTGATAAATAGTCAGGAAAAAAACCCCATCTTTTCTTTTTGAACAAAAGTTTCCTGTGTTGTTTTACCTTATCACTACTCTGTTTTAACTTATCAACTATGCTGATGCAAGTTGCAATGGTCATCATAATTAAAATTGCATTCAAATATATAAAAGAGAAGCAGCTCTCTTGCATATGCATGTCCACAAATGCTTATTTGCATGCTTGCTTATTTATTTAAAATGATATCAGTATCTAGTGTTCGATCTGAGAATCTCATTGGCCTGAGAGAGATTCTTGGTTCAATGGAAATTTGAAATTTGAATCTGGGTTCAACAGGTTATCATGCTGGCACAGTTCAAAATCAAACAATAAATGATAACAAAGCACATATATTCACAGATGTACAAACTTCTGAAATTTATTTACTGTATGTATGATAAAGGCAGCTTGTGTAAAATTTTAAAACAATATAAGTAATAAACTAAGCAGCAACACAATAAAAAGAATACCTATAACAAAACAGCAGCTAATTTAATGGAGCAAAATAAAAACATACTAAACATGATTAAAATAGGGCTATCAGATCTGGATTGCACAAATCTGGATGTTCACAAGATGGTGACAAAGAGTTTGCATTTTCTGCATTGTTTACTGTCACCTAGTGGTTGTCACCTAGCACAGATCTGATTAAAAGTCCAAATAATCAGATCCTGTAAAGAGAAAAGATGACCTTGACAGATATATTCAGGAATTGTTACCTAGACAAAAGAGTTTAAAGCATTTTTCAAAGTCCCAAACAATGAGATAATATTCCAAAGTGGCTCAAGCAGAAATCTCCTTAATTCAATGAACCATTAGAATGAAGATACATCACAATCAGACTTACAAAATGTGATGGTTATAGACAGTGTCAATAACAATAGCTTTAGCCATGGAGTTGATTTCCTGATCTGGTCTCTCTCGTAGAGTTGACAGGTAATTGAAATATAACAGTAAAGATCCTGACCAAGTATGGCTAATGTGGGTAGAAGCTAGGGAAGCCAGGAGAGAATATTTATTCCCCCAAAGAGAGATGCTCAGTTTAGATTTTATTCAATTATGTTATATGCCATTATTAATTTTTCAAATTTATATGCACCACCATGCAAGACCTGACAGCTTTCAACATAATAAAATGCAATAAAAACACCCAAGAGTGTAGTAAGAGATTAAAAACACAATGTTTTATAATAACAATAGTAGTAATTATAGCACAAAGTAATCAAAAATAGACATCTAGCAAGTGATATTTTAGTCATAATCGTTCCCCAAAGGTCCTACGGAAAAGCCCAGATGAGCATTTCTAAAAGGAGTCTCTTCCATAACATTGGTGCTCTGATGGAAAAGCAGCATCTTTTGGCTTCATCCACCATCACCTAACAAAAGTGAGACCTCCTGCGAAGGTCTCTTCAGAAGGTGTCAGGCCCAGTTGGAGCAGGCAGTTCTCTGCCAAAAACTAACACTTTTAATTGCACCCGGAAATCTACTGGAAACCAATGTAGGACCCACAAATAGCTGTAATATGCTTATAGCAATGAACACCCATCAGCAATTGGACAGTTGTATGTTAAGGAGGCTGCATTTCCAAGTGTCTCATGTAGCGCACATTGCAGAAGTCTAACTGAGTAATGATAAGGGCAAAAGTCGCTGTAGCCAGGTACAGCTCCTATTGCACAAAGCTCCTCATGCTCCTATTGCACAAAGGTTGCAACTGGGCTACCAGAGTAAGCTGAGACTAGGCCCTCCAGATCACAGCTTCCACCTGTCTCTTGAGCAGTAGAAGCTGTGAGTCCAAGAAGATTCCCAAAAGATGGACATGCTTTCTCCGGGCAGTTCCACCCCTGTGAGATGCCCACTCTGGAACTGGCAGAGAACTATTCGAGTTATTTTTAAAAAGACCAGAGACAACATCCTAAGGAAAACCTCTACATTAAAAGAAATCGGTTTGCAGGGACATAGGATGTAGTCTTAAGCAGTGGCATGGATGACTTAACCAGATGAGCCGTTCATCTGCTCAGTCTCCTGTCCAGGTGTTAAGGGAGACTCAGGGAGCTCCTCTTCCTTCTGAGACCTTTACTGTAGTCCAAATGTGGGCTGCAGAACCCTTCCTTCAGTCAAAGGATAGTTTTACAATGTAATGATAACATTACGTTGTCTTTCATATCCCTCCCCATCTCTTGTAGTTATTCTATGATTTCTAATGGGCAACCACATCTCCAGAGGTTTTTTATATACCATGAAGCCTTGTGTAATACATACTTTACATATCTATTCTGCAATGTATAGCAACTTTTGCCTAAAGATTCACACCAATTTGAAAGCAGCACTGGGCCTCTGTGTTACTATATCAAAAGTGATGGAGAATTACGCTGTTTTATTTGGCCATGGGGCAAATGAAATAAGTGCAGGATACCTTTCCCTTTTCCTTTCCCTGCACTCCCCTCTTGACTGACATGCTTGAAACAGGCAGCCATATAAATTGAATTAATGAATAAATGGATTTTTCCTGTCTTTGAGGTGAAGAGACTGTTGTGGCTAAAGGATTTACAATGGTTTAGGGCAGGGCTTTTCAACCAGTGGTACGGGTACCACCTGTGGTACATTGGCACCTGGCAGGTGGTACGCAATCATCCTAGAAAAGTGGTAGCGGGGGAGGGGAATGAGCTGAACTGGTGGCAGCACCGCACAAGCCTGAGTGAGAGATGGCTGGAGCTGCAGGGCTGTCAGGGCTCAGCGGAAGCACCAGGATCAGTGCCGCTTTCCAGCTGATCGGCGCTTCTTCGGGGCTGTCAGGGCTCAGTCGAAGTGCCAGGATCAGTGCCAGGCTCCAGCTGGAGCTCGGCGCTGATCTTGGTGCTTCTGCTGAGCCCTGAAGAAGCACCAATCAGCTGGAATGTTGCAGCATCTCCAGGGTCTTGTGATTTACATTCAGATGCTTGGCAACTGATTCATATTTATGATGGTCACAGTGTCCCAGGGTCATGTGAAGTGACCAAAACCTGCTGCAATCACCCAGCAGACGGGGGGAATAAAAACCAAACACCCCCCCACCCCACCCCCGCTGCCAATCCTCAACAGAAATGCTCACAACAATGAAAACCTTGGACAGGAGGAAGAGCGCCGCCGGGCAGGCAGGCAGGTGTCTTGCTCAGCTGTGGCTTGGGGGGCACTTTTTTCAGTGCCATTGTAACTTCAAACAGTCACTAAGCGAACTGTTGTAAGTTGAGGACTACCTGTACTTTATTACTTTTTTCCTTTTTTTTTTTTGGTCATCAAGTTTTTGACACCTTGCTGGTGGTACTTCGGATGTTGCCATATCCTAAAAGTGGTACAATGGGTGAAAAGGTTGAAAAGCCCTGGTTTAGGGCAGGGGTAGGCAACCTTGGCTCTTTTATGACTTGTGGACTTCAATATCCAGAATTCCTGAACCAGCCATGCTGACTCAGGAATTCTGGGAGTTGAAGTCCCCAAGTCATAAAAGAGCCAAGGTTGCCTACCCCTGATTTAGGGCATGTGTTTTTCAGTCTTTGTTGAGAGCATAATAGATTACCTTCAATCTACTTCTGAGAGTCTGGGGACTGAAAACCGTACAACAGGAACATCACAATATAATTAGGTGAAAAAAACATGGTTGTTTTCAACAAGATCTGAACAGTTTTGCCTGCTTGTTTCTTCTATTTCTGTTTGCTAGGTAGTCTGTTGGCCTGTTAGTACTGAGCGTCTTCCACCTCTACACAAGAATATTTCTATCCTAACTTTCTGCAGCTTATTGTTATTATTGCTCTTAAATGCTTAGTTGCTGGATCCACTTGCTTTGTATTGGACTTGCCTAATTCTGGCTTCATGATGCAAGCAAAAGTTTTGTACTCTGGTTGCCTCATTGAGTATGAAAGATCCAAGGGAGGACTAGAACCAGGGTCCCCACATGTAGTTCAGCACCTTAACAGCTAAATTGTGCTGACTCTCAAATTTTGCAGTTCATAATATTGGTTATTTTGCTTAGTTCTTCCTAGCTTGAGATCTTCACTGCTTTGCATTTCCTTTTTTAAAAAAAAATCTGTTACTGAATATAGCCATAGGACTTGTGATTGTGAACCAACTACAAAACTGCTGGGGGAAAAATAAATTATAATTATATAGCATCTAACACACCTGATACTCAGGTGGACACAGCATTCATTCATTCATTCATTCATTCATTCATTCATTCATTCATTCATTCATTCATTCATTCAATTTTGTAAGCTGGATGGCTTACAATTCTAAAATTATAAAACTATTAAATAATAATAAAAAATAAAAACACAAAAAAATACAAATAGCAGTAGTGATATTTCATCATCTATTAGTAAAGTGAAGAAAGCAGGCCCATTAAACATTTAATGGTATTAAATGTCACAGGCAAACACACTGAAGCAGTGTAGTTCACCCTCCTAGCAGAAGAAGCACCAAGATCTAACAAATTTAGGCAAATATGTGATATTGAAACATTCAAGGGCTCTTCACTCTGGTTGCTAGGGAACACTTCACACTTAATGGAGGTCCTTCAGATGCAGAACTTTCAAGAGAAAGCACAAACAGAGGAACTAGCCAACTAGCAAATACAATTTAACCCTTAGCTGGCAGCTGTTCCTTCCTTAAGTTTCATTTTTGTTTTATTTTGTTCTCAATTGTCTTAAATACACATACACCTTGTCATACTTATTGGAGTTTCTCCTGATAGCTGGAAAGAATTTTTGCTTGCCTATGGTGCAAATTGCAAGCCAACATAGATAAGCCTATTCCTCCTCCTCCTCCATAAATAATCTGTGATTGTCTAATTACACCCAAACATTCTGCTGTATCTCTTGCAGGCTCAAGGGAATTTTACCAGACAGTAATTAACAGTTTTGAACCTTATTTTAAACTACTTGGTTTTATTTTACTTTACTTCTTTCCAGGGCTTTTTTTGTCATAGAACGCCCAGAATGGAGTTCCGGCACCTTTTTTGGATGGAACCTTGTAGGGTAGGCAAGGCGGGTTGTATGACGTGTGTGAGTTCCGGCACCTTTTTTTTTTTTTTTTACAATAAAAGCACTGCTTCTTTCTAATCTGGCATAGAAGCATTAATTAGATTCATAAATAATAACTGAGTTCTCACACTGTATAAAATCAGAATGTTTTAAATCATGATTTTTTTTTGAACAGGCCGTAATGGCTTAGTTAATATTAATAGTAAGCTCAATGGCTGGGTTTATATGTCACATTAAGACAACCCCCAAATTACTGAATGTTATTTTTAAACTGGGCCATTTATGAATAATGATTCATAAATGTTTTAAATGTATATTTAAACATACATTGTTTAATATTAAATAATGTAAAAGTAAATAATTTATTAAATAATATTATTTGAACATATTAAATGTAATATTAAATATTAAACTTGACTTTGTGGTATATCAAAGCAGGGTATTTCCATATGGTGTATTTGTGCAATTCAGTATCAGATGACTGAAGCCGGCTCTGAAAGCTGTATTCATTTTCTTCTAGCTCAACTGAGGGGTATCTATAGTCACAGGAAAGTTATATATTTTTTGCTTGAAACAATTCTTGCCTCACTTTACTCTCACCTCTCTCTGCATAAGGGTTCGAGCACTGTACCCTGGTGTTAACATTACAAGGGATAGCAGAAGCGAAGACAATCCTGAGTTGGCCTCAATTGCTTTTCAGGGACTGTGGAGTAAGAAAGGCATTAGTTTTGAAGTGCCAATTTTCATACCTACCATCTGTCACAAATTTCACAGGATCACTATGTTTTCAGTGTGCAATCCTGCATAAAAACTTACCTTGGAAGGATTCTTATTTATAATTAAGACAATTATTTTGAATACCTTCATGGTATTCTGGACTAATTTTCCCCCCCTATATACCCTCCTTCAGGGTTTATTTTCCTGATAAAGGGTTATTGGGGTTTATTGGTACAGCACTCAGAGATTTTTGAAGGTCTTAATGCTAAAATTATGTTACTGCTGTTGCAGGTTTTTTTTTTATATTTAACATATTATTTATAAGCCATCAACTAATGCTTAGATGAAGAGAAGTGGAAGTGAAAGCATTTTTTTTCAGAGGTGTTTGCTAGTTTTCAAATGCAATCAATGCTGCTTGATTTTGCTTGCTTCTTAATTCAAATTGAAAAGCTTGCAATCCTACTGCAAACGAAGGCGCTTCATAGAACTTTCCTATTTAAATAGGTACCGGTAAGTATAGGATAGAACCGTGCAGACAGCAATTCATCCAAACATTCTGCGGGATGGAAAAAAAAAAAAAAAGGCACCTGCAGATATTTCAGATTTGTCAGGGAGAATATAAATGGAGAACCTACTTCTATGTAATTTGTGTAGTGACACGATGTGATTTGTCAAAGTGCAAAGGCTTTGTTGATATACTTCATATCATTGCTAAGTTGCATTTGGCAGTTCCATTTGCCAAAAAATGGTTTTCGTGCTTGTGTTGCACATGTCCAAATGGTTCTGTGCCTGCATTCCCCATACACAAGCTTAGAGAGCACCAAGGACTCCACAATACAACCTTAATATATGCTCCTCTATTGGAATTTGTGGAAAAGCCTCTTTCAGCCCTTCCATTAACTGGCTCCTTACATACACCTGAGATTAGCAGACTTGAGCATAGCACACGTTCAGAAGTTTATTCTGGTTTCAAAACTGGATGAAGAAGCTTCAAACTGAGGTAATAGAAGCCAGGGGTCTGCTTTGTTTTAGAAGTGATTCATTTTGAAGCTTTCACAGACCTATGGCTTAAGTCTGGGCAATGAAGCTGCAGCCTTATGTGACTCACTTGAGGAAGTATGCAGAACAACATCCTTTTCAGCTGACACTCCACCAACATTGGAACAGGGCCTCCAAAGTCTTCCACACCACTAGAATGAAAAAGTTGCTATTCCTGATGTGAAGATAAAAAAACTTGGTTTGCCTTGGTTCATTGGGCATGTACAAACTGGACTTATCTGATCAAAGGTGATTTCAGGATATACTTTAAGGTCTTTCTGCTATCATCCTAATATAAATAAGTTAAGAGTGCTTATATTCGGGTTACATACTGAATGTTTGTTTTCTTAATCTTTTTCTTGGTAGCATAGAACCTTACATAAGGAAGAGATACAATAGATCCTGTCATTCATTTACTCTAGTTGATTATGAACAATTATATTAAATGATTAATTTAGTGGACTAAAAACAATTAAAACATTGTCCCCTTTCTCTTTCCTTAGTCTTGTTGGCACTGGAGCAGAGAAGACGCATAAAGAAAATTAAATCTCAGGAATTAAATTAGCAACTCAAAAACATTCATTGAAATTATATGTTGAGAATATTGTAAATATAATTACTCAGCCAAAGAATTATTTAGAATTGCTAATGGAATACATACAGTAGTGTGGTTTGATATTAGGACATTAGATCAACAAAGATACAACTCAAATGATGAGTTGAGGCTTAACTGAATAATATTGGTATCAAGTAGTGGGGTTTAATATTGCTGCTAAATAGTTAATCATCTGAAAATCTATTTGGCAAAAAATAATTAAAAAAACTATTTGCAAATTATTATTTTGCAGATCTGGAAGAATATAGCAGCAGATATTTCAAGGAGAAGATTGGGAAGAACTGTAGTTGCGAAAGTGACTGTTCTACTGTGGCTTGAATTTCTGCTTTCAAACAATTCCCATAAAACTTGAAAATAAGATATAAAATGGCAGAGACAAGTAACAAATTTTAGATGTTCCAATAAAAGACTGAGGATTAAATTCAAGATATTGCAGGATTTGAAATACTTGATGCAGTCTGGCAGCTCCACATTTTAAAATTCTATAATCAGGCTAGCAGCTTGGACTGCAGATTAGAGCATGTCCATGTCACCTAACGTCCTAATAGTCAGGTTGTCTTTATTGAGGGAGCGAGACTCCCAAATGGTCTGCCCAAATATCTCTGGGCCAGTGCAGACAGAAATAAACAGTCTATAAGAGATTGTGCAACAATAATCAGCACATTAAAGCCCAAGGATAAATGCAGAGAAATGCATCAGTCCAGCTGGTTCCCTCTCGCCTCTTTATTAAATATTCCTCGTGAAGAAGAAAGCACAAAGAAATTTACTCAATGGAGAACTAACAAATTAAACTGCAAAATTTGATTGTTTATAAGACAAAGATGAACTCTGTTGAGACTTTGTCTTTGGGATACGCAAAACCTCCCAGTCAGTTATGATAACTCTAAATAAGCACTACAACATTAAAAGAATGGCAAAAACAAGGGAGAATACCTAGAGCCCTGACTGAATTTAAAAGGTTGTAACATGAAACTTAAAACATTTACTGAGCCTAATTTATTGTTAGGGAGATGTGACTCAGGGACTGAACAAATTAAACAATGAATGGTTAAGTGGATGCTGAATTTAGATACAGTAATCGATATTCCACAATGGCATTTCAATTAAATTCACATTACTAGAAGAATATACCAGCAGTGAACCTCATATACTTGTTTACAGAGTATACAAAGATGTTTTACTGCTGATGTATTACTTCAGAATTGATTGCTAAAATGGACAGTTTGTAATCCAAAATTGCTTGGAGATGTAGAAACCAGGATGGATCATTTTTCTATAATTGATGGCAATGCTATAAAGCTCAAGAATTTGGGGAAATGATTTGTAATTAATTGATGTACATTCTAAAAGATGAACTTCCTTTACAACCTAACATCTTTTTATTAGACATTACTAAACTTTATATTCCCACAAGTATACTAAGCAATTTTTGTAGGGGTAACTCCTGCAAGGATGCATTGCATTTCTTACTAGAAAGTTCCTACAGTTGCTTCTTTAGAAGGAGGGCTATTTGATTCCTGGAGATATGCTTTGATGTTTATGTTCATATGAAAATTAAATCTGACATGGAGTGTATTTCAATTTGGAAACCATTTTTGGATTATAATTCTGCATATAGGGTGGTACCATATCTAAAATCTGGATTTCTCTAAATGCATCTTGGGGTCAAGACTTGATTGTCTAATTTTGTTGGTTTACTCTGTTGTTATCTTTGTTCACCATTTAGAGCAGAGGTGGAGAAGGATAGCCCCTTTATGACTTATGGACTTCAACTCCCAGAATTCCTGAGCTAGGAATTCTGGGAGCTGAAGTCCACAAGTCATAAAGGGGCCATCCTTCCCCACACCTGATTTAGAGTTTCACAGGTAAGATAGGCAGTTATATAAATTTGTTTAATAAATAAATAAAACAGTTTTTAGTAATCTGTTAAGTAAGAATAGATATTTAGTTGCTTGGATAGAAACTACTGTAATTTTTATTCTTATTTTACAATTTATGCTATGCTGATTATGGCTGTTAATACTCATATAGTATTTGGATCTTCATAGCAACCTGTAGTTTTAATAATATATTTAATTACTTAAAACTAATCAAAGATTGAGAATATTAACCTAATTCTATAATGCTTGAAAAATCCCCATTCATTCTTTTTAAGTTCTTTTCTTTTCTTTGACTACCCTTCTTCTTTTCCCACTTTTAAAAGATGTTTAATAAAATTACTGTATACAAAATTAAAACACTGTTTTGCAATAACCTTATTTGAATGAATATATGAAATTTAAGAGGTTTCTCTTTAAAGAGGTAAATCAACAACAGTCACAGAACAATTGTCACAAAGGCCCATCAGTATCTTCATTTTATTTAGTTAGTTATTAAACAATTTTCTAATATGTTTTCCTTTCTCTTTTTGTTATTATTCTAGCCAATTGTGTACTGGAGCGGTTCTCAACCTGTGGTCTGCAGAGCCCTGATGTTGTCCCAGGGGATACGCGAAGGCTTGAAGAACTGTTATGATTTAAATCTTGAGTTAAGTCTTTATGATCTGTGGCCGTGGTCTGTGGCCACAAAAGATATTTAAAGGGGGTCCGGGGTGAAGAAAAGGTTTTAAGAAGAGACTGGACAGCCATTTGTCTGAAATGGTATAGGGTTTCCTGCCTGAGCAGGGGGTTGGACTAGATGACCTCCAGGGTCCCTTCCAACTTTATTATTATTATTATTATTATTATTATTATTATTATTATTATTATTATTATTATTATTATTATTATTATTATTATTATTATTATTATTATTATTATTATTATTATTATTATTATATCTGATACCTCTAGCCTTGCAGTAATCTTCATTTTCCTCAGAATCACTGGCTTGCTCTTGTGCCTTATTTGTCTCACCGTTTTCTTTCCTAACAGTGCTAAACAATTTTTTTCCTCTTATTGTCTCATGTGAAGCTTTCAATAGTATCCCAACTATTGCGTTCTCTATTGTTTGTTTCAGCAACCCAAAGAAAATTTTCAGTTTCTTCTTGTTGTCTTTTCTTCTGGAGGCACTTCTCTTCCCCAAATTCTTTTGCAGTCTCTTCCGCTATTATCTTTGCTTCCCCATGTGCTCTACCAATAACCAGCAATACTTCAGTAGCAATACTTCATCGATTTCTTTTGCTACGTCTGGCTTTTTTATCCCACAGCTTCCCCTGCTACATCTCTCACTTCCTAGTGAGCATCAGAGATCTAGTTAGCTCTTCCACTATCTCCCAAATGTCTTGGTTACCTGGTAGTGGCACAAACATGCATATTGTTTGATATTCCTCCCTATAATAAATGTTATGAATTGATGTTTATTATATTTACTGTGCTTCAAATTCCTCTCCTCTCCTCCCCCACTGTCATACATTGGCCGCCTCAAAGATATTTTCTTTCTGATCCTCCCACCATTAGATATTTACTAAAGGCACTTTTTTCCTTCCACCAATTTTGAATTACAGGTATCTGTGTCTACTATTCTCATTAAGTTTTGGTTACAAATGATCACATTTCACTGCACATGATCTTAGACCAAGGACTGATTTTCCTTTGACTTTTCACAACAGAAAATTTTTCTTCCTGTGTAGAAGACTTTCAGATTAGACTGAAAAATTACTCTGTTTCAAATCTACAAAATCTGAAATGTGACTCCTCTTTTTTTCAGTGCAAAGTGGTCTACTATCTCAGCTATTCTCATTAGTTATTAGTATATCTGTAGTCCCTCCACCCATTTTTTAATCTTTATTTAATAGTTTAAATGAAAATAAAATGGCCTCAAATTTATTAAATATATCATCTTTTCAATATTGTCGATCTTGGTCTCATCTAATACGGATGTCTATACAGGTTTTAAAAATATCAAGATGATGGCTGCAACCCCATAATCAAGATCTACTCCTTTTTATATAAAGGACCGGGGCTGCAACCACACGATTGTGGTTGCCATCTTGACGCCCCTTCTCCACAAAGTTAGATACAAGATCTCTTGTATCTAACTATTTCTTGAATAGCTGAATAGAAACTCCACATAAAATGCCTACTTTAGAGTTCAAACCTAAACATTTTCTGAAAATAATAATAATAATTAGGTCCCATTGTAAACTTTCTGTATGTGGGAAGTCAGCCCCTCCCCCCAGAGGAAGAAATATTTTGGGAATTTTAAAAGACAGAATATTATATTTCCCCAAAGGATCTTAAAGGCAGAAACCCCCACCCCCCAAATCTCTCTGCCCCAAATAGAAACCAGGTCTGCAGAAATGCAGATGTGATAATCTTGTCAGAAAGATTGGAGCCAGGAAGCTTGGATTAGAAAGACAAAGATCCCTAGAATCAACAACCCCTCACACCAAAAAATCCAACACTGGACATAGTCATCAGCCACACCCCCAGGGAAGCAGGATATAACCTTTGGGTCATAATAGGATTAACCCACCACCATCAGAATACCAGAAAGGCACACTCAGACTCAGGTCAAAGTTCATGCCACAGGAACAACTCCAAACAAAAGCTCAAGAAGGTATAAAAACCCACCACTCCCTACTACATGTGGTCAGCTTTCCCAGAGCCATCTTTCTGTCTGGCTCTCCTCTTCAATAAACTACAACCTTCTTCCTAAAGCAGTCTCCATTTTGATTATTCCCAGCTTGGACTGGACCCTGATGAAGATTTTTCTTTCAACATGTATATAGTTTGTTTAAAGACAGCATAGGAAGCAGTTTCTGAAAAAAAGTTTATTGCATATCTCTGTCCAGTCTGGGTGGATTTCCTGAATCTTTTTTTCAGTTTCTGTGTTCCAGTAGCTGTCTCAAAATTTGACAAAAAGGTGTGGGCATCTCCCCAGACATACACGAAGTATCATTATCTTTCCACTATTGTAAACCTTAAACTGCAATATTTCCTTTTCATGCTGATGTTGAGCCTCTTCATCTCTCAGCTGGAAAAGGTTCGGCTCCTTTTGTTCCCTTAAAATCTGAGAATATTCAGTACTTGGCTGATTTGAAGTTTCGTTTCTTTTTGTGGGTTTCTTCTCTTAACAATTACTTTTTAGTTAGTAACAGGCTCAGATCTCCCACACTGACTTCTTTACACTGAATAGTATGTTCCTCACAGTCTTTATTAAAGCAGCTTTTCCATTATTCAGAGTCTGGCAGTGCTTTTTGTTTATAGCTGTGCCCCCTCCTCTTTCTGTTCCTCTTCTTTTATTTTTTCCTGTGGAACTAACGTTAATATCTTCCCTGTGTTGTTTGTGTTGTATTTTTCTTTGGTCCTTTTTACAGCATTTTCCATTCTCTGAACTTAGATCCTCCAGTTCCTGATTCACTTTTCCTTCAGGCTTTTAATCTGCTTCCCCTGTAAAATTTATTCCATCCCTCTGCTAGCCACTCTAGGGGAGATGGGGGTTATTAAGGCCGAGGTTTAGATTGGGGGGAAAAGACATCTGTGTTAAAATCTTGCTGTGACTCCCCAAAATGATAAGCCCAAATTATCCCCACAACATGATAACCGTAAAGTTTTTACACTGTTGTTTGTTATATATTGATATTATTCTTGTTTCTTGTCTTGGTAAGATAGCATCTTAGACACGAGGAGGGCTTCACATTATCTTCTGTCTCTCATTTACTTAGAAGGCCACTCAATCGAGAACAATTGAAATGTGATTAACAATAACATTGTATTACAAAATAGTATAACATACATTTATTTTTTTTAGGAAGAGAACATCTTAGTGCTTAATTAGAGAAGGACTTTCATAGGCTCTTTTCTTCTGTGAATTCTGGCATCCCCTTCCTCCTTTTTTCTCTCTTCTCTTTCTTTTCTCCAGCTATCACTTGCCTTCCTCTTGGTTTTCTCTGAAGCTGTCTGCTTCTTTTTTTTTTTTAATAAGGAAGTAGCCAGTTTACTCATATCTTTTTTTTTTTAGTAGAATGCAAGTAATTTATGGTTTCATTTGAAAACCTACACAATTAGTATTCCTTTAAGATTTCAGAAATAGAATATATGCCTGGGAGGCAGAGAAGAGATTAGAAATGCTTATTTTCAGACACATTTTGGGAAGATTGGAGACAAAACATTTACATGTTTGTTCATCCAATTAATATCCCTTAAATGTATATAACAACTGATATTCCCAAAAGATAATTGGAAAACTTACATTATAAATCAGAGAAAAGAGTATGAAAATGAAGGCATCTTAATTTAGGGCTGTGTATGCTATTATCTGGAAACCCAAGTCTGTAAGTGTAAAAAAAAACAAAAACGTGTTAAACCCTGGGGATTGTAAAGGCAACATACAATGCTTTTCAAATGTCTAGTTGATGGAAGTTCACAGTATTGAAAATAAAATTAAAAGCAATGAAACTGGTGAAATGTAAAACAGTTCAAATATAATCAGACAGCAACAAAATAAATCTTATTTTTACACTATGCACATAAAGACTCTTGTGTTCTGAAGGGTAAAACAAGAATATTTATAAACATTAAGGAATCTTGCAGAGACAAATGAAGGTAGGAGGTATTCCCAAATTGGGCAATAATTGAAAAAGCCTGGTCCCACTGAATGTTAATTTTGTATGCACAAAAGACAGAACCTTAACCATAAACTAGCAGATTTTATACCAGGTTCAGAGGAGTTACATAGGACTATAGATCCCCACAGAAACTCTGAAATCAAAACTTAGAAGTAAAAATTTAAATAGCACCAGTTATGATATTGCTTTCTTAATTTGTGCCTGTTAAAAGGACTATAGCAGTTGAAATAGCCTGAAATTTGTAGACTGTTGATTTAAATTAGTCATGTTTAGCCTGTCTGGTTTATAGAGGTGAAAAATATATTATGTGAACAGAAAAATTGGTTCATTTTAAAGATTAATTTAAATCCATTTTTAGAGTCAAATAGTTTTCATATTTTTTGTGATTAAAGTACTTTTTCTGGTGAGCTTTGCCATCTCAACAACTGACTGAAGACTGGAGTGGCGGTGAAAGTTAATGGAGTCTGACCTCTCCTGAGATTGAGATAATGTCCTAGAGCAGTGATGGCGAACCTTTTAGAGACCGAGTGCCCAACTGCAACCCAAAATGCACTTATTTATCGCTGGGTGCCAGGTGGGTGTGGCCCATTGGGTAGGTGTGACTGTGGTGGTCATGGCAGACTGGGTAGGTGTGGCCAAGGTGGGCGTGGCCATCTCGATGTTGCTTGTGGGGAGGGACGCCTGTGGGGGCTGGGCAGGGTTGGGCGAGATCCAGGGGGTCTCTGGCAGGTGGGCCAGTGGGCAGGAGGCTCGTCCTGTGTGGTGAGGCGAGGCAGGGCGGGGGTGTCATTGTCACAGGGCAAGGCGAGGCAGGGGCGGCTGCTGCCTGACACCATCGGCCCCCGCACACAGAGGCCAGCGAGCACATGGGGGTCGACAGTGTCCGTCAGCAGCCACAGCTTTCCGGCCCCTTGACTGGCACACTCTGGGGCTCCGCAGCCCACCGCCAGCAGTTCAGAGAAGCTTCCTCTGAGCTGGATGGCCGGCCGAAAGCTGGGGAGGCAATGCAGTGGGTCATGCCTGGGAAAAGGAAAGCATGCGAGGCCAGGAGGGATGGGATGGGGGGAGGAAAACCAGCTGTGCTGGGATGCATCCGGCCACATGGGACCTCAGTGAGTTAGTGGGCAGCGGGTTGAAGAGGGACGGTTGCCCCTGGCCACAGAGAGGGCTCTGAGTGCTGCCTCTGGCACGCGTGCCATAGGTTTGCCACCACTGTCCTAGAGGACCCCATGAAATAACCATGAACCATGTCATGGTTATTCTGGTTTCTACTATATGCCCTCCACTCCCATGGCCACATGAGGATAAATAAAGATGAAATAGAAATTGATGAGGCTGGGTAAAGCCTTTCCAAGTCTACATGCAGTAGCTCTGACCCTAGCTTTGGGGATAGGCAAAGTGCTCATATTTTGAACAAGTTTTATCAAAGTTCTAGAAATACAAAATATGGTGAAAAGATTGAGGACTATGGGAACTGAAATGCTTCTCCAACAAGCAACATGGAACTCTTTGCCAATTATATAGAATATTATACCACCTTGTTCTGTGGCAGACTGCAATTTATTACAGTTACAAGAGCCGTGGTGGTGCAGTGGTTACAATGCAGTATTGCAGGTTGACTCTGCCCACAACCTGGAGTTTGATCCTGACCAGCTCAAGTTTAACTCAGCCTTCCATCCTTCCGAGGTCTGTAAACTGAGGACGCAGATTGTTGGGGGGCAATATGCTGACTCTGTAAACCTGTGGAGCGGTATATAAGTGTAAGTACTCTTGCTCTTGCTATGAGCAGCTGGTTCTTCAGCAGGAACTGTGTCCTCTGACATGTCAACCACCATATCAAAAAGTCCTCATATTAAAATTTCTACAGAAATCTGATTGTCCTCTGCAACCTGGACTTTCCAGATTGTTTGGATTTGAGTTCTCATAAGCTTGAACCAACACAACCAATGGTGAGGGATTGTGGGATTTGTCGTCCAAAACATTGCTACCACTGCTCTACGGTCAGAGTATCCTTTTGCCAGAGTTCACAGGGCATATCAAAAGAGGTTTATGCGGTTGTGTTGTTTGAAATGAATTTTAACATCTCTCGGTCATTAACAAAGGATCGGGCTGCTTATGGATTGGCTTTAAGCAAAAAGGTTTCTACATTCAACATAGACCCGCCCTGGATTTCTTCTGTCCAAATAGCATTTCATTTGGTCTTTTTAGAAATAGCCATTCAGATTTCCATCCTGTTTTCAAAGTAATAAAATTCACCGCAGAAGAGTGAAATGAAATGGATGCTGCATTCTTGAAGTGGATGATGGGATACCACATAAAGGTGTCTGCCCTCTGGATCAACCTCAGCCAGATCACCCTATATTTTTCAAGCTAAGTACTGCAAAAGGCAGAGAGAGCATGAGTGAGCATATTCTTTTCATGCCCTTCCCTCAGATATGCTGAAAACACAATATGTACTTCGGGTGGAAAAGATGGACCATTTTGGTACGTATGGATAAATCAGGCCCCAAAACCAATAGCAAAAGCCAGTGATCTTGAATGAGGAAACGCCCTATAATTTGCTATTGGCATCATAGCTCCCAAATTTCAATCTTTATTCAAAAATTGTATGCATTTAAGCACAAGGATCATCACAAAGACGTTTAGACCACATGTAAACAAAACAAACATTGGCGAGACAATTTGCCGCATCCAATGCAATCCACAACTTGAAAAGAAAAGAAAAGTAAGCTTTTAATTCTGCATTTTCCCAGGCTGCTGGTGGAGGCTGGGAGAAGCAAACTCTCTCTCTTTCTATCTCTCTGTTTCTACTTACTGGTTTAGTAGTAGAAAGGAATATGTTTGGACATTAAGTCTAGACACTGTGATTGTAAAAAGAACAGGCACACTTGCTAATCTCTAGACTGATAGGGATTATTCAGCTAAAACTATATATTATTGCTCAGGAAAGGAAAAAATGAGACACAATTAAGAATCTTCTCTTAGTCAGTGAAAAAGTACCCAAAATCCAGAGTGCATAATGTCTTAATTTCATAATGAAAGACAGTGATCAGTCCTGTGTAAAAATAAGTATCCAGAGGAGAAAAGATGTTAAGGGCTAATCCACATGATGGTGGTTTTCCCCTTTCCCATAACCAGTTATCTTGATTTTGTGTCCTGCCTTGATCTTGTTCAGAATTCAAATAAACAGCCAAGCAAAACGGCACATTTGAAAGCATCTGTCTCTTATCACAAAATGACTGAGGAAACTCATGGAAAGCTTTGAGTTCCCTGTGCAACTTCAGAAGTTGCCACCAAATTGTCATATTGAATAGGATAGAAAAACACTGGTAAATGTATAGGGGATAATCATAGTAAATTAATTATTTGGCTAAATTTAAAATGTAAACTTTCAAATTAATTCACACACACACACACACAATTCTCGCTCTCTGTCTCTCTGTCTCATATATACAGTATATATATGTTTTCGTAGATTTTCACGGGTACAGGTATGCAGGTCTTGGCGTATTCGGGTCTTTTCCCGTGTAAGATTGAGAGTATCTTGGCGATGTTTCGACGAGGTCCCACTGAACAATGGGCACACAGCCAGCACCTCAGCCACACAGGATGTTACCAAACAACTGACTAATTTGCTTACATCAATTCCATCTTCCAATCAAGATGTAACAACACAGCCAACCAACCCGCTTACAGCAACAAAGCCAACACGCCACACACCCCTCCAATATTTATAGAAGGACGGCAGCTCCGATCACGCTTTGCTCGCACAAGCATGAAGCCGAAGACACCAGCCTGAAGATGGCGAGTGGGACCTTGTCGAAACGTCGCCAAGATACTCTCAATCTTACACGGGAAAAGACCCGAATACGCCAAGACCTGCATATATATATATATATATATATATATATATATATATATATATATATATATATATATATATATATATATATATACACACACACACACACACACACATATATACATATATACATATACATATACATATATATATATATACATATATACATATATACATATATACATATATACATATATACATATATACACATATATACATATATACACATATATACATATATACATATATATATATATATGTTTTCTGAGGTTTTCACAGGTGTTTGTATGTAGGTCTTTGGTAATTCGGGTTTTCTCCCGCATAAAATTGGAAGTGTCTTGGCGACGTTTCGACGAAGTCTCATTCGTCATCTTCAGGCTGGTGTCTCTTCGGCTTCGTGCTTCTAGGAGCAATGTGTGATCGCAGCTGTTTCTTCCTTTTAACTGCCAGTGGGGGTATGAACTGATTGGGTGGGAGCTTGGCTGTGTTCTGATTGGGTGGAGGTGTGTTCTGATTGGTTAGGGGCTTGGCTGTGCTCTGATTGGATGGGGGGTTGGTGGCTCTGATTGGATGGGGTGTGTTCTGTTTGGGTGGGGGCTTTGTTGTGCTCGGATTAGTCTGAGTTGCAGCGGGATTTGAGATGGAGAGCTGCATTGCTGTTGTTTGGCTTCGCGTTCGTGGTCGTGCCATATCATCAAGGTGGGTGTCAGTTTGCTTCATGTATGGATTGGAGGGGTTTGAAATGGCTAATGATGCAGCTGTGCTCTGGTTTCTGGTTTGAGGTCGTGCCTCATCATCGGTGTGGGTTTGGGTTTGCTTTTTGCGTGGATGTGTGGTGGTGACATCCTGTGTGGTTTTCGTGAGTGTGGGTCTAGTGTTAGGGACTCGTTTGTCAATAAGGGTGGGTTTCCAAATGGCTGGTAGGCGGGAGGTATCATCTCATTTATTCATGCTGTGTGGGCGTTTTTCTATCTCGATGGCTTCTCTGATTATTCTGTTGTTAAAGTGTTCAGTTTTGGCGATAGTTCTGGTATTTTTAAAGTCAATTTTATGTCCTGTGGCTTTAAGGTGTTGGACCAGGGAAGAAGTTGGTTCCTCTTTTCTGACTGAGTTCTTGTGTTCTTCAATGCGTGCACTTATTCTTCTGTTGGTTTGTCCGATGTATGTGGTGGGGCAAGCGGTGCATGGGATTTCATATACTCCTTGATTTTCTAACTCAATTTTGTCTTTGGGGTTTCTTAGGATGGTGGATATTTTTCGGTTTGTGCAGAATGCTGTCTTGATGTTGTGTTTGTGGAGGATCTTGCTGATTCTGTCTGTGGTGCCTTTTATGTATGGGAGGAGGGCTTTGCCATTTTCTTGTTCTCTGTCTTGGATTTTAGTGGGGGTTTCTTTTTGGATTAGGTTGGTAATCTTATTTCTTTGGAATCCGTTGGATATTAGTACGTTAGTGAGAGTGTGTAGTTCGGTTTTTAGGTTTTTAGCTGACGAACAACACCTAAAAACCAAACTACACACTCTCACTAACGAGATAGAAAAACGCCCACACAGCATGAATAAACGAGATGATACCTCCCGCCTACCAGCCATTTGGAAACCCACCCTTATTGACAAACGAGTCCCTAACACTAGACCCACACTCACGAAAACCACACAGGATGTCACCACCACACATCCACGCAAAAAGCAAACCCAAACCCACACCGATGATGAGGCACGACCTCAAACCAGAAACCAGACCACAGCTGCATCATTAGCCATTTCAAACCCCTCCAATCCATACATGAAGCAAACTGACACCCACCTTGATGATATGGCACGACCACGAACGCGAAGCCAAACAACAGCAATGCAGCTCTCCATCTCAAATCCCGCTGCAACTCAGACTAATCCGAGCACAACAAAGCCCCCACCCAAACAGAACACACCCCCATCCAATCAGAGCACAGCCAACCCCCCATCCAATCAGAGCACAGCCAAGCCCCTAACCAATCAGAACACACCTCCACCCAATCAGAACACAGCCAAGCTCCCACCCAATCAGTTCATACCCCCACTGGCAGTTAAAAGGAAGAAACAGCTGCGATCACACATTGCTCCTAGAAGCACGAAGCCGAAGAGACACCAGCCTGAAGATGACGAATGAGACTTCGTCGAAACGTCGCCAAGACACTTCCAATTTTACGCGGGAGAAAACCCGAATTACCAAAGACCTACACATATATATATATATATACACATACTGTTTATATATACTGTTTATATATACTGTTTATAAATACATATATAACCAGTGCTTGCAACAGCCTGAAGTGTTCAAAAATATAGGAAGTTGTAGAATAAGAAACTGAAGTGTACATTTCATGAACGTCAAAGGAACTCCATTTTTGTTTCTGTACTATATACATCTAAAATTATAATTAATTCAGCAAAACTTCTCACTTTGTTTCTACTGGATGCATTAGGTGTCTTTTAAGAAAGGAATCGATAGGGTCATATAATTATCAGCAATTTGGTGAGCCAAAGGCATCCTGAGTTCACAGTATCAACTCAGGATGCTTTATTGCTTCCCTTCTGGGCAGAAGATGTGTCACATATAGTTTTATTATGAAAGACTTATTTGGTTTTGTAGACTCACATTTGCTTTTGAAACATATATTTTGGAAACTAACAGGAAGATCAAAAAATGGACAGTGCCTGGGTTTTTTTTATTGCAAAGAAAAGTTGAAAGGATGCTTACTCTCATCCATTATGCAGTAGGGTGAGGAAACAAATTGTTGCTCCGAGTCTTGATTTGGAGAACTATTTAGAAAGCTGGACATGATTTACCAGTTACATGACTAATTACCTATTGTTTTCTCACACAAACTGACTTAAACTTGAAGGATACAATTGCATATTATGACATGAACATATATGTAAAATAGTTTTGGTCAAGATATGAAAGATCGATATAAAAGATGTAGAATACTTCTAAAAATTGCCACCAAATTGTAATTTGGTGTTGAAATTAAATTGAAAATGGAATCATTAAGTATGTAGAGTGTAGATTAATTTTCATTCATATATTCATTGTTTAATTAGAATTGTGTTTAAATAAATTAAGAATGGTATTATTGTCCTGGCCCTATGTATGCTTCGATTCTGACCTACAAACATTTATAAGGAGGCCATGACTTGCTACTCAAAGGCCGAGTGTGGCTCTCAGCCTGAAAAAGTTGTTCAATTCTTGCTCTAGATCAGTGGTGGCGAACCTATGGCACGGGTGCCAGAGGCGGCACTCAGAGCCCTCTCTGTGGGCATGCGCACCATCGCCCCAGTCCTAGGCCTTCAGCTGGGTTTTATAAAACCTTTTCGCTTTAGGCCTCCACCGCCGTGTGCAAAGAAAAAAGGTTCAATCAGTCAATTTCAACTTCTCGCGGAAAAAAAAAGATCTTGCAAAGTTGGAATTGATTGATTGAACTTTTTAGTCCCACCCAGTCTGCCGTTACCACTGCAGCCATGCCCACCCAATGGGCCACGCCCACCCATTGGGCCACACCCACCTGGCACTTGACGATGCATAAGTAGGTTTTGGGTTGCAGTTTGGGCACTCAGTCTCTAAAAGGTTTGCCATCACTGCTCTAGATAAATCATCTAAATTGTCCACTAACCATTTGACATATAGGACATGACCAGGCTGAGCCCAAGGGAGGTGCAAAATGCATCATAAGTCCCTGGGCATTCGTGAGAAATCGAAGTCCAGCCCAATTTGAATGCCTTTCTTATCTCCTGCTCATTTCCCTTGACAATTGGTCAGATTCTGGTAGAGAGCTTAAGCATGCAATAAATCTTTCTACTCATTTGAACTGCCTAGATCTCCTGATTTCCCGGGCACTTGACATGGGGCCTTGGCCTCTGCAGTGTCTTTCTCTCATTGGACTTGGGATGGTTTCCCTGCCAGAGTCTGGTATAAAGATGCTTCTAACACTATTTAATATTGTTGGAAGAGCCACCTAGACAAAAACCCCATATTCTCACTCCCCATTAGGAAAACATACAAACACACTTTTTCTGAAAAAACCTTCCACTGAAATCCTGGGCATGCCACCAAGAACAATGGGGAAAACTCAGATAGCAAAGCCATCATTCATTATTCCCCAGCATCTAGTAGACAAACTGGGCCTTTTAGGCTTAAACACTCCTTTGTGCAACTGGATTCTGGATTTTCTTACCAACAGGTCCCAATATGTGCGAGTTGGAACAAATACCTCTAATACCATTTTCTTGAGCACAGGTTCTCCTCAGGGCTGTGTCTTAAGTCCGCTGTTGTTCACCCTGTTGACCCATGACTGCTGTGCTAGGTTTGCCACCAACCATATTGTGAAGTTCGCAGATGATACAACACTAGTGGGCCTTATTCAGGATGACAAGGTGGAAGCTTACTGCAAGGAGGTTGAGGGGTTGGTGAACTGGTGTAAGGAAAACAGCCTAGTTTTAAATACAGGAAAAACCAAAAAGATCATTGTTGATTTCAGAAAAGGCAGGCACAGCCACACTTCTCTGTGCATTAATGATTCACCTGTGGAGATGGTTACCAGCATCAAATTCCTGGGTGTGCAGCTAACGAATAGGCTGACTTGGTCGCTCAACAGTGAGAAACTGGTGAAGCGGGCACAGCAGCGCCTGCATTTTCTGCGCCGCATGAGAAAAGCACATCTTCCTTCCCCTGTCCTGACCACTTTCTACAGGGGGACAATCGAGAGCATCCTGTCATACAGCATCACAGTCTGGTTTGGAGGCATCACTGCTTCAGACAGGAAGGCGGTGCAGAGAGTGGTGAGAATGGCTGAAAAGATCATTGGCAGTTCCCTCCCTCCCATCCAGGACGTAGCACAGAAGCGTTGCTTGAGCAGGGTCCGTAAGATTATCTGGGACACTACACATCCTCTTCACGACCTGTTTTCCTTGTTACCTTCTGGGAGGAGGCTTCGTGGTATCCGTAGCAGAACATCCAGATTCAGCCATAGTTTCATTCCATACAGCATTAACCTTGCGAACTCTCAAACTTCCTCTTGCGTTATATATTCAAGATGGACAGTATTTAATATTTATTTGCTATGTATATGTAGGGATGTGGGTCTATATATATGTTGTACATAGTATGTTTAGGTGTGTGTCATGTATGTGTTTCACTTTGAGAGCGGGCAACTAAATTTCATTTTTGATGTGTGCCATTGTGCCCACAATATAAAAATGACAATAAAGGTTATCCTATCTTATCAAGAATTACTTGCCCTGCCCCTGATGGGATTAACTCCCAAAATAGAATCAGGACAAAGGGAACATCCCTGAGGAGAACTACCTGCCCTGCCCCTGACAGGATTAAGCCCCCAAAAATAGAAACTGGACAAAGGAGATACCACTTAGGACAAAGAAAAGAACATCAAGCAACCATTAAAGACACAAAAGAAAGAGCCAGCCCACCCACAGTCCCAGGGTAGAAAAAGCATATAAAAAGCCACACATGGGACCAGAGGGTCACCTTGCAAGGCAGGAACGCTGAAGTCACTCCACTGTTGCCTTATTGCCTTCCTGAAATAAAGATCTGCTTTGCGGTAGCTGCTGTCCTCAAATTCCTTCATCGTCGGCTTTTCCCAGCTGGAAGCGAACCGGGAAATGTTTCTGACAATATGATGGTTGTGACTTTGGAGGTTTTTCATTTTAGGCTCATCTTCTGAGGATGAATCCTCCAATAAATTCATGGACCTGGAATTTTCTCATTCCAAAAACACCAAGGAAGTTTTACATGTAGCAAATATGGAAGCAGTCTGCTTTCAACAAGAAAAAAAAAATAATGGCAACCAATTTTATAATCTTTTGGGTATTATGTATCAGTAATCCTACAAACATTAGTAATCCTTACTAATGCCAAGTAGCTAAATGGAACTATGACTAAATGCAGCACCATGGAGTAAAAACTAAAAAAAATGAGTCCCTAGTCAGTCTTGTATTCAACCAATCATGTTAAACAGTTCCTAATGGACGTATAACTAAAGAATTATTTGACCAATTTCGAACTATTCTTTCTCTTAAATGAAAGGAACAAATTATGCCCAGATTCCATAAATATGTGTGGTGTAATTGTGTAACATAAAGCAAGAGATTCTTAATAATAAATAAGAAAGAAAGGAGGGTGCTTTGAAAATGAATAGCAGAGTATTTAATGTCAAGATCTGTGCAATATAGAGAGTTTTGTTTACTCACAGAAATTAAAAATAGTGGCCAATATGAGGAAGAGAAAAAAAAATCCTAACTAAACATTTTTATGGCTTTCCAATCCAGATGTAGCTTTCCAACCCAGATGTAGCTTGAATCAATGTAAGCAATATTTTTGAGTGAAAAATTATATGAAAAAAATATGGAAGAGGATCTGAACATTGCTTTTTGCTGCAAATGATTACTATTTGCATGTTTCATATTTTTAAGTGTTGTTTTTCAGTTTACTTTTTAGAGTGCCATTAGATACCCCCTCTTACAACTACTGAACATCAGGACTCAGCTCCTGAATCTAATGCACTGTCTATAGTAATCTGAAGTGAGATGGTCTATCTATGAGTTCAATTCCCAGCAACGGTAACATAGTGTCTCATAATGGACAATGTGACTAAAAATACCCCCACAGGATAGATGAAGTTGGATAAATAGGTTCCTCAATAGTTGGTGATGGAAATCATGTAAACCTCATATGTGGGAGCGTGAGAAAACATAATAATATCAGCATATCTCTGCTCTGAGATCTTAAGGGAAGATGGGCTTTATATACTATTCTGATAATGCAAAGAGAGAATGAAATCTCGACTCCTCAATTCTTTACAACAGGAAGATATTAGTATCCATAATATTAGGAAAGTTGAAAGTTGAATAGTTGAAACATCATTCATTCACTCATTCATAATCAGCCTCGAGTTTAGTATTAAAATATTGTAGCTGAAGGATTGGCAGAACCAGGGAGAGGGGTGAAAAGAGGGTTCAACTTCGAATTACTATGTAGCCACAAACAAACTAAATCCAACCCCTCCCCCTTTCATTGCCCTTGATCCTATCTAACTCTAATCAGGTGGTGACCTTTAGTTGAGAAAATTCTTGCACATAGGATTTTATCAAGAAATAAATTAAATTGAACCCTCATGCCTTTTGCATCTGACAAATATCCATGGTAAAATTTTTTAATGACCTAACAATGATTAGCTGAGTGGATATAAAATAAGTACAGTATATATTTTATACAACTATTTGTCAGGCAAATAGAATGTGTGTCTGTCTCTGTCCATGCATATTCTAAACTTTTATTTTTTATTTTTTAGCCACCTTCATTCTCTATTATCCCTCTGAAATAGGCTGATCCAATCAATAATGTTCATGTTGTCTTTAGTAAACAGTTTTCAACATAATTTCCCGGCATGGAGGTAAGCTGATGGGAAAAGTTTTAACTGTTGACTTTACATTATATGGTTAGTTATTAACACAAAGGAGCTCTGATGTTAAAAAAAAAAAAGGAAAGGCTTTTAAATTGCTTAGATGAAAAATACGGACTGGAAGGATTTGCTGAGGGCTTCGACCTATAACAGCCAAAACATTGTGAGCTTGTGGAAAGAAGCAAAGAAGAAAATCTGGCATTATATTACTAAAGCAATATGTCATTGCTTTAAAGACGTATCAAGGCAGGACTGTCTCTTCAGGAGACTAAATAAAACACATGATACATATTTACTTTATCAGAATAACAGTTTAATAAAATGTGCGATACTGCCTATAACACCAGAGATATTAGCCAGGAGGAGCATATAATCCAGATAAATCAAGTGATTTCTGGCAGCTCTAATTGGAATTTATGAGCAAAATATACTTCGTGACTGGGCACAATCTTCTGCTTACACTAGGACGATAGCCAGAGGGGAAAAAAATAGATCTATATGGTGGTTTTTGCTCCTTACATAAATTGGCCTAAGGCCAATTAGTCATCCAAACATACTATACAAAGAGGGTTTTGTCCTACAAAAGAGCAAAAGTAAACATTTGGACATGAATTAAAGTCCAGCAGAAACTGGACCATATTGGATCATATTGCGTAAGTGTGAAAGTGAATGCTAGTTACTTCTAGCTGGACAGACAACAGAAGCTGATAGAATTCTATAATTCTACAGTAGCAACCATCTGGATTTCTCCTTATTTTGTCAAGGAGGATGAGGTGGTGATTTGAAAACAGACAACATTAAATTCAAGAAGAACAACAGCTGCTGCAGCTAGGGGATGATTGAACATCTCACTGGGAGGCCGTTGATTTACAACTGACAATTGAGGAATTGGGATAACCTTTAGCTTTGGCCTATAGAGGTCTTATGAAGTTTCCTGCTCACTTATTTCCCAAGCAGCAAGGGGGGGGGAGGTCTGTGTGGTTCCCAGAGGGTGACCAAAGTCTTGGCTTCTTTGATCATAATAACACCATCCATAACCAAATCACCATAACCAAATCCTATTATTTATTGTTCTATGGTTTCAACTACTTTTTATTTTCTTTTTATTTAATTTATTTGTATCCTGCCTTTATTATTTTTATAAATAACTTAAGATGGCAAACATATCCAAACACCTTCCTCCTCCTATTTTCCACACAACAGCCCTGTGAGGTGGGTTGAGCTGAGACAGTGACTGGCCCAAAGTCACCCAGTTGGCTTTCATGGCTAAAGTGGGACTTGAACCTAAAGCAGGGGTGCCAAACTCGCCGTGTCACGTGACGTGTCGTGACGTATCGCAACTTTTCCCCCCTTGCTGGAGCTGGGTGGGTGCGGCTTCCGCATGACGCATCTGGTCTGCGGGCCTGCAGTTTGACACCCCTGACCTAAAAGAATTAGGAAGAAGTGAGAGTGGCTACAGATTTCACTGCTGAAAAACTACTAACTTGAAGGTTAGCTGTTGCTAGGAAAGAACTGTTTGCCTGGCAAATTCACACCTAAACAGGTGTCTGCAGGTATTTGTTACACTGAAACATAACCCTTCCCTTCTTTTCCTATCCAGTTGCCTCTTCCCTTCAATCTCCATCCAGTTTTGATGTCTCTGTCTCTATTCTTCCTTTACCAGTGTGAGAGTGAATGGTTAGTGTCAATCAGTTATGAGGATCAATGAATTATGTAAATACCACATCTTGTTTTATACATAATTAATTTTAATCAGTAGTTACCAATGTTTTTGTCCTGGTGCTGCCTTTTTTAAATCTCCTGGGAGGTATAAAAAACACTCATATACTCATACATTTGTTGGGTTTTATGTATCTGTGCAAAATGGGGGAGGGATATATCTTCAGGGCGGTTTCAGTTAGAATTGGCAAATAAAAGTGGACAAATTGAGGAAGCTGAGCTTTGCATAAAATGTTACACTGTTTATAATTAGTTGTGTTATCTCTTCCTTGATGTATACGGGTATATAGCAATTTGTCTTGTTGAACAAATATATCAGATTAGACTTTCGTTTCTTATTCACTCCTAAATGAACATAGCTGTGTTTGATTATAATATTAAGCCAGGAATCTTTAAACCATGATTTTTTTAAACAAGCCACATTATGGGTTTTATGCCCAGAACAAAGAAATCATGTTATGAGTTCTATGATGTGTGAACTCAGATAAAAAATTGAGAATACAATTCTGAGTAGTCCTGCTGGGAAACAAATGTGATGATCACAATGAAAAACAGAATGCCACCACACAACTTGGAAATCCCCTTAGAGTATTGTATGTAGAGACACTTGTGCTTGTTGCTATAGTGACAAGGCCTTCTTCCTTTCCTGCCTCCATTTTGACCACTTGCTTTTCACTTTTTATCCTACCTGCCCATTAGGTCGTTTTCCACAGTCTCTTCCCCAATTTCTGCTCTCTGAGCAACTAAAGCAGAAGAGGGATGGGATGCTGATTCTCACACCCAACCACAACTGCTTGTTTCATTCACTTGCTTCTATCACTTGCACCTCACACCCCTTTGCTTAATTTCAACAGTGTCTTCCTTTATTACCACAAGCTCAGTGAATTTAAGACACCCATCCTCCCCAATTGGCAGGTATGTGTGTGTAATACCTTCCTCTATTTTGCTAAGAGTGTGCAGACCACAAGAAACAAAAAAGGAAAAAAATGTGAGGAAAGAATCATTGCAAAACTGTAAACATTCAACTGAAATCGCAGCAGGAAGCATATTCCTTAGTTGTTTCTTGAAATATCAATATCTTTCCAAGTACCACTTCATATAGTTCCTCTTGATATAGAGTTAACAAGAACACAGTGCTTACCAAGGGAGGTGGTGATGGAGATCTCCCTTTGGCCTTATCTTCTCCTAACATAAATATTGGATTAATGTGCAGTAACTGACTCCTCCCAAAACAAATATCAATATAGATAGTTGGTTTTTTAACATAAGCAAGCCAGGAATGAAAAGGCATTGAATTTCCCTCTCTAACTCGGCATCAGCTCAATTTTACCTTGCAATATTGGATAGTAAAGAGAACTAATGTTGAATTAAACTTAATTTTCCAGAGGCAATAGTACTGTTGTTTATCATTATTTAGGCACTCATTACAATTGGCAAGATCCAAATTTTTGCAAACTAAACTAGAGAGATCTGCTTCAATGCAGAGAATTAATGTGCAGCATTTCACAGATTCCACGGCTTTTTGTGCATGCTTCTGGAGTTGTTGGAAACTTTATGCCAGGGATCTCCAAACTTGGCAACTTTAAGAATTGTGGACTTCAACTCCCAGAATTCCCCAGCCAGCATGGTGCAACTTCAGTTCTACAGAGGGAGGAAGGAAGGGCTTGAGTTTGGACTCTGATATGAGCAGCCAGCCAATGACCTTTATCACCTTCCTGGGGTCTCTGCTTATCAGAGTTGCTTTGAGGTGGGAAAGCTAACATTGCTTTGGGTGTCCTTTACTTTCTCTGCTGTCAGCCAGTCACAAGCTATCACTTGCCTCTACTTTGTACAAATGGAAATGTTACACTTTCTCTAAGTCAGGAGTCTTCAAACTTGGCCCTTTATGACAGCATGGCTGGCTGAGGAATTCTGGGAGTTGAAGTCCACGTCATAAAAGGGCCAAGTTTGAAGACCCCTGGTCTAAGTCCTTAAACTTGTATTTAAAACATCTTTAGCTAAAGATGAAAGGAAACACCCTCTGCAGTAAAACCTGTCTACCCCAAAGTTTATAATAGCTGAAAAGCAGTTAACAAGCAATTTCTGAACGTGATTAAAGAAATGTGCAAACCCAGTGTACTGACTGTGGTTTGGGTATTCTCTCATTTCCCAGAGCTCTAAACTTGCTGGAGACTGCTGTGTTATGGTCTCCTCATGAGGAACAACTGTATGGAGCACTTGTGGGTGATCTCAAGTTCTTTTGTTGTCTGAAGTGGAATTAGGAAGAGAGGATCTTCTTTTATTACCACAGGCTCAGTGGTCTTCGGTTTTTGGAATAAACAGATCAAATGATTAACATGTAAATCTAAAAGCACATTGACTTACATTATATGTGAAAAAAAATTAAAATGCATTGATCAATGCGTTTTTATCTCAAGAAAATTAAACGCTGGCTTCTCCTAGAAGTTCTCACCTCAAGAGGAAAACCATAACCGGCCATTTAGAAAACATAAGGACTGGGGATTTGCATTACCACAAGCCACAAACAAGCAAACCATATGGTGGATTAATATGTGATGTAAACTCACTGGTTCTTTTGCATATCATTTCTTTTATGGAAAAGCCTTTTTCAACCATATTAGAAGATGCTCCAAAATTAAGCCTATTACTGTACTCAACAGTAACTCTCCCCAGGGTAGGAGCTGACCCCAAGTAAAGGTCCTACTGGCTAATGATAAGCTTGAACATACACTGTTTTATTCTGAAATACAGTGAGAGCGAAGAAATGTTAAACTGATTTCCATATTGCAGGACCATTATAAATATTGGTAAGCTCAGGGAGAAATGTCAAAGAAGTACTGAAAAGAGATTAAAATGCCCTCTTTGTATGTCTTTGCTACCCACTTAGCAACAACACACCAGTTTAATTTTCCTTTCTACATCGCAGAAGAGCTGGCACATCTGAACATTATGATGATACTCCCTCTCTGCTCCATGAGGTGGCAAGGATGCACAAGGAGGACATAGCCGTCCTCTGCCCAAATTACATTATAACTGTAAGTTGTAATGTACATATGTAAAATGTGAAGTGTTTGACAATACTTCCAAAGCTTCTTTCAAAGTTCTTGGCAGAAGACTAGAAGACTAGAACAGCTTCAAAATAGGATTCTGAAAAGAAAGATTCACAAATGTTGATTTAAATAAAAGGTTTTAGCAACCTTTGGATAGCTGTGATTTCAAATGCTGATGCTTCAATTAGATATAGAGATTTCAAAATCTAAAAGTATTTTAAAAATTGTACTAGTAAAGGCTGAGCTAAGTTAAAGAATTCTTTCATGCAAAATCAGCTTGTTGCGCAATTGGTAACGTTATAGCCAACTTCAGGCAGCTTAGCTTATATGTGCATTATTTCTAAAAGACAGGGATGCAACTTGTGTATATTAACAATGGGAAAAAGCTTGGAGTTATAGAAATCAACATTTATTGGAGCCCTTGAGCCAGAAAGCACAAGAATGAAATACCTAGGCCTGTAATTATTAGTAAGTGGCTTGTCATTACCTTCTTCTTCCTAGAGCTGAGACAGAATGACTAGCCCAAGATCACCTGCTGTCTTTGTTCCCAAGCAGTATTCAAACTCCTGAGCTCCCAGTTTCTAGGTACCTTAAACAGTACACCAAGCTGGCTTTACAAACAGGCAGTATGAATAACAAAAGCTAGGCAAATAGACAGAAGCAGAGAATCAAGAACTGTACAAAATATCAAGAAAATGCAAGGTAAGTCTTACGCCAAAAGGACTTTGCACTCTGATTCAGGTGACCCTAAGGCCACAGATAACCCCCTCAAGTGGCCTCAATGTCTCTCAGAGAGAGTGCTAACAACCAGAGGACTGCAAGGAATATAAATCCTTCCATTTCCCACCTATTCCCCATTCAGTCAGAACTGAAGAAGCTTCTTGGATGAGAAGCGAAATTCTTTAAGGAAAAAACAAAGTCCAGTTGCCTTTTGAAAAAGCACTTTTGGGACAACCATGACCTGGATGACTGAGAATCTCCATAGACATCCTACACCAAAACTTGCTCATGGACAAGAAAAGGGAAACAACCAAAGAAAGATGGTCTGCATGGAAACATAATGGCATTAAAGAATGCCAGTTGTGTAATGGAAAGAAAACCATGTCTGGATGGAGGAAAGCAAACAACAGATTGTCTCAGAATGTTTGGAAAAATGTAACAACAGAACACAATAGAGCATGGCATCTTCCTAGACATGCAACCATAAGGTAAAAAATGTCTTCTTTAGTGTGAAATAAATAACAAAAACTTGGGACACATATTAAAAGACCATTTACCTTGAGACAACTGGATACTCCCCTCCCCATTTTTCTCTCTCTTTCTACAGAAACTTTGGTGCTTTTGTAAGTATCCCTATAAGTATGACCAGGGAGTGCATATCAATTTTAGCATTTGTCTGAGATCTAGCTTGTCCCGGTCTGCCTATTAAAAGATCATGAAGGATAGCCTCAGTCACCCTGCTTTGTTTTAGGAATAAAATCAGTTCAATAAAATTGTAATACCACTTCAGTGAGTCCAACAAAATTTCACAAATACCCTGTAGAACAAGAATTGGGAACGGGTTTCTTCTTGTTCCTGCCTGATCATAGTTCACAACCCCTGAACCATAAAACCAGAAGGGCAAAAATTCATTCATTTCACTCAAGTGATGATTTTGGGCCAGTAATTTTCACTATGAGAATCAAATAATACATAATCCCATGTAAACTGCCTCGATAAACTGCAGAGGGTTGTTCCATTTTGGCCTAGTGTTTTGTGTGAATCAAGCCACTGTGGTTTCTAAGCTATATTTTATATATATTATAACATAGAATATTGTTTGATTTAGCCAGTTGTGATTAATTCAATGACCAAGTTTCAATAAACTAACTAACCAATGATATGTGTAGCAAATCAATATAGACCAGCATTCTACATTCCAAAGACAGGAAAGAGAGACCCAGTTTGGTTCAGTGGTTAAGGCGCCAGGCTAGAAACCAGGAGACTGTGAGTTCTAGTCCTGGGTTGTTGTTGTGAAGAACATAGGAGGAAGAAAATATGTTCACTACCTTTAGTTATTTGTGAAAAATGATAAAGGCAGGATATAAGTAAGTAAATAAATAAAGACAGTAAATTACATTAAAATAAATGCTTTGCTTCCAAGGGACCATTTAATCGTATAATGAAGGAACATCGCTAAATTCCTATAGGACAAAGCCAGGTATTCTTAATCATATAAGAGAGGTTTCATATGAGTTCAAAAGAAACATAAATCTGACCTATTTAATATATTTTCTCATTTTTGACTGTTTTGTATTTGGGTATTTAAGAAAGTATTGTAATCTGTGTGGATTTAGGAACTGAAAATCTAAAATTATACTCTTCCTTTTATGATACTCTGATGTAACACATTATTGGGGAAATGTAAACATTTCCTAAAGTTATAATAAATAATCATTTGTACTTTTGTATTCTGATTACCATTGAAGACTGGAAGTATTGATGTATTCTTGACTTATCCTTGAATTGCAACTGACCAGATTTGCTGCCATTTTTCTCCATTTGTAATTTAAGGCTGCATAGTCATCAGAACTGGATAATATCTGCATAGTATCTCTGAACACCGGAAGGTGAATATTTAATAGAAGTCCAGATTAAATTAATCTTCTCCAACCTAGTTCCAACTAGATGTATTGAAATATAGTTCCAGCCATTTCTACATAATGTAGCCACTGATGAGCATCAGTTTGGGGAAATTTGGATGATATAATCCATGTGTCTTCTTTTTTCTGAAATGTGACTGTATATATACATCTAGATCAGTATTTATTAAAACATCCCATAGAATATCATCCTGAAGACATTCCACATTGGTTCTGAGAAAAGGTAGAGTATTATTATTTTTAATTAATTTTTCATCCATTCACTTTCAGTAAGAAACAAGTATCCTATCCACAAATGAAGACATGTTAGCAGATCTTTCTTCATGATTGGGACTCCTCCCCCCAATACATTCATAAAGAATATGAACTATTCAGTGAAAAGACATTAATGGTCATTTGTCTTTCACTGTATGTTTATGGAAATGGATTTTTAATATTCTTGATAATCAAGACCAAATATTTAAATCAATTGACTCCAAGACTCATTTCAAACATTAATGAAACATGAAGACACAAATATCTCATTACATTCTACACTGAATGTATTGATAAAAAATGAATAATATTATTAAAATATATTGATACTCAGGGAGCTCTGCAAGGCGTAGCCAAAACGGTTCATGATGGAAGGAAATTTTGATTTGAATAAATCCTCTTGCCCCACTTTCATCTTCCCAAAATTGTATTTTATGGGACATGGGATCACTTCATTCTTCTGAGAAGTAGATAAAAATATAAGCTGGAAACAGTCCTTTGTAAAAACAAAATCAATTATCTGCTGTAAAATTAATATGTTTCCATAGTGATTTTTATATGAAATTAGGGATTTCATTTCAAAATTTGATGAAAGTACCAAATGTGTACAAGATATGGAACATCAGGATCAGGTAGTCTGTCATGAAATGTCACTTGGCGGACTTCTACCCACCTGAGCAGGGGGTTGGACTAGATCAGGGATCCCCAACCTGTGGGCCATGGCCCAGTAGTGGGCCATGGCCTGCTGGCCACCGGGCTGCAGAACAGGCTGGCCAGTATGTGCGCATCTGTGTGCACACCTCTTCACTTGTGCTAGCACGACAGCTGTGGGTCGCAAAAACAGGATGCCACACCACGGGGCGCAAAAACAGGCCGCTGTTGCACCTTGGGGCATGAAAATGGGCCACCGCCATGCCTCGGGGTGCAAAAATGGGTCGCCGCTGCACTTCAGGGTGCGAAAATGGGCCACCACTACACCTCAGGGCATGAAAATGGGCCGCCGTGCCTCGGGGCACAAAAACAGGCCGCCGCTGCACCTCAGGGCATGGAAACGGGCCAACGCCATGCTGCAGGATACAAAAACGGGCCACTGCCCACTGCAAGGCACAAAAATGGCTGCTGCCACGCTGCGGGGAGCAGAAACAAGGTGCTGTGCCACACAAAAATGGGGCAAGGCTAGTGACTATCACACGGATGCTAGCCCTGCCCCATTTGCAGCACATGCATGCTCGCGGCCCCGTGGGCATGTAAAATGCTTTCCCCTCTCTTTTCCTCCGGTCCGCCAACTGACAAAGGTTGGTGACCTCTGGACTAGATGACCTCCAAGGTCCCTTCCAACTTTATTATTATTATTACCCCTACTTCTTGACCTTCCAGATGCAGCTGACTACCCGTTTTGAGAAAAAAGGAGAGGATGAACCACTAAAACTAAGATTGACTTAATATTATGAATTCAATATCCAATATTTTATTTAGAGAAACAGTCATAAGTATTCCTCATTATTTGGAGTACCATCATCTTGAAAAGTTTAAGAAGTGCCCCAAGGGGATATGTTTAGCACTTCTCTGATTTTGGTGAGAAAATAATTCAGCCTGTCCAATTTTACCATTAGATCGTGAGTGCCTTAAATTTGCTAATCTTTCACAGGTTCATGCTGCTGGTCTTTGGCTTCTTATTTTGGCTCTGTGGAGAAACATGACACTGAAAGCTGTTTCAGATGGAGGAAAATGTTAAGAAAATAAATAAATAAATAAATAAAACAAGAAGAGAGAAATGGATTCTTGGCGTCCTTTCAAGCCCATCTCATTTTGATCCTTGCAGTTGGGGACACGTTAGCCAGGAGAAGCTGTTAATCCAAAATAATGCATTTGCTAGTTTTGCAAAGTAAATAAATGATCACTTCTTAATTCTTCCTCTTATGCCAACACAGGGCTCTTTTGCCAGCAGAAAGGCACTCCTTTCCAAAAAAAGTGGCTTCCTGCTGAGAAGATTGTTCCCATTATTAACCTTCTACTCCAGCAGTGTCATGATGAACGATGTGACCTGGGAGTTTTGGGGGAGGCCCTGCCTGTTTTAAAAAAAAGCATTCCAGGTAAGCAGAGCCATAGCAACTGGCCAATATGCCCTAGCAGGTTCAAAATTTGTCACAATCAAGAGATTGAAACTTAGGCTGTACATTTTTTTTTTTTGAATGCCATCTGCCAGGAGCTCTTTTGTTCTCAATAGTTCTTCATTCAATGCCCAGCGGACCGACTAAGTGGGGATATACAAAAAAAAAATTATCAAATGACCTCCCTATAAACCTTTTGCAGCCCCATTTTCTATTTTATTCTCCAGGCTGCTTTTCTCCCAGATCGTTCTTCAATGCTTCCTTTCCACCCTCCTCCTCCTCCTTTTTTAATTTTTTTTTTAAAAATAGCTTTTTCTGATACCTTTCAAGGGAGAATTTGAAAGTTTAGTGTGTGCAAACATCAAAACTAGACTGGTGAGTGCATTGCCTTTCCACTTTTCTAGACTTAGGGAGATGTTCAGTCCTACAGCTAAAAAGTTACCTAGGCTGTTATCTTCAGTTTATTTCAGGTCTACCAACTTTTGTGTATCTATTAGAATTGTAAAAACAACAGAGTGGCCCAAGAGTGTACATAAAGATAAGAACAAATCCCTTTATAAATTTCCTTAACTATGCTGATGTGAAGTCACGTATACAGAGGCTTCATTGTGCAAAGGCAGCAAATGACCTCAGGGCTTTTTTTTTTTTTTAAATGTATGCAATTGATTGTACTATTAGATTTGACCTTTCCGTGTCTTGCAGCCTTGAAATACTATATGTTCATTTTTCCTTCCTTCCTTCTTTCTTTCTTTTTTTAAATCAGCAGACCTGTCCAATAGTTTATGTCCAGCTGCCCTTTAGCAAACTTGAACGGTAAGCAAAGCAAAGTCCTAAAGAAACTTGTTTGATGACATTTTCAACAGAATGAGTCACTTTTAAACTTGATAAAAGGGTGTGTTTTGGTGTCCAGAAGTTTATCAAGATCCTGGGTATGAGGCATGCATTTGCATTTCTTATCCTGTTGTAGAAAATTATGTATACGTATACATGTACGCATATCTATCGGTATATATGGATTAGAGAACAAACAAAACCAAGGCAGAATGGATCCCACTTCATAAAAAGTGTCCACAAAAGAGACCTAAAACAAGATGGATTGATGACATCAGCAAGTACTGCAGACCCAATGGGCAAAAGAAAGCTCAGGATCATATTGGTTGGAAATATGTGGAAGAGGCCTTCATGCTGCAATTGATAGACAATGGCTAAAATGATAATGATACACACACACACACACACACACACACACACACACCACACAGATACATACGTTTTATAAACACATCCTTACATATTTTGTGTGTGTTTGTGTTTCTGCTAATGAAAGATAAACAATTCCATATTATCAGAAGGCTGTCCTGTCTGTTTAAAAGATGTGTTCCCTGTACTAGGAAGACCTCCAAGAGTTTATTGTGGCTCTAATTATAGATGTCTGGAGACAGGAATGAGACCCATTGCCAGCACTTTCAATAAGACTCAAGAGAAACATTGTCATTTGGGTTACACTATACAGGGAACCTGCCCTGAATGCAACTACTTGTAGGTACTAAGATTGGGTGACAGGAAACATTTTTTTTCTTTTAAAATATAGATAAATTTGGCATGATAAAAAAAATGCTTCAGTATTTCCCCCCCTCCCTGGATAGGCTTGTAAGATCCTGGGACTCACTTTGTTTACAAGGGGAGATTAAATAAAAAAACAAGGATTATTGAATTAAAAGGAGAGGCAGAGATGCTGGCCCATAGTGGGAAAGTGACATACCTCCAAAAATTGTGTTCAGGGGAATGTTTTGTTTTGAATACTATCAAGAGTTACACTTCTTAAAATAAACTTTGCACCAGTTCTTCATCCATGGCTATGGAATCCTATTCACGTATATTCAGAAGTGAGTTGTTTGACTTACATAGAACAATGTCTGAAACATTTAAACCTCTCCTGCACACATAGAATGTAACATGTAGCTCAAGAGGTGCAGATCAAGCCTAATCAATTTCCTATCATTTCACAAACATTCCATCAAATGTTGTGAATGTTTGTAACAAAATGGTCTTTTGTGGTACATTTCCTAATAAACATATTTTGCATGCCATTTTCTTAACAGCTTTTTTCCCCCTGTGCTGGTTTTGAGTTGGGAATATTTTTAGTTGGATGCCAATGAACTCCAGGAATTGCATACTCATGTGGGCTTTTATGGATATTGTTTACATTCTTAAATGTAGTACAGGTGTTTCATTTTGTATGTCTTATTTTAAATAACCACATTTATGTAATTTTTCTCATCCAAAGATTTGTAGGTTTGAACTCTCAGTATAACCCGTCTATTTTACCACACAAAGATTGCTCAGAGTTGTCAAGAGTCAGTCAGTATAGAGATTTAATAAAATATTATTAATTATTGTCTGGATTCTGGGCTAAGACTGTATATCCCAAATACATGAAAACATGCATGGAAATAAAGAAAGAAGGAAATACCTTTAAATGTTATGCTTGTGAAACTATTATTTTCTAATCAGGTTGATATACTGAATACAATGTTTGTCAAAGAAGAATTATAAAGCCTGCCATAATGAATCCCATGAGAGTCAACTCTTCTATGGAAGATATGACTTCTCTGGCCCTGAAAAGGGTTTGGTGCCTTATATGATTTGTAAGACTCCCAGTACACTTTAGCCACAATAGTGCACAGTTATCTAACATTCCTGTAATTGTGGAAAATTGAGAAGCCAGCCAATGTGCTGTGTGCAAGTGAGTAAAGTGTTAACTTCAGCTGTCCATCACAGGACTCTTATCTCTGTCTCCGATTTCACGAGAGTTCTTCTGAACAAAGAATGAATCCATTGCAGGGGATGTACACGAGGAAGTGCTTCTGTAACAAAGGAATATTTCTTCCCTTAGGAAAAATGCAGTTCGCCCACCTGTCTCAGCTAAATGCTCTGCTGAATGTCATGGGTATGGGTGTAGCAGGCTCTGGCTGATGGAGTTCACAATATCTTGGTTGTGACAAGTACCACTGCCTTTCCTCCAACGGTGCCCACGATTAGGGCTGACTTTTCTTTTTAAGAAACATAATGCTCACATAATGCTCAAAAGCAGTCTTTGGAACACTAGTGCTCCCTTGGATATTGTGGTATTTCTGCTTCTCGGGGCCATCGTGGCCGTGGCCATGAAACATGGCCATACTCCTGAAGGCATTAATCATTGGGCACATTTCTTCCATCATTTTGGAATCCTATGGATTTTATCTCCCTTAGGTTATTTCCCCTTATCTTTTAGAAATCCACTCCAAACTCTCCCACTGTACTCATGTAGTTAACACAAACCAGTTTGCATAATGTATCCTGTTCTGTACGTGGTTGGGGGCACGGGATGGATGACAATCTGAAAAAGGGTTTGCATGATTGACCTCAACTGGTGCTGCTTGATGCAATTTAGGATGAGGAAAAGCAAGAGTAAGGAAATTCTGACCTTCAAAAGTCTTGCTGAAATACAAATTCATATTGTTTGATTTTGAATGGCCTTTATAGCTTGTTAAAACATTTCCAGACTACAATTTAAGTACATTGTCATCAGTGCAGAATTCTCTTTTTGCTCTGGATAACTTATTTGCTTTTAAAAGGTGGGGATGTATAATTTCTAAACATCTATTAATTGAATAAATAATACAGTTTTATTTGACTAAGATAAGCTGCACCATTATGCTTGTCTCTGTGAAAATATTGTGTTATGAAATCTCCACCCTCTTTTTTAAAAATAAAAATAGTTTTAATGAAATCTCTCTGGACCAAAGCTTCAGTTTTCTAAATAAATAATTTTCTGGGAATTGGGTTCTTTGCATCAGAAAATATTTTTTGAAGATTAGATTGAGTATGTTCTGGCCCTTTCACATAGTTTTCAAAGTAACTTGCTTGTCCCCCCCCCCAAATAGTGGATAAAATATTAGGAAGGAAAACAGAACAAAAATCCTACACTTTTAAAGATTTGGTAGAAAAAAACTATTTTAGCTGGTGTAAAAGATGGAGTAGAGAAAGAGAAATTTTAGAGAATTTTTTCTATCTTAAAATCTGTTACTTCTACTTCTTAGCAGTCAGTAATATTGAACAGGACCCCTGTTTTGAATGGCTAACATTGTAAGGAACGGAAATCAAGATGCTATTCCACAGTGAGTGAGTAGGTGCCAGACTTCCTTGAAACATGTTTTAGCAGATACCGACTGTCTGATATTTGCAACAGAATATGGAATATATTATTTCAGACTTTCAGGAATATGTTTAATTTAACTTTACAATAAAGAAGGATTAGATCATCTGGGTGTGCTTCTTATTTGAACCACCTTGCAAGGCTGACATTAATTTTGCAAGACTGAAAGTATTTCTCCCCTTCTCTCTTTTTAACCTCCAGAAAACAAGGAGGTCCCTTCTGAAATGCTTCCGATTGCTTTGCCCCCATCTGCAGACCGAGCTGTGTCTTATCAGACCACTGCCCAAACTGTAGGTCTTTCTCCTGTCTCCCACAGTCACTGCCACATACCATTCATTACATTCCTACTGCGAGCCACCTGTCAAGGGAATGTCTGGGCCTCTTTACCTTGATGAAGAGAATGATGCCGTCCCTGGTGTTGCAAAGTGCCTCATTAGAGCAATCAGGTTGACCAAAGAGGAAGAAAAACTAACTTTGAGAAATTTGAATATGTAGGCATTACCCTTCTTTTTCAATGGATCCAGTTAATCTGTTTCCAATTGTGAGTAAAAGCTTCAAGGGCTGAAAGGCAGGGATGTTACAGTAATCTCAGAATTAAAAAAAAAAGTAGCTGATCTCAGTTATAGGGCTGAAGAAAAAGAAATGGATGTTTAATCCAGTATAGGCAGAGGTGTTCCAGACCAGCCAGAAGTCAGACCCCCCCCCCCCAAAAAAAGAAGGCCTTGAGTGCCATTTGGAGAGAAAGGCAAGAGACCTAATAATTTATTAAATAATTACTTTCCTTCAACAACATAGTGCTGCTCTGATTAGCTTGCAGCCCAGCCCACATCTTGCTCTCTGAAAACAAAATAAAAGAGATGTGTATAATTTCAGAAAAGAGATCCATTCAACATGGTTGCTTTGCAAAAGAAGATGATTAAAAAAACAACCCTTACAGCCTTTCTTAACAATGTTCATACCCCAAACGCTCTTCTCATTCTTAATAAATTGCACTGTTCCTGCCATCAGAGTCAAACTCCCCAAACACTTCTATAAAAAGACAGTGCCAAAATGCAAGGAAGCTGGATAGTAATAATAATAATAATAATAATAATAATAATAATAATAATAATAATAATAATAATAATAATAATAATAATAATAATAATAATAATAATAATAATAATAATAATAATAATAATAATAATAAGTTGGAAGGGACCTTGGAGGTCATCGAGTCCAACCCCCTGCTCAGGCAGGAAACCCTATACCATTTCGGACAATGGCTGTCCAGTCTCTTCTTAAAAACTTCCAGTGTTGGAGCATTCACCGCTTCTGGAGGCAGGTTGTTCCACTGGTTAATTGTTCTAACTGTCAGGAAGTTTCTCCTCAGTTCCAGGTTGCTTCTCTCCTTGACTAGTTTCCATCCATTACTTCTTGTCCTGCCCTCAGGCGCCTTGGAGAATAGCTTGACTCCCTCTTCTTGACTTAGTGACTCTGATGTCAGGTATACAGCAAAGTTGCCATATTCCACTCCCTCCCTTTACTTTCTTTGGCATAAAAACAGTGGGATTTACAAAGTTAATTCAAAGCCTCTTTAGCTCCTGTCTTCCTTTTTAATCTACACGTGCGAGTAGGAAAATTGCCCTGCAGTTCATGCTTATAGACAGACTTTTCTCCTAAGTGCTTTGACAATTCAAGGCAAATACTGTAATTTGAAATGAAAACTTGACACTTCTGGAAAAAGTAGTTTTGTCCCCAAAGTGTCAGCATTTCTCTTCCAAATTAAGCTGGCCATTCTATGCCCTTCATAATATTTGGCAACTGACTGAGAGATTTCAGACAGAAACTTTACAGCTCAAAAATATCTTGCCATAATCTAAAATTGGTTTAGAAATTTAATGTAGGAAAGTGTATATATAAGAACTGGTCAAATAGGGCCACAGCTAGTACTCAAATTTATGGCTATTTGTTTAGTGAGTGTTCAAAGTTACGAAGTCACTGAAAAAAGTTACTTACAACTGGTCCTCCCACTTACGACCGTCGCAGCACCCCCTCGGTCACATAATCAAAATTTGGATGCTTGGCAGTTGACATGTATTTACAATAGATTCAAAATTTATATAGGAAATTTTTGTTGAAATCCATAGGAATGAAAATGCATGGTAACTAAGGGACAAAACCTAGATTGAAATAATTCCATTGTATTAGAAACCTGATGAAAGGCTAACAAATGAACAGGGAACAGCAGCACAATGCTTCCCTTGCAGAACGTTATTAACACAAATGCGAAGTATGTAGATTAAAGCACTGAAGCATAGCATCTATGCACACAAATTGCAAAAGTATTCCCAGGGGCCAGTAACTTGTGCTAGAGGGCCATACCATAAAACATTGCTTTGAAACCACGTTACCTCATGGCAGCAAGACTATTAATTTAGGGTTTATTGCTGGAAAAGATGTAGGCACTTGCAAAAGCCAGGAGAGTGCTTCATTACAGGTTATCATACTGACCCAGAGCCCCCTTGCTTTCAGCATGGAGAACATAATTCATCTTGCATTTCCTTCCTGGGTATAGGAGCCCACAATGGCAAGATCTGTGGTTGAATTACATCCTGTTGTCTCTCTCCTCATTCTCATCCCTTTGTTGCCCTGTCCATCTCCACTTTTGTCATGGTAGTCACTAACAGCTTGATTCCACGTATTTATTCAGAAATGAATTTTAGCAACTACGGTGGAATTGACTGCAACATAATGAGCATAAAAGGCTGTATCCCTGGCGTACATTTGTTTAGGACTATTTATTGGGCAATCTGCTGCCGTTAGATTCTCACTTTTTCCATCTCCTCATATCCTACAGTCCAATGTTCATTGGTTTGCAGTTGAAACCCAACTGTAGTATACAGGGTATTAACTAGAATGATCATATTTCCCTGTGCCCTTTTCAGAGGAATTGTGTTTTCAACAGCCTGACAAATAGATTGGTGGTCTGATGGCAATGCAATCTTGATAATGGAAATACTATGTCTTTCTCCCATACTTTAGGATGGTGGCATAAATTATCTTTTTGTGTACCTTCCTTCCCATCATTGCAGTGGGAGACAGTTGAGGCAACAAAGTGCAAAATGTATTCCTGTGTGTTTACATACCACTGCGTATACTCTTGGGGCTGAAATTCTCTTTTTCTGGATGAAAATAACTTTTTCTTCTATGAAACAAATGCAAAATTATAACAGAATATGGCACTTTATTTAAAAAAAATGCTGAATTTTTTGTCTGAAAAAAATCTATTTACAGTGGCTAATTTTGTTTTTGTTAGTTCTCATTGGGTTTCCTGGCTTCTGTCTTGCCCTAGCTGTTTCTAAAATATGCTGCCAAGTTATTTTTATTCCCCCATATGAATTTAATTAGATTTAATAGAACATGTTCAAACAGTTTGTTCATGGCTTGATGGCTGTAACTCTATATGGAACTTCATGAAATCACCACTGTATTTTTCCCCCTGAGCCTAGATGATTAATTTTGCTGTTTGAAGCAGAATACATACATTGTCCCCCATGTCAATTGCTGCAACAGAGTTCAGCTTTTGCCTTCTTTATCTATTCACACGCACTCCTTCCCAAATTAAGTCACCAGACTAGGTAGGAAAGTTAAACAACCAGGATAAAGATGATAAGATGCTTTCTCAATATTCAGAGTTCAAATGAGTAAATTCAGGAGACATTCAGGGATGAGATGCATACATTATCAGCAGGCAAGATCTGCGGTCACTTTTTCTTGTCAACTTGTAATTCCTTTTTAAACAAAATATATTGCCACAGTAAAAGGGCAGAACATTCTTGTCCACATCCAGGGATTTCCCCCACAGAACACCTTTACCGTGTATCTGAAGTGGGTCTGCACTGCGCTGCTGCCTGAACATCTTTAACATGCAGCAGTCCAAGGACTAGGATTGGGTAGTTCCCTCCATTGAAACATCTATCTCATCATCCACACCTCACAGAAAACTTCCTTCATGCAGGGTGCCCAGTACTCTGATTACTCTATATATTGAGAGTTTTGGTACTATCCCTTGTTTTTTCCTGTTGTACAACTGACTGTTTTTTAAAAATCTTTATTATCTATGATTGGACCATAACCACTGGAAAAAACTGTTTTGCATCTGGCTGCTGTGTAGTGACCATCTAGATGTGTTCAGATGAGAGATAGCCACTGAACAGTAGCAGTTTGAGAAAGGGGTTTCTCTTCAGGATCAATGTGTGAATTCCAAGAACAAGGAATCAGGGTTTTCTTTGAAGCCACAGCAACTGGGAAGGGAATTCCCCAAGGCAAGGCTACCCCAAATATAAAAGCAGAGAGATTTTAAAATCATCATCATCATCATCATCATTATTATTATTATTATTATTATTATTATTATTATTATTATTATTATTATTATTATTATTATTATTATTATTATTATTATTATTATTATTATTATTATTATTATTATTATTATTATTATTATTATTATTATTATTATTATTATTAACAAACTGACCAACCAGCGGAAGAAGCTACTACACAGGATGAAGATTCCTCTGTGCGGCAACTCGAAAGTGAAGACCTAAGTGATTTAGCGAAAATGCTGAAAGAAAAGATTGAAAATCACATCAAACAAAACACAGAAAGAAAAAGACTGCCTGCCATTTGTGAAGTGCATAGCAAACGAGTGAAAGATCTACTAAATGCTGTGAACAGCATTCTAACTTCCATCCCATCCAGCACATTGTATGAAACAAACCAACTAATGTACAGTACAGCCGCCGTTGTTGTTGTTGTTGTTGTTGCTGCTGCTGCTGCTGCTGCTGCTGCTGCTGTTGTTGTTGTTGTTGTTGTTGTTGTTGTTGTTGTTATTATTATTATTATTATTATTATTATTATTATTATTATTATTATTATTATTATTATTATTATTATTATTATTATTATTATTATTATTATTATTATTATTATTATTATTATTATTATTATTATTCCACTTTCAATTGCATATCTGAAGCCAGGAATGGGTTAGTCAGTTTCAGGATTTGCCTTCCTTTGTCCACACAGGTAGCAACAAAGAGTTATTTACACCTCTTGGTTGACTGCTTTATTGATTATTAACACAAGGGGCTGACTACACAATGAGTTTAAACAAACAGATAACAAAACAATTCAAAGAACCAAGCTTTTCAGCAATGGATTCCATGGTGTTCACTTAACTGGGAACAGTGAAGTCAATATCAATAACATTGCTCTGTGCGTTGCCTGGATGACTGCTTGATCACCCCAGTTGCAAATGAGGGAGGGTTTGTGGTTCCAAGGGATCCAGGCTCACTCCACATCAGACAGGAGGAGGGGCAGACAAAGAGATCAGTGTCAATAAAGGAGAATATTTGTAGCTCAAGGTTGAAATGAGGGGACTTTGGTGCTCTCTGACCTTGGTTATTTTTTTTGCAGATGTTTCATTATCCAAACCAGGTAACATCATCATCACTGATGATGTTACCTAGTTTGGGTGATGAAACATCTGCAAGAAAACAACCAAGCTCAGAGAACACCAAGGATCCCTCAGTGTCTAAACAGAACCAATTGGAGTCATTAGATTGCCATCATGGAGTTCATCATTTCTAACCATCTCCTTGGTGTACACCAACATACTCTACATTATCCACAAGCGATCTTCTGAAGCAAGATATTAGGGAAAGCCCCATTTTCAGCACTTCCACTTAGCACTTTAGCATTTCTTTGGGCTATCTCAGCTATGGAAAGATTCTGAGATACATGTGGACACAAGTTTGGGACATGATTAATGAGTCATCCTTAATCCAGGGCATGCCTAGATTTGCTCCTTATCTGATCTGGAATAGTCTTGTTCCAGGATACCTTCGATGAAAGTGGCACACCATTTTGCCCAACTGTGACACTAAAATTTTTAATTAGCCTTATTTGTGAGATACTAAATTCTAGGTACTTTTTAAAATTCTTTATACTTAAGCTGGATTTTCCAAGGCATCAAAGCTTAAAAAAAGGACTACATGAAGACCCACTCCATTTGGCAACCTGTGTTTTTTCTTTCTTTCTGCCTGCCCATAAAAATAACTGAGAAAGTATCCCATAGAATGACCCAGGTTCTGCCTATTCAAATCTCCCTTAATTACAGACTGTTCCTCAAAGATAATTTAGAATGGGGCGTAATGCATGGCTGTGTTACACTCTACCACTCTCAGAATTTGCTGTAACTTGTTATTACTACACTAAACTGCAGTGGTCTCTTCAAAGACTTTTCTATAAATAAAGAACCTCCTGGTTGGGCAGATGACAATCTCCATCAACAGCAGCTCCAACATGACTGTTCTCCACTTTCTGTGACAGCCCAGGAAAAGTTTCTGACTTAGAAGCCGATAAGTCTTCAACAGCCATAAGATCCCCCAAAATGTGACAAGCTGGGCAACATTAGTTTGCTCATGGAAGTAGCATCTGCCACCCATCTGGTTGGGCATGTCATTTATTTCTCAACAACTATTCTGAAGGGGAGACCAAGTCAGATGTGCATGAGTTAGGGGGTTCAGCCTTCCTGGTAGGATGACTGGGAATAATGGATATTGTAGTTCTCAACATCTAAAGGACAGCAGAGTAGGGAAGCTGTATGACCAAGCGGTCAAAAAGGTTTCACAGCATATCCTCGGTACAACTAGTGCACATATGACAGGGCAGATTAATTTGCCTTCCTGTAGGGTGCAGCATTATTGCATAATCGAGATGCCATGTCCTAATAAATGCTGAGCAGAAAGTAAACTAAAGTATTATTTTATTTCCTTAGTTTATAAAGGAGCCAAGAGTATATGTATGAAAACCCGTTGGTCATTCATTGGGCCATAATCTCTGCTGTATAAGCCTCTCTGGCTTTCCATGTTTTAATTCATCTGTAAGCAAAGCCACCAGGAAATTCTTCCTATTTGGGCTTGTTCAGTAGTGGTGCTATTGTAATCACAATGAGGGAGTCCTCTCATTATCACATCTCCTCTCTTGATGCTATTCCAAGAAATGGTCCATCCAAATTCCCTACTCCAGAATTGGTGGAGAATTTTAAAAGGTTGTTTGTGCCAGGTTTTCGCACAAAACAGCGTTACATCCTCAAAAGTTCTCCGGCTGTGATTAAGATGTTAATTACAACATTTAAGACTTAATAATAATAAAGTTGGAAGGGACCTTGGGGGTCATCTAATCCAACTCCCTGCTCAGGCAGGAAACCCTATAACATTTCAGACAAACTTCCAGCGTTGGAGCATTCACCGCTTCTGGAGGAAGGTTGTTCCACTGATTAATTGTTCTAACTGTCAGGAAATTTCTCCTTAGTTCTAGGTTGCTTCTCTCCTTGGTTAGTTTCCATCCGTTGCTTCTTGTCCTGCCTTCAGGTGCTTTGGAGAATAGCTTGACTCCCTCTTCTTTGTGGCAGCTCCTGAGATATTGAAATACTGCTATCATGTCACCCCTCGTCCTTCTCTTCATTAAACTAGACATGTCCAATTCCAGCAACCGTTCCTTAAATGTTTTAGCCTCCAGTCCCCTGATCATCTTTGTTGCTTCTTTCTGCCCAGTTCTCCAACCTTGTCTACTCATCCACATTTAGCTTGCTGTCCTTTACCAGGAAAAGAAAGACAACCATCCCAGTTTCTAGGAGCTGGTGAGCTCAGGTGCATGTAAACTATCACAGAAAGTATCCCTCAAAGTAACTCAAGTTGAGGCATACTTGAAGATTATGAACACATAAGCCTTGATATAAATTTAGTTGCTTGATGAAATGGCTAGATTGCACCTTCCCTTTTAATAAACACAATGGATGAGAAAATATTACTTTTTGACTCATTCTTAATTGTTTGTTGTTGTTACTGTGGTTGTTGTTCAAGGTACTGTCATATACCTTTTTGGATAATATAATGTTCTGGTTTGTGGTAAAGATAGCACTGATGTCAACTGATATAATGCAAATGAAAACATTTCATAAGTAATATAAAAAGATGCCACCAATATCTAAGCATAGAAGTAAAAAAAAAAAACTATGTCCAATCATTATATAAACCCATAAATTATCAAGCAATCCCAGCACATTGCCTTCAAAATTTCTTCATGGAGAATTTATATCTTATAATAATAGATTTTGTATTTAGGCATATGAAAAGGATGTTCTTTATTCAAAGAGTATTATGTGCATGACTTTGGCCTTGGATTTCAATATTTCAGGTTACAAAAATTATAACAAAATATTACACTTATCCAAGACTGACTTTTGTTCAATACCCAAGCATCTTGTGATAGAAGTCATCTCCTTCTAAAATTGTCCTGGTGAGAATTTTCACAGTGAGTTGAAGGTTTTTTTTCTAATTAATTTCCTGGATGTAGTAGTGTAAAAATTATATTAGTCCAGTTACATTACAAAGATGGTAGAAAGATAAGAAAAGAGAGTGGTTGAGTCTCAGAAAAGTAGCTCTTAGGGAAGGGCCATTCAAGCTCCCTTGGGATAAAGGCCTTTGTACTTTATCCATTTAAACTGGTTGTCTGGTGTGGCTGTATTTGCTATAATTGTTACAGTTTGTAATTGCAGAACTGTGCATCGCATATATACCCTCTCATTATGGTACAGAGGCAGACCATTTCCAGTAATTCTGGGTCAGCTGCAGCTTCATGTTCCTTGATAGGGTGGTGGTGCTGTCTTGTAGTAGCTTCAACTAGGATCTCCAAATAGAATCAAGCCAAAGCAAATGTACTGTAATTATTACATAAAGAACTGGGGCCTGCTGCTCGCTATGCATACCTCTGCCAATAATCCATGCAAAGCAATTTAAAGATCTTTGTGGGTCCATAAAAGTACCTCCCCAACTCTCCAGTAAAAAGCAATGTCGCAAACTGTAGCTTAGTCATACACTGGAGAATAAACATATCAAAATGGTGCAGGTACGTTCGTTGAGTCAAATTAGAAATCTTTTACTTCTTATACCTTTTGTCCCCCAAATAGAAAGATTTTGAAACTTTTCATGTAATTTTGGCAAGTTGGATCATGGTAAGTACTAATATAAAGATTATCTGAGCCACTTGGCATTTCGGAAATCCCTCAAAAGCTGGTTTTTTCAACAGGCCTGGACATCCCAGAGAAATAGAGAGCCTGTGCAGTGGCTACACTGTGTATAGGATGCTGCTTTGTTTTTCCATAGTCCTATTTAGGTCTGGGTTTAAGCAGTTTTTAAAATTCTTAAAAAAAATATTAAATTGTTGCATTATACTTTTATTTTACTATTGTTTGACCTGATAGTTTTGTTGTACAATGCCCAGAGTCACGTATGTGAGATGGGTGGCTATATAAGTTTAATAAATTTATAAATAAATAAATGTTGTAAAGTATGTATAAAACACTGCAAACAATTGCAGAAAAAAACCTCTGTGGAAAGAGCAGTACAATAGGCTATGAGCTGACAATGCTTCACCTTTAATAACATCCAATATCCATCCAGCAAATAGGATTAAATTCTTCAAATTTATTGATCAGTGTATAGAACATAAAAAGTGCAATTTCCCATGCATAATCATCAACTGGGATTTGTAAAAATCATTGATTTCATATGTCCAGATGATGATGATGGAGGAGAAAGATTCTTCTTCATGACTTTGTACTAGCATTAAAATACAGTAACCCCACTCTATTCTTTATAAAGCACAAGAGTTGTTATAATGTGGATTAGCCCATCAGCTACAGGGTTATTTAGAGTACGTCAAATATTTTCTCCAGTTATTGAAAGACTAAGTAGTAGAGTGGAGACTGCTCAGATATTGTCTTAAGATTTCTTTTAAAAAACATAAAACCATCTTTGGGAATAGTGAGGTCTTTGATTATGTAGGTGTCACAGCTTTATCCAATATGAACTGCATAATCATGTGGCCATGCTTTGCATTACACTCATTGCCATGACTGGCTTTGTCATGGTAGAGGCAAACCCAGTAACATACAAAAAAAAATCTACACGGACACCATTCTGAGTACTACCAAACTGTTCAGGAAATCCAGATTACTGGCTGCAGTAATCTTGATGAGTGCAAGGTGGCAGCAAGAACTATCTCTTCTGTTGCCATCTAGAGATTGTTTGTTTTTTTTGCAACCTGGATTTGGCAGCCCTCTAAAACTTGGTGTTTGTATTAGTATCTCAGAATTAATACTCAATAGCTTCCATATCACAAGAGTTCTAAAAACACTTCTTGACAATGTAATGGATCACACAACATAAAAAAGAGGGTCACCTTATAAAGGTTAATATGAAGGGGGTAACATCTGAAATAAAGTCTTCTGGGTTTGCACTAAACTGCTCTGGAATTTTTCCTATCCAAATGGACTATTGGCAATAATTCTGTTAGTTTTACACTTCTTGTTTTTAAACAATTAAGTCAGGTTGAAATGTAAAGATGCTAAATCAAAGCAAAAAAACCCCAACAACAACCCTTTATAAACTAAGGTGCTGACAAATTGGTTCATCCCCATCTTCATTTTAGAACAGTCATTTTTTTCTTCACAAACGGAATCAACGTAACACCCAATGATGGTTAACTTTCTCTATAACTTTTAAACAAATGGCGTTAGTTTTCCATGAACACCACAAGAATTACAATATTCTTTCCAGCAATATTGAATATGATAACAACTAAATCTGACAATATATATGATGAATAAATATCAATATATTTTCCCCAAGACTTTCAGAGGAGAGGCAGAATATTAAATTAGACTTAAAGTCCACATCCTACCTAAAATTAGATGTTAAAATTGGCTTTCCACTTCACTGTAAAAACAAGACAATTCTGGACTATGTTACCACCAATAAATGTAATACCACTGTTACTTGCTGGAGTTAAGAAGACTGCAATTTTTTTATTTATACAGAGCATAAATGTAAACACAGCAACCCAGTTTTTGCACCACTAAGAGTGAATGCTTTCCTTATTCTAATCTTAGGAACTATCACATAATTGAGCATCTCTTAGACTTCAGCAGTAGAACTGGTCTTGATTTTAAATTAAGGTGGGCATTATCTGGTGGCTGCAGCTCAACCTCCTGGTCTTTCAATGGCCCCAGAAGTTACCTGTTAAAATGATGAGGTCCTCAAAAGGTTCAGGGATGAGATTTTACCCCTTGATAGCATTTTTTGAGCCATCTGGAAAATAACCTCAAATTGGCTTCTATAATAGTGACTTGACTGCATTCTGGAGGACTGGGGAGTTTAGGATGTCAATGAGATCAATTTGACTTTGAAAAGTGTTGCTCTTTAAACCAGGTCAAAAATGGACATTTCAGGCTCTTGGCGAGAGAGAGGCTTGATTGTTGGGTATGTAAACAGGAAGAGCCATTTATCTATCTGTTTATTTTAAATTGCCCAATAGCTGAAGATATCTGGCTGGTTTGCAATAAAACAAATTTAAAAAACACCATTTGAATAAAAGCATACACAGTAAGATGTAAAGTAAAAACACCATATACACCATATACAGCAAACTAGGCCGCTATAAGGCAGTCATTCTAAAGCTAACCCAATATTAATTAGTTAAAAATCAGTTTAAAAACCTTGGAAAAATAGAAATGTCTTCACCCAGAGCCAAAATAATGCCAATGTGGATGCCAGTCAACCTTCTCTAGGAATGTAATTCCACAATGGAGTGGCAGGACAGAAAAAGTCTCCCCCTTGTAGAGGCCTACCTCACTTCCTTTGAAGAGAGACCTGGGCCATTAGATGATCTTAAGGTTTAGGTGGGTATATACTGTATGTGAAAAGATTACCTTCAGGTAATCTGGTTCTTAGACATTTAGGGATCTAAAGGTCAGAACCATTACTTTGAATTGGCTCCAGAAACAGTCTGGGTAGCCAGTGTAGATGAAGAACTGCCATATGTTTGCATCAGCCAGTCTCAAGGAGCGGTCTAACAGTTTCTATTCCATAATCAGAAACTGGATTGAATCAGATCCAGAAAATCAGTTTTGACCAAAACAACTAGCACTTGATTGGCTGCTCAAACACCTTGCCAAGAAAGAGCCCACTGGCCATTGGTCTATAGGTGTTTTCACCCTCTGGACCCAGAATGGATTTCTTCAAAGTGGCCTGATCCTTTTCTCTTTTAGAGAGACTGGAACCACTCCGTCTCTCAGTGAGGAATTTATAACCTCTTGTGCCCAGGCTTTTTATAAGCCTCTTGTTTCCTTGAGAACAAAAGCAAAAAATAAAATTAAAAAAATTACACCATTTTGGGTGTTGGAACAATACAATGGACTGCTGAAGGGCTGCACTCTATATTAGATACTGATGGCGTATTTTTGTTCAAAGAAAATGGCATGTTTTAGCAATTCTGATTTAGATATTTTGGTATTTGCCAGTACAAAATGTAGCTGAAAGAAAACCAGAAAGCAATAACTGAGGTGTTTTCATTTACATAAAGACAGATGGTGACTCTTAAGTAATGTCAGCAATTCTTCTGGAAGCCCAGAAGCCCGATCAAAACTTTTAACAATCCAACTCTCTTTCTTCTGCTGAGTGTGGCTAAACACTGGGACTTTCCTCAAGTTAATCAAACTTTACTTCTAAATAACAGTGTTGAAGTCACATTGCCTTTCATTTTTCAAAAAAGGCAATAACACGGTGCTCTTTCTGCTTTGTCACCCCCTGTGAAGAGGACTTTTTAGTGTCTCAGTTTTATAAAATGTTAAAGGAAGACTGCTTCATCTCAATGATTCACGCTAGATCTTATGCCAGAGTTGTTTTAATAAGAAAATATTAGTGCCTTTGAATTGCTGTAAGAGGCTCTGTAAGAAGATTATCATGCAAAATTGGCACTCTGTCTCAATTTCTTGGTAAACAATAAACGAAAGCTGAGTCAGTACTTATAAATTTCTAATAGCTGGTGGTTCTGGCTGGCTTCTAAGTAAACTGGGAAGTGAAAATCAAAACCATCAAACTGAAGAGCTCTCTGCTTTGCTTTCAGTGTCAATAACTTTCTGGAATTTCTTTGGAAATATTCTTAAGAATAGCCAGAAAAATGATTGAAGAGGATAGTCTGCCCATTTTTATTCTTTCTATTCTTACATTTACAGTTTCAGTTTCTATTTGGGTAGGGATATTTTCAGCCTGTATTCCCAAAGGTGCTTTTTCAGGAGGCAACTGGACTTTCCTGTTTTTCTGTGAAGACGTTTCGCTTCTCATCCAAGAAGCTTCTTCAGCTCTGATTGGATGGTGGGGAATGGAAGGATTTATACTCCTGGCAGACAGTTGGTTATTTGCATTCTTTTAGAGAGTCATTAGGGCCATTTGGAGGTTTATCCCAAAGCACCTTTGGGACTACCATGACCTGGATGACTGAGATTCTCCATAGACTTTCAGCCAGTATGTATACAGTGTAGTCTTATTCATATCCCATGATGCCAATGGCTTTTAGTCATGACAGACAAAAGGATTTCACACAAGGCATTCTTCACCTGACATTATTGGGAAAAGTGAATGTCCTGCCTGATGACCAGGCTCAAAATCTGGATTCACTGACCAAAGAATGGGATTTCACACAAGAGAATTTCTCTCACTTTCCTCTTTTCTGCCCCAGAGTCAAAACAAAACAAAACCAGCTGCTGCCAACCCCTTCCTCTTCCGTCCTTCAGTTCAGAGAAACCTCTGCGCTAGAGGCATAGCTGGCGGCTCATTTCAGATCTCGTCTGGGTTGGGAAAATCACAGAAGTAATTTCCAGTTTCATTTGTACCCACTACTTGCCTCATCGGTCCCTGTCTCCAAATCAGAAAGAGCATACATTCCATTCAATTGAGCTAGCAAAAACAAACAAACTAAACAAACAAACTCATAGCTTGATGTTATTTTAATAAACATCCGCAAACATCAAAAATGGATAAGTAGCAAAATGGGATTAAAGGCAGGCAAAAGCAAAGTGTATGAGGCATGAACAAGATGCAAGAATGCACACTACTGATATCAGTCAATCAAACTCATGGGGAAAAAATAAACACTGTGGGCAATTAGCATGGACATTCTCAAAGGAAGTAGCCTTAGTTAGACCAGCCCTTTTTTGTGCATAAGAATAGAAGAATAGAGATGGGAAGTACTGATTCTTCCTCCTTCTGCACCATGAAGCTAACTGTTTGGTGGATGGGGATGATGTATTCAAGGCCACAGGCTTCCTGGCCCCAAATGTAGTGCTATGGCTTTAGAGGAACAAACAATTAAGAATTGTCAACTGAAGATGCAATCAATTTTTTTCACAGGATGCTGGTACTACAGCAAAGAAGAGCTATTCCCTGGATCCTGTTTAATGACATTGCTTGATCAATAAGAACCAAAGCAAGTCAACCTTGATTATCCAGGGCAGGCTGATAATTGCAGGAAACAGATAGTCCCTCTGATAGCTAAGCCCTAAATCATATACAGCTTTAAATGGGATAACTGGCCGAAAAGATCATTGGCAGTCCCCTCCCTCCCATCCAGGACATAGCACAGAAGCGCTGCTTGAGCAGGGTCCGTAAGATTATCTGGGACACTACACATCCTCTTCATGACCTGTTTTCCTTGTTACCTTCTGGGAGGAGGCTTCGTGGTATTCATAGCAGAACATCCAGATTCAGCCATAGTTTCATTCCATACAGCATTAACCTTGTGAACTCTCAAGCTTCCTCCTTCCATTATGTACTCAAGATGGACAGTATTTAATATTTATTTGTTATGTATATGTAGGGGTGTGGGTCTATACATATGTTGTATATAGTATGTTTTAGGTATGTGTCATGTATGTGTTTCACTTTGAGAGCGGGCAATTAAATTTCATTTTTGATGTGTGCCGTTGTGCCCACAGTAAGAAAATGACAATAAAGGTTATCTTATCTTATCTTTGAGTTGCAATTGGAAGCATACTGGTAAAGTGCTCATGGCACTGTTACATGAACATACTGAGGGTTATCACTGTGCTTGCCAATGCATTCTGATCTAGCTGTAGCTTTTTAAGGGTAGCCTGTGTAGAGTGCATTATTAAGAGACCACTTCCAAATTAACCAAGGCATGAGTGGCTCTAAGGAGGGTTTCTCAGTCCAGAAAAGGGGGCAATAAGCACACAAGTTGGATTTATGTGAAGGCCTTCCTGGAGTCATGAGTCCAGGAAGACCCTCAGATTGTGCAACGGTCCTGGGGAGGTCAATGTAAGGAAGGAGAAGAAGAGGATGACCAGCAACAAGGTGGATGGGACAGAGCATCATGAAGAACATATATGTAGTTGCTAAGAGATGACACCAACTTGATTATGCTGCATCATCACAATCACCAAATGATGCAATAAACATTTAAAAGGAACAAAAGAATTATGTTCTAAAAGGTTGGTATGAAAAGTGTTAAAGGAACCATTGGACCATTTCATTTTGATACATTTTTAAGCTTGATGAATGGAAAATATAAATGAGCTATAACACTATGTAAGTTGCTACCTGTTGACCGGTGATGCCTGCTATGTTGCTAAAAAAAAAAAAAAGCAGAGCAAAATTTCTTTTATTTACATTATCTTGCATGCACACACATTGCTCAGAATTTCTTCATCATGGCTAGTAATTAAGCACTGATAACCTTATCCTCCATGAATTTGATCAACTTCTCCCTTAAAACTCATCTACATTCATGGACTTCATAATAATTTCTAGAGTTGAATTACATGAGGTGAAAAGTATTTCTTTTTCCCTACCCTGCATTTTTGGTGATTCTATAATGATTAGTGGGACCTGTGATTGAATGATTGTTGATTCTGAAAAGACATTCCTACTATGCCTTGTAGAATATGTTGGTTTCCAAGGTAGAATAAAGTAGGTGAACCATTTTCTTTTGCTGAATTAATAGGAACTCTAAAATGTTAAATTTCAGTCTTTCTTACTGCATTCTAACCACTGAGCCATGGTGGCACAGTGGTTAGAATGCAGTATTGCAGGCTAACTCTGCCCACCGCCAGGAGTTCAATTCTCACTGGCTCAAGGCCTTCCATCCTTCCTAGGGTTGGTAAAATGAGGACCCAGATTGTTTTGGGGGGAGCAATATACTGACACTCTAAACCACTTAGAGAGCCCTATGAAGTGGTACATAAGTCTAAGTCAGGGGTCTTCAAACTTGGCCCTTTTATGAGTTGTGGACTTCAACTCCCAGAATTCCTCAGCCAGGCACGCTGAGTCTAAGTGCTATTTCTTTGCTATTGTTGATCGTGATTTTTTTTTTTTTTACACACGCTTTGTTTCCTAGAAGTTTTGAAGAAGTGCATTTTTAATTTCCAGTGGAAAGCTCAGTCAAAATTCCAGCTGAAAGGAGAAATGCATTTCTAGGACTTTTCTTGTGACAGGCTGTGCTGTATTATCTCATTGATTTATGGGTTATGTTTTGCAGCTTGCAAAGGCAGACTTGCCTTTCTCCATATGTGCCTACTGGAGGAAAACAGACCCCTGCAGCCTGCTTTAATGAGTGTCGAGGCACTGTAAATTTTTAAAACAAATGAAAGGCCTTCAGCAGAATGGATGAAGAAAAGCTGTTAACAATGAGGGATTTTGACATCTAATCTTTCTACAGCTGAACAAAATCCATTGAAAATCCCTAGCACACTTTCTGGGGGAAGAGAGGGAAGTCTTTTCAGAAACAGAAGCCAAAGATGAATTGATCCTCACGGCCTTACTGACAGGCACTGTGAAAAATAGCTGCCAGGTGAATCACAAATCAGGGATCATTAAAAGCAAATCTGAGCCAATTTGTCTAAGTGCTTTGGATCAACTGTACATGCAATAAATTATCTCCTCTCTCCCCAGGCTGGACACTCTCCACCTATCTTCAGTATAACAAGCCTTAGTTAAACCTGAGCATGTGCAGAATCAGAGCAGATGCTACATCTTTACCACCCCAGTCAGAGCAAAACCAGAAGTACAAAGGAGCCAAACCTAACCTAGTGAGTTAAATCATACTTGTGAGAGCTTAATGACAGACAACAAACGTGATTACAGGTAATCCTGGCTTAATGACCACCCTATTTAGTGACCGTTCGAAGTTACCAACTTTATGACTAGTCCCTGCATTTATGGCCGTTGTGGTGTTGCCATGATCCTGTGATTGAGATTGGTTGCTTCTCAGCTGGGAGCTGTTTTATAACCACTGCAGCAGGCAGTGTGTCATGGTTCCGACAGATGAAACTCTTCAAAGAACTTCGAGGTATTGTTTACCTTAAAGAATCTTTATTCGAGTAGCATAGCATCGGCACGTACATAGGCAAAGCCAAAATCTGAATTCCCCTCCCCTGAGCACATAGTATCAAAGCACAATTCCCTCCTCTAATTAACAGTCATAAATCACATTCTCCAATTAGTTTGAAATGCCGGCTTTCCCTCCAGTTCTTCAACCCGCCATTTCTTATCATCTCTTATTTAAAAAAACCTTGGTTCTCACCCTAGTTACAGTATTGTTATGTCTAATTAAACTCCCATGCACATTCTTCCTCCCCCCCCAGTATCATCTAATTCTAACTCTAATTATAAGAGTAAAACACAAGAAGGAAAATGGCTGCATCTCCATATGTTGTCAAAGCAAGAACATCCGATGTTAGCAGCGTTGACACAGTGGTCTTGTGATTGTCATTTGTGCACCTCACAGTGGTTTCTGGCAAGCAGCATCAATGGAGAAGCTGGAAGTAAGTTGTGGTCACCTGATGTCTCGTTTAAGAAGCGTGGGTGACTTGCTTACTGATCATAGCAGAAGTGATGACCTTCGATATGTGACGTCTTTCTTGACAATTGCATCACTTTAGCGATGGAATTGCTAGTCCCAATTGTGGTTGTTAAATAAGGACTACCTATATACCAATAGCAAATGAAGCCTCTTTTTTTTTTCTCGGTAAGGCCAGTGGTGGGATTCAGCTGGTTGGCACCACTTCGGCAGAACCGGTAGCTAATTTTTTGTTGTCCAGGCCCAGAATGGACTTCCGGAAATGGCATCCACACAGAGAATCGGTTGTTTACATATTTGAATCCCACCACTGGGTAAGGCTATGTTTTATTGACATTTGGGGATCATTTAGATTTTTGCAGCCCAGATATGTTAAGTCTAAATTTGGGCACTGATTTCAAAACAATCTTGCTCTTACCCTAACTGGTCATTTCAGTTCTTCATTTCATTTCTTCCTAGGTATCTCCCATTGCCCTGTTTCTCTGCACATGGTGCACCCATTTCTCTCCTGAAGGGAAATTAGTTTTAGGGTTGCACGTTATTTTTGCATGGAAAAATGGCATTTAGAAAACGACTGTGGATGCATAAGAAACTTTTGACTAAGCTAAGTGTTGAAAGGACATGGAAGATGAGTGTAATTGTCAAGGATGTGTACCAGCAGGTAGCTGCTGTCCGTGGAAAGGTTAGAAAGGAAGTACAAAAAACGAAGTATACCAGGAAAGTTACAAGCAATGAAAAAACTCTCTCTCTCTCTTTTTTCTTACTATGTTGGTTGCAAAAGGAAAGAAAAAAGAGGGGTGGGTTTTTCCAGGATAATAACTGGTGATAGGGAGTGGACAATAGTCTTCAATTCCTATTTTGCTTTGGACTTCTCACCAAAGGGTAACAGTGTTCAAATGGACCTAAACAGAACAGTTGACACAAGGAGGAAGTGGTAAGCCCAAGGAAATGGTTACGAAACCCCTGGAATACATTTAAGCCCACAGAAGCAGACAAGTAATATCCAAGAGTCCTGAGGGAATTTGCAAATGTCAGGTCCAAGCACCTTGCTGTGATCTTTAAGAAAGTATGGAGGACATGCATGATATCAGAAGATTGAAGAACACTAAATGTGGCTATCTTCAAAAAGAAGACCTGGATAACTATGGATAGGTTAGCTCACCACCACTATGGAGAAAAAAAGGGGGGGCTCTACCCCAGTGACAAAAAGCTCAAGGAAGTAATTAATAAGAGACTTGCTGAGAGCTATGTGGGGGGAGAAGAGTAATTATCAAAAGAAATTAGAACATATTAGAATGCTAGAAAATAAGCTCCCATAAGTTAAGAGAGAGAAGTAAGTAGAAGTATATGTTAAAAAAGTAATTAATAAACCCACAAATAACCAATAAAGGAGAATATTCATAGCTCAGGGTTGAAATGAGGGGTCCTTGGTGCTCTCTGAGCTTGGTTGTTTTCTTCTAGATGTTTCATTACCCAAACTTGGTAACATCATCAGTACTAGTAAGTGTAAAACCTGAGATATGAATAAGTGTAAAACTTACTTGATGGTATTACTTAGTTTGGGTAATGAAACGTCTGTAAGAAAACAAGCTCAGAAAGCATCAAGGATCCCTCGTGTACAAATAGGAATGCAAATAAGAAATAGAATTAAAGTTACATAGGTAAGATAAAAATAAATACAGGAATAAGAGGAAATAAGCAAAGATGGAAAGCACAGTCAATAGAGTGAAAATGAAGATAAGGAATCTATTATTAAGAAATAATAATGAATGATTGAAGAAGATTAAGCAAAAGTTTCTTGTGGTTAAGTTTGCTAGGCAAAAACTTAATGGACCCATATTACATTCAATCCTGGGGTTAGAAACTTACCCTGTGTTTATGTTATGTCAAACTCCTCAAACCCTGTCAAGAGACTCTGTATTTTTCTTTCTTTCTTTCTTTTTTTTCTTTTTTGAGAAAAACAGTTCTGCCTAGCAGCAAACCTCAATGGTTCTGTTTCAGAAAAAGAGATGTATGTTTGCTGTTGTTATGTACAGATTGCTGCAGAATGATGAAGCACTGTTTGCTCTGCTAATATTTTTCAGGCATCAATACTAGGGCTGTGCAAAGAATGTGAAGGAGGTGCTTTACAAAGGACTTCGGTGCCAACACAGCATTTCTCTTTGAAAAGGTAGAGTAGCAGCAACTTTTGCAAGGCCCATCAGCTGTCTCAAACGCTGGCCCATTCTCTGCGTGAGAGCAGACAACACATTTGATGAAACCCAGGTCAAGTGAAGTGGCCGGGCATCCCTTTGCATATGCAAACACCAGGGAACGGTTTTTCAAGCAGACATGCAAGGCTTGCAAAAGTTGGCTCTGTTTTAATCCTTCCTTCTGGCTCATGCACAGCTTCATGGGCTGACTGGAAAACATTTCACAAAAACGGCCTAGGCTCGTCCCCACTCACAGATCATGTGGCTTAATGACCACCCTATTTAGTGACCGTTCGAAGTTACCAACGTGATATATACATTTTTTTTTCACTAGCAATATCAAATGTATGAGCACTCATTGTTTTAACTATGAACTTTTATAGATGCAGAAAATATTCTGTTTTGATATTGTCCATCCCATTAAATAGACCAACCACGTAATCAGTTCTATAGAAAGGCTTCACTGAGACTGGCTGTAGTAACAGAATCTTGCAAGTATAATTGTGCTCTACTCTTCTCCCCTCTATACTGTAGTAAATCAGGGAGGTATTTGTTTGAGTTGTTTCTGAAAATTTTCTCGTTTCCTAGGACTTAAAGAATGCTTCAGCCCCCTTTGCCTAGGTAGCAGTTCTTGCATGTTTCCATCAAGGTCATCTTCCTTACTCTATACAATTTACAATTTCTTGTTGAATTCAGATTCCTGGATGTGGAAACCTGAATTTGTGTAGACATGAGGCAACCACACTAGATTATATTGCATGTGCAAAACTATTCCATAAATATGCACTTTATCTATGGAGTAACCATACATGTTTTAAGAACTAAAGAGCCAATATGATGTAGTGGCTCAGTTGTTTGAACAGGAAAATCTCCATTTCGCCATGGAAGCCACAAGCGTCAATATCTCTCAGCTGAAGGTAAATTCCAGAGATAAAAGGGAGAGAAGAAAGAATCAGTTTTTTCCACCTTCTGTTCTTGATAGTTGGGTGGACTATAAAACAACAAACAATTTGGGGTGGGAGAATCCCATAAACAAGCCAGCTATAATTTCATCGGTTATCTACCAAGTGTAGGAAAAGCAGTGGCAAACCTGGGGGTGTGGGGGGTGGAGTCAAAAGAGAGATCAGCCTAGAATTGCTATGTAGCCACAAATGGACCAAGTCCAATCTCTCTTGAATTCCATTGACCCCTTATCTAGCACCAAAATAGTGCTAACGGTTAATTGAGTAGATTCCCATGCATAGGCATGAGTAATAATAAATCAGTTTAACTGGAACTTCACATGTGGTCCTGGTCTTTTGTGCCCGACACAAGTCACACCTTAGTGAGAGTTGGTCAGATGTTGAAAGAGGTATTAATAATGCAATGCAGGCATCCTAGAATGATGAAGTTGGGATTACGGCCACAAAGGTAATACTGGTTGTGTTCATAAATATTTTTGAACCAGCACTAAGCATGGTTTGTTGAAATGAACTACTTCATCATAATATTAAGTCTTTATATTGAACTCATGCTAAATGAAAATAAACTACCTGGTAGCTTAGTTTTATGAGCGAGGCCACAAGCCATGATATGCTTCAAAATACGCAGCCTATGTATCAGCGTGCAAGAACCACTCTTCTTCCAAATGGAAAAATAATATAAATCATTTAAGAGAAAGGGTTTTGTAACAAACCTTTTCATTTATACGCAAGGCTAATCTTTGTGCATTTACTCTGAAGTAAATCTTTCTTGTCTTCAGATGGTTACTCAAAAGCCAAACAGGATATGTCAATTCAGTTATTGCAACAAAAGCCTCTTGTCTATAAAAATGAAATTAATAAATATTTATGAATAATAATAATAAATTTAAACCACAAACTAAAACATAGTGCAAAGAGAAACATTTGATTAGTTCATGCGAACAATCTCATCTTTGTCTTTTAGCTGTTATTTTCCACTGATTACAGTGTAAATGTAGTTAGTATTATAGGGAGGGGATTTTTTTTTTTCAAATTCATGTCCTCCAGATCTATTGAACAAATACACTCTTCATCATCGTCATCCAAAGTATATGGCCACTGACTTCCCTCTACTTTCCATCACTGCTATCTGATGCGCGGGGTGATAGGGATTATAGTTCAACTGATCTGAGGATATTAGTTTGGGAAAACTAGCAGAAGAGAACTTTGTTTAAAGATAAAGACAAAGGTTTCTCCTGTCCAGTTGTGTCTGACTCTAGGGGGCAGTTCTCACCCCCATTTCTTAGCTGAGGAAGCCAGCGTTGTCTGGAGACATTTCTGTGGGCACCTTCCCACTAAAATGGTACCTATTTATTTACTCGCATTTGCATGCTTTTGAACTGCTAGATGGGCAGGAGAAAGTTCGTTTATCTAGATTCATATATGTTTTCCAAAATAATGACAAATACATAAGGTAATGTGCATGCTAATCAATACGTATATTACCAAGTACAATAATAAGTACTTGTTTTGTTTTTCAGAATAAGACAATTTGAAAAGCTGGCAGCACGTTTTCTTAAACGTTGTTTGGGTTTGTCTGACATATGGAATGCAAATCTGGTTCAGCATTTGGGGAGAATAAAGTGGATTACATTTTTCATGAGAAAAATAAAAAAAATGTTTGGCGACTGTTCATTTTCATTTCACGTCCTGTGAGCACTTTCAAAAGGGGTTTTAACTGTTTCTCTCATTTAAATTTGTTAAAGTAGACAGTTTTTGAAATCACTTCATTAAAATGTTTGGAAAGCAACGTAAGCTACAGTGACCTCATTAAAATTCTGTATGGGTATGTCTCTTGCTTACATCTCCCCCCCCCCCACTACATTTTCAAGAAACATTCTGGGAAATAAGAATCTCAGAGTGTTGTTCCAAATAATGTTTAGACAGTGCACCTTTCTCTGCTTAGACCTGCTTTGTAAGTCATGTATTTGCAGAAATTGCCTGAGAGATTGCAGGCTGGGTTTCCAGTGCCATTGGCAACCCATCATGTGGCAGCTGTGGCTAGAAGAGCCTTTACACACCTTTGGGTTAAGTGCCACTTTTACCCATCCCTGGACTGGGAAACTGCTGTCATTCATGCTCTCATGATCTCCTGTCTGGACTTGTGCTGCCCCACTCCCCCTCCCCCCACGCACATATGGCAAGGTACAGATTCCAAGCTCAGTACAGCAAAAGTCACTGGGTAACCGAGTCTAATGGGCACACACAAAGTCCAGGAAAGCAGTCCAGCAAACAGGCCAAAATACATGGCAACAGCACACAAGGTGCAGAACTGGGCATGTTGCTCCAGCAACACTCAAGTCCTCAGGGCAGAGTTAAGTAGGCAATGCTGGTGCAGCCTTTCATGAAAGGTGAGGTTGCCTCCTCATGAATAATCTAGCTGATCGCCATTGTGCCAGTCTTCTCTCTGCTCTACATGTCCTTGGATCAGGAGGAGGTGTGGACTCCATGTCCTCCTCGTTGCTAATGGGTGGCAGCTGCTCCCGGTCCTTGCCTGGAGCCTCCTGGCCAACTTGCTGCAGTTGTGGCTCACCTCTAGCAACCTTGGATGGTGACAGTCTCCTTGCTGCTGTGTATTTTAATTTTTGTATTTATGATGGAAATTTGCTTTTAATTTATTAAGATTGTTCACTGCCCAGTCACTTCTGAGATGGGTAGCCATAGGAAGGAAGGAAGGAAGGAAGGAAGGAAGGAAGGAAGGAAGGAAGGAAGGAAGGAAGGAAGGAAGGAAGGAATTTGTACTAGCCCTGTTCCCAAGATGAGCATGTAGTAACTTGAAACAAATTATCCAGTCCCATTACTTTATTCACCATTTTAAACCACCCGATTGTAGAAAGTCAACACCCACTCTCCTAGAGAAGAAAATATTTTGGTGAATATTAAAAAAGGCAGAATATTATATTTCCCCAAAGGAATAAAGAAGAAAAATCTTAGAGGAGGCAGAAACCAACCCAAGTTTCCCCAGGCAGAAACCTGAGGAGGAGGCCGGCTTTTAGAAATGCAGATTTGGGGCACACCATTCATAAGCAAAACACCTTCAGCCTCCACAGCTAATGGGATTAAGAATTTAATTCCCCCACCCAAAATCTAACGAACATGACCTTTAGGACATAATAGGATTAATCCAACACCCTCTTCAGACTAGCAAAAGACACAAAAGCCCACCTCATTGCACAACTCAGAAACATTTCCACTTCAAAGTCTCAGATCCCTATAAAGATCCTTCCACTTTCAACTCCATTGGTCAGCTGTCCCAGAACTACATGCTGCTGGTGGTTCTGCTCATCATTAAATCTTCTTTCCAAACAGCCAGCCTCCATTTTATTTCCAGTGTCTTAGCCTCCATTTTATTTACTCCCAGCTTGGAACTGGACCTGATGATTTTTCTCTCAACACATTAGCCTATATTTTAAGAGAAGGGATTTTTTTTTCTTCCCCATAAGTATACTGAACAGTGTAATTGAATTTCCACTTGCCTTCTCTAAGACATTTTTCCAAGTACCTCTGCCTGGGGTTGGGTAGCAATGACTTACTGCTTGGAGCTAAATTTGAACTTTATAAAAGCATTAAAATAATAATAAAAAAACCTCCCACGAGACTCCCCAGCAAAATAAGCTCATTGATAATCAGATTTTGCAGAAAATAAAGAACAAAAGAGATACCTTAAAATGTTTATGAGCCAGACACATATGAAGCCAGAATGAGAAAATTACGTTATTGCTTGGATTCCAATGTCATACCATTCTAGAGCATAAACATAATTGTTTATCTATGGTAATTGCTCTACTAATTCAGCCACCTCTGTTTAAAAATGCTGTTTGACTTGGCAGAAAAAAACACGTTCTTTTTAATTTTATTTTAAAGCAGGCTGTAGCAGGGTTGTAGGGATGATAGGTTGTGTGCAAATTTGCCTTGAAGAATATTTATTCTTCTAGTGCTGTGAGGGGGGGGGGGAAATGGCACTCTTCAATGACACTCTCCAAAGCAGGGAAAACCAACTGTTTTTACTCTAAGGATGCTTTTGCCTTGAGTGCATAGTAGTCCACAGAATGGCGGGAAGTGACAAAACAGGCAATATGATCTCTTGACACAAACCAGGTGAGTTGCACCCACTGATATGAAATCACTTTAAGTATCCAGGGGCGAAATTTCTGTTGTGTTGCTATGATGCATATTTTGTTTTCTCGATTATTGTGTATACCTACGTTTGAGTGATGTGCATTAATAATTATTATTAATAACAATAACAAGTTGGAAGATACCTTGGAGGTCATCTAGTCCAACCCCCTGCTCAGGCAGGAAACCCTATACCATTTCAGACAAATGGTTGTCCAGTCTCTTCTTAAGAACCTCCAGTGTTTGAGCAAGAGTTGATCTCCAGTATAGTTCTAGATTGCTTGTTCCTTTCCTACGGATGGCTGATCCTAATAGGCACCTCCAGTGTGGTACTCCCTTACTGGGGCCCCCAGCCAACTGGCAGAGCCAGGACTTCAGGCCCTTGCAGAAGGTCAGGAGGGTGGGAACCAATCTCACTTCAGAAGGCAAGAGGTTCCAAAGGGCCGGAGCCCAGTTGCAGCAACCTGGAGTTACTGGATTGTGCTTTGTGACTTTTCTCCCCATTTTTCAGGAAAAAAAGGCACATTGGTTGAGCTGGCCTTGGACTTATAACCGTGCAATTCACTTGAGAGCCACGTGATTTATTTAACAACTGCAGTGACTTGTTTAATGACTGTCATAAAATCAAGTCCGGTCACATAGTAACTTAAGACACAATGACCAAAATTCCAAGCTTAATTATGGTCATAATTAAGTCCATATGTGAGGTGACCAAGGCATGAGTAACTGTGAGAAGGGACTCACAGTCCAAGGAAAGGCACTATTGGTCCTTTCGCAATTGAGAATGCTGGATTAATGGAAATGCCAATAAGTTTCCATTTTTTCATTGTTTCTTCCTAAAACCTATAGGTATGGAGTCGCTAATTATTTTAGTACAACACCCACATGGTATCTAATAATTAATAGCATAATAATAATAACAACAACAACAATAATAATAATGTTGGAAGGGACCTTGGAGGTCATCTAGTCCAACTCCCTGCTCAGGCAGGAAACCCTATACCACTTCAAACAAATGGCTGTCCAGTTTGTTCTTAAAAACTTCCAGTGTTGGAGCATTCACAGCTTCTGGAGGCAGATTGTTCCACTGATTAATTGTTCTAACTGTCAGGAGATTTCTCCTTAGTTCTAGGTTGCTTCTCTCTTTGGTTAGTTTCCATCCATTGCTTCTTGTCTTGCCTTCAGGTGCTTTGGAGAATAGCTTGAGTCCCTCTTCTTTGTGGCAATTCCTGAGATATTGGAACACTGCTATCATATCACTCCTTGTCCTTCTCTTCATTAAACTAGACATATCCAATTCCAGCAACCGTTCCTTATATGTTTTAGCTAGTGGTGGGATTCAAATATGTGAACAACCGGTTCTCTGTGTGGATGCTATTTCCGGAAGTCCATTCTGGGCCTGGGCAACAAAAAAGTAGCTACCGATCCTGCCGAAGTGGTGCGAACCGGCTGAATCCCACCACTGGTTTTAGCCTCCAGTCCCCTAATCATCTTTGTTGCTCTTCTCTGCACTCTTTCCAGAGTCTCAACGTCTTTTTTACATCGTGGTGACCAAAACTGGATGCAGTATTCCAAGTGTGGCCTTACCAAGGCATTGTAAAGTGGTATTAACACTTCACGTGATCTTGATTCTATCCCTCTGTTATTGCAGCCTAGCACTGTGTTGGCTTTTTTGGCAGCTGTAGCACACTGCTGGCTCATATTTAAGTGATTGTCCACTAGGACTCTGAGATCCCTCTCACAATTATTACTACTGAGCCAGGTACCACCTATACCAGGGATAGGCAACCTTGGCTCTTTTATGACTCGTGGACTTCAACTCCCAGAATTCCTGAGCCAGCATGGCTGGCTCAGGAATTCTGGGAGTTGAAGTCCACGAGTCATAAAAGAGCCAAGATTGCTACCCCTGACCTATACTATACCTGTGCATTTGGTTTTTCTTGCCTAAATGTAGAACCTTACTTTTTTCACCATTGAATTTCATTTTGTTAGTTAGCGCCCAATGTTCAAGTCTGTCAAGATCCTTCTGTATCTTTTGAGGGGAGGGGCATTGTATCATAAGAAACCACCATTTTATTTACTTACAAATCCTTCCTTAATTCTAAGAGCACATTTATTTATGATAGAACTGGAACAACCCCTGGAAATCAATACAATTCCTGATATTAGAAGACGTGCAATGCAACTCCAATAGATGGTACGGTACTCTAACTTCTACTTAAATTTAGTTTCTCCTCTGGTCTCCTCTGTCGCTAAGAACAGTCTATGAGATGATCATGCAGCTTCAGCTTTTAGGAAGGGTGTTTAGTTGATCTGCTTTTAAAAAACGTCCATTATTCTAGCCCTAGAAGAACAATTTTTCCAACCTATAAAGACTTGATGAAAAAAGAGAACTACAACTGAATGTGATCATCATACTGTTGTCATTTAAATTCCTTTACTCCAAAATCTCAGATAATGAATTCCAATGGTGAAATCTAAAAGGCTTAAAACATGGGAGATAAGCTGGAACATTGTGAGAAACTGTTACTTAAATCCCATAGATTCAAACAATAATCTTAGACATCTGGAAAAATGATACTGGAATTAGGTCTGGAACCTTTTATTACTGAAATCTGACGCAGAGATAATCCAGAGTCAAAGGCAAGCTAGTCACAAGTTTGTTATGTGTTAAGACCCACATGCTCTTCTATGACTTTATTATTTGTTATCTACAAAAGCATCAAAAATAGTTAACATGTCAGGGACAGGAGTTGGCTAAAAGAACTATTATACAAAGCTGAAAGGAGAAATCTACACTTGATCTGCAACAATATGTTACGTGATTTGTTCTCTTTGAATCAAAGTTTATGCAAATTTCATATTATGGTCAAACCAGGAGATCCAAAGCTGATTGCAAGGAATAATTGTCATTTGCAATCAAAAGTGATACTTCTGTTTGTTGTTTTTAATCTAGCCTTAGTGAACATACCTAAATATGATGGAATGTAGCAAGGAGGTGGATTCCTAAGAGGGAGGGGTTACATTCCAGAGGAGTAAGAGGCAATTCAGCCCTCCTACCATGTGTGAGAGAAAGAGGGCGAGGACAGCTCCTCCCTAATAGTTCACAGTGTATATTGTGGATGCAATATACAGATAGTAGAGTGCTCAGTCTGGCAAGAATTTGCAAGTTTGAAACAATAAACTCAGCTTGGAAGAATCACTACATAGCATTCTTGGTTTTGGGCCTTACACTACTGCCTCTTCCTCTTCCTCTTCTCACCATAACAACACTATGAGATTGGTTGGGCTGAGAGAGAGTGACTAGCCCAAAGTCATTTTTCTAGTCCATTCACAGTCTTCTGGTTTCTAGCCTGGTGCCTTAACCACCGGACCAAACTGGCTCTGTGTACTAACAAGACTGCCAGGCATAGGGGCTGGAATGCCTATTAGAGCCTGTGAATTAGTTTGATTGAGATGTTTGTATTGTATTTGCATTGTGATTGTTTTTTTCCATTGGTGATGGTGATTGCTGATTGTCTATTTGTTTTGTGTTGGTTGGGAGAGGGGTGGCTTGTTTTTTTTTCTTTTCAAATTGTTGTTAATGTAAAGGGCATAAAGAATGTCCTTGAAGGACAATAGGACAATCTATTATCAAAGTAATAATCAGACAAGAGTAGCTTAAGTCTTTTCCAATTTAGAAAACACCTCAGATAAACCCCTCCCTAATTCACAGAAAGGTGAAGCGAGGAGGGTGGGAAGCACATTCAAATTACAAGATTCCGCTCCAGTTAAAGTAACATTAGACTATATTGCAACAGAGACTTGGTTAAAGCCCTCTGTTCCAGATAGTGCTGTTAGCTTGATGGGATTTTCAACATTTCGGTTGGACAGGAGTTCTACTCTTAGTGGCAAATCCAGGGGAGGGGGTGTCTGTTTTTATATAAATGACAGATGGTGTAATAATGCCAAGGTGGTTTCAAGTCTGTGCTCCCCAGATGTGGAGCTTCTGACCATCAAATGCAGACCCTTCTATCTGCCTAGAGAATTCTCTGTTACCATTATCACAGCTGTGTATATCCCCCCTGAGGCAAACAGAGAAGAGGCCCTGAAGGTTCTCCACCATACCATCAGTGACTTACAAACTACTCACCCAGAAGGTGCATTTATTGCTGTGGGAGACTTTAACCAAGTGGATTTGAAAGCTACCCTGCCACATTTCCATCAATATGTGGACTTTGCAACCAGAGGGGACAATACACTGGATCTTGCTTATTCCAACATCAAGAAGGCTTTCAAAGCTATCCCCCACCCTCACCTGGGCTCCTCTGACCATCTCTCAGTGCTGCTTATTCCAGCATATAAACCTTTATTAGTCAGAGTGAAACCTACAGTAAAGCAGGTGAGGATTTGGACAGAGGGAGCTATAGAAGCATTACAAGACTGCTTTGAATGTACAGATTGGGGCATGTTTAAGGAAGCAGCTACTGATAACCAACATACAAATGTTGAGGAGTATGCCACCACGGTGTCTGCATATATCCAAAAGTGCATAGAAGATGTCTGTGTCCTGAAAAGCTTTGTTGTGAGGGCGAATGAAAAACCGTGGCTGACTTATGAGGTCCGCAAGATGCTGAAAGCACGGAATGTGGCTTTTAAATCTGGGGACATGCTGGCACTTAGAACAGCCAGAGCAAATCTGAAAAGTGCCGTAAAAGGTGCAAAGCAAGCCCATTGCCAGAAAATTCAGAACTTTTTTCAGGACCAAACAAACACCAGGCAAATGTGGCAAGGGATCCAGGCCATTACGGATTACAAGGTGGCTCCATCGAGATGTAAGGATGACACAGACTTCCTAAACAAACTGAATGCATTCTTTGGTAGATTTGAGGCATCAAATAGTACTCCTGCTAGGAAAGCTATGCCCCATCCTGATGAGCAAGTGCCTAGCTTTGATGTCACCTCTGTCTGGAAAACACTGCAGACAGTTAACATTCGGAAAGCAGCAGGCCCAGATAACATCCCTGGACATGTCCTCAGGAAATGCGCAGAGGAGCTGGCTTGTGTTCTCACTGATATTTTCAACCTCTCATTGCAGCAGGCAGTGGTCCCATCATGTTTTAAGATGGCCATCATCTTGCCAGTGCCAAAAAAGTCCACAATTACAGGCCTCAATGATTACCGTCCGGTTGCACTGACATCCACCATCATGAAATGCTTTGAGAAGCTGATAAAAGACACTATTGTATCTAGCCTCCCGCCAGCATTTGACCCGCTTCAGTTTGCCTACCGACCAAATCGCTCTACGGAGGATGCTATTTCTTCCGTTCTCCATCTGAGCCTGAAGCACTTGGAGGAAAGAAATACTCATGTGCGTTTGCTGTTTGTCGACTTCAGTTCGGCGTTTAACACAATCATTCCCCAGCATCTAGTAGACAAACTGGGCCTTTTAGGCTTAAACACTCCTTTGTGCAACTGGATTCTGGATTTTCTTACCAACAGGCCCCAATATGTGCGAGTTGGAACAAATACCTCTAATACCATTTTCTTGAGCACAGGTTCTCCTCAGGGCTGCGTCTTAAGTCCGTTGCTGTTCACCCTGTTGACCCATGACTGCTGTGCTAGGTTTGCCACCAACCATATTGTGAAGTTCGCAGATGATACAACAGTAGTGGGCCTTATTCAGGATGACAAGGTGGAAGCTTACTGCAAGGAGGTTGAGGGGTTGGTGAACTGATGTAAGGAAAACAGCCTAGTTTTAAATACAAGAAGAACCAAAGAGATCATTGTTGATTTCAGAAAAGGCAGGCACAGCCACACTTCTCTGTGCATTAATGATTCACCTGTGGAGATGGTTACCAGCATCAAATTCCTGGGTGTGCAGCTAACGAGTAGGCTGACTTGGTCGCTAAACAGTGAGAAACTGGTGAAGCGGGCACAGCAGCGCCTGCATTTTCTGCGCCGCATGAGAAAAGCACATCTTCCTTCCCCTGTCCTGACCACTTTCTACAGGGGGACAATCGAGAGCATCCTGTCATACAGCATCACAGTCTGGTTTGGAGGCATCACTGCTTCAGACAGGAAGGCGGTGCAGAGAGTGGTGAGGATGGCCGAAAAGATCATTGGCAGTTCCCTCCCTACCATCCAGGACATAGCACAGAAGCGTTGCTTGAGCAGGGCCTGCAAGATTTTCTGGGACACTACACATCCTCTTCACGACCTGTTTTCCTTGTTACCTTCTGGGAGGAGGCTTCGTGGTATCCGTAGCAGAACATCCAGATTCAGCCATAGTTTCATTCCATACAGCATTAACCTTGCGAACTCTCAAGCTTCCTCCTTGCGTTATATATTCAAGATGGACAGTATTTAATATTTATTTGCTATGTATATGTAGGGATGTGGGTCTATATATATGTTGTACATAGTATGTTTAGGTTTGTGTCATGTATATGTTTCACTTTGAGAGCGGGCAACTAAATTTCATTTTTTATGTGTGCCATTGTGCCCACAATATAAAAATGACAATAAAGGTTATTTATCTTATTTATCTTATTTAATATAGCATTGGTTTCTTAGTCTGGTCTAAAAAGAAAAGCAGGAACTCTCTTAATAGTTGATACCTCTCTCTCCTGTGTGCAGCAATTCTAATAGCAACAGGAAATAAATATATTAAAATGAGCCAAGGAGACCTTTCCATATTAAGATTGTGTTGACATTTCTCCTCAGTTCTTCCCATTTGCAGTGCTGATTTCTGGGTCTTTGTAAAAGAATAGCAGATGCAGCAAAAGAATATCTCCCTAAAGTAATGCTGTTAGAACTGAACTTACCACAGATTGGTCCTTTGGTTAATCAGAGCAACAGGTTTAAGGTTTTCAATTTCTCATCAACTCCTTTTTGGAATCTGTTTATTAAATCAGAAAGAAACTGGGAAACCTATGTAGGGCTATCAATTTTTGGCAGTTCTTGTTCATACCAGGAAGAAAACCATTAATCCAGCTGGCTGAAACATTTTTTTTTGGGTGGTGGCAGTGTTGTCTCTTTCAGATTCCCGTTAGTCTTGACTATCTCCTCTCTCGACACACACCTTTTACTAGGAATAATAATACTTCTGCTTTGGCACATAAGCCTCCTATAAAATTAGAAGGAAAACCCCACCTCTATAGCTTGCTCTACTCTGATACAGTCTAGCCCAGGGGTCGGCAACCTTAAACACTCAAAGAGCCACTTGGACCCGTTTCCCACAGAAAAGAAAACACTGGGAGCCGTAAAACTGGGAGCGCGCAGGAGGGGGGGGGCTTGATTGAAGAGTTTAATTTAAAAGAAATAGAGGCTGCTGTGCATGAGTTCTCTCTCTCTCTCTCTCTCTCTCTCTCTCTCGCTCGCTCGCTCGCTCGCTCGCTCACTCGCTAGGTTTTTTTATTATTCTGGAGAGACATTTCTTTCAGCTCTTTGAAGCTAACCTCTCAACTGGATTGGACAAGCCCAGCCAAAGTTATCCTCAATCAGAGAGAGATCTGTCTGGATCTTTACTGAGTTGTAGCACAATCCCAAGGAGGTAGCTATGTCTTATAAGAGCTGAACAACACCCCCCCCCCCCAGATAGATGGTCTTCTTAAACTTTGGAAGCATAGTCTTCCTAGGTCACTGATGCAATATAGCTGAATTGGATTTCACAGCTTGGAGTAGAAAGCTGGCTTTTCCTGATCATCTGGATCTAGAATCCGACAAGGAGTAGAATACCAAGGCCCTTTCGTAGAACTCGTCTAAGTCCAGCCGAACCATGGTTTCAGGAAGTCAAAGAGCATGTACAAAGTAGTAGAGAGCCCTGTCAAATCCCTTCCAACTGTTTGATGATTCTTCTAATGCTTTGAGGACCAGAACTCTGTTTACAAGCTTCAAAGAAAAGGTAATTCTTCCTTTGAATTAGATCCAAAAATAAATGTTTATTTTATTCTCCACTTTCAAGTAAAGTGGTGTCAGCACAAAAGGTGTTCTTCACATGTGTGTATGTGACTGCTACATCTTGTAAAACTCCCCCCCTCTTTGCTGTTATATGAAGCCTCCAAAATTCTGCCTTTCTTTGTTGCATCAAGGACCTTCACATATCTCTTTGTGTTGTCTCCTGAACATTATCTAAGGTGAGTCACTCTACAAGTATTCAGCTTCCCCCATTTTTCCTTCTTCTCTTTTAAACTTATCTCTCTTTGCATTCAGTGTGCTATTCCCCAAAGCAAATTCCACTCTCCCATTGAATTAATGTAACAATATCGGAACCTCTTGTATTTTTTTCATTGAACTGACAATGTGTTGAATTCTTGTAGATTATTATCCTTTGAATGCTTTGTATGTTAGCTTTAAATACTCTGTGCTATAGTCCCCATAAATTGTCAACTGCTTATTATTTGACTGCCATTATACCATCAGTCTCAAATTTCAGGTAACAACTTGATTAATAATCCTAATTTTCATTTTTTTAATTTCTGGAACATACAAGCTTGTTTATGTTAATATATGTTAGAATTTAGTGTCAGAATTGCTGCTGAAACAGGCGCTAGTTTGCAATAAATAACTTATTTGTCAATATTTGAATAGGATCTTTTTCAGTCAATGGCCAAAGTAATACAGGTAATAAGTTCCTTTGATTTGGAATTATTTTATATATAATGAAAAAAATCCAGGTCTTTCTCTCTTCTGCTATTAATGTTTATAATTACATAATTATTTGGTTGTAATTATTAGTTTTGTATATATACTTCTGTTTCTCCTTTGTATAAATGCTATTTTCTTCCATTTGTTAGTCTGATATAATAAAATCTGATACTTTACAAGTATTTTGGAAAGAACGCTAACAAATCTATCATGGCATAAGCTTGCAAGGACTACATGACTTCATCAGATGACTTATAAACCTGAAAGGTAAAATGTATGACATTACCTGTGTTTCCCTGAAAATAAGACTGGGTCTTATATTAATTTTTCCTCCAAAAAACACATTAGGGCTTATTTTCCGGTTAGGGTTTATTTTGGGGGAAACACGGTATTAATTATATTGAGATCAGCAAACAGGAACAATGGTATCTGTGACACTACTGAATTTTGATTTTCAATATTTAAAACAAATCACTTTTTAAACATTAAAAATCACTGAAATCTGATGAAAGTGTGTGTTGCTAAATGGTATAAGGTTTTGAATACCTTCAGTTTGTTTGTTATCGTTGCTGTTATAAAATGATCATCCAATATGCCAGCTACTTGAAAAGATTTGTGCTTCCTCTGAACTCATTTTTTAAAATTAAGACATTGCCTTAATTACCTTTATTTCCCTGCTTTCAAAACTTTAGCTATACACCTTTTTGTCTCTGATATCTATAAAGTGTCCATCAGGTCAGTTTTTGAGTTCTGTGTAGCTTGCTTGACAAGGTTTTTTGGAAGTGGTTTGCTATTGCCTGCTTCCTAAGGCTGAGAGTGACTGGCCCAAGGTCACTCAGTTGAGTTTGTGCCTAATCAGACTTGAGCTCAAGGTCCCCTGGTTTCTAACCTGGTGTCTTAATCACTACCCCAAACTGGCATTCTTATTTACAAGAGAATGAAAAGCTCATTCTCTTTGGTATCATCTCAAGACTCAGGGTCAGACCAGGTGAATTTATATAACAGCAGAATGGATCAAATAACTTGGCTGCAATGAATGGGAAAACACCGTGTCCCCTGATATTTGGTCATTTAGATGTTCCGTTTGTTTAGTTTGGAGTGGACAAATGATTCTACTTAGGAAAAATACTGTTTTAAAGACTGAAATCTTTTGTGTACAATTAAAAAAAAACTCTTCTTACCCTTTAACATTATGATATCAGTTGATCTTTCTATACACTATTAACCTGAATTTGACCTGAATGCTAAATAGCTCTATTATTTTCCAAGAACCTTGTTTTTACTCATTTTTACAGGTCAGCAGCTAACTAATCAGTCACCTTCCTGAAAATTAATCCTATTTAGCTAAAGAATTATTGGCTTAGCTCTATATTATAGAGGTGTTTTATAGAGACTCGACTTCAGTTTATTAGAGCAAATGATAATTCTCTACTCTCCTTTAAATGGACAGAACACTAGTTAGATGTGAGTCATCTGCACATCATTTGACCCATCTCTATTTTTCTTAATTCACTTGTCCATCATTAGGACATCAACAGCCAAATAGCATCTTAGTTACAACTCATCCCCACTGTTTTTAAATTGACATTTTAGATGGTGCCTACAAAGAAACCATTTCAAACTGATAGGTAAGCTCTTCCACACTCAACTATATTTGGAAACACAATGAATTTGAAATTATAACATAGTTCCTCAAAGTTTCCAGCAGGGAGGGAGGGAGGGAGGGAGGGAGGGAGGGAGGAAGGAAGGAAGGAAGGAAGGAAGGAAGAAGGAAGGAAGGAAGGAAGGAAGGAAGGAAGGAAGGAAGGAAGGAAGGAAGGAAGGAAGGAAGATCTTCTCCAGAAGGGATGAATAAACACTTTGGTCAGTTTTACTTTCTTTCATATTTACATTTTGTCAACTCTTTATTAGATTCTAATTGGAAACAAGCCAACCCACTCTTACCCCACAATGGTCAACAAGTTGTGTTTAGGGACAATAAAACTTATAGATACTTCAAGCATCAACCTAGCTTTATTACAGACAGATTGGCCAAAGTATTTTCATTTTTGTAGACAAACAAATACACGAGTACATTATATATTAGGATGCCTTATTTCAGATCAATATTTATCCCAGGCTGTTTTTATATGCTGACTAGCAATGGCTCTCCAAGATCTTGCATAGAGATTTTCTCATCTCTTTGTAACCTCATCCTTTTTATGGATATATCAAAGGTTGATAATACATTATAACTACAAAACCTTGATTTACCATAAAGCTATGGTTTCTTCAATAGGAGTGTCATCTGTTTTTCTGCTGGTTACTGATGGTTTATTTTTGATCTGAATAGCATAATATTTTTAGTGTTCTATCATTCCTTCAGAGCAGCCAAATATACAGCCTGAAAAACATGTTTTGTGGCAATTTAAAACAACACATTCCATAAGTTTCCAAACGACTTCAATGAGATAGCCAGCTGCTTGCATCTTAAGTATTTTCCAATCAACCAAACAGTTAATATTTTCAGGCATTTTAGTTCAAGGCATCAAACCTGCCAAATTTTAAGCAGATTGAAAAAAAATGTATTTATTTTATATCTGTCATTTTCATTGTTTGTACGTATTACTCTTCCATGTAGTCTTCCTTTGACCTATTCAGGTTGTTCCAAGTTTTGATTTTTTTTTAATCTCAAAGGAAAATAATTAAAAATAAATCAAGCAAAAATGTATAAACAATAAATGGATTTTCATTAAGAATCCATTTGTCTAAATTCTTTTCTTGTTTTTCTTTCATCAGAATGGATGTACATCCCTCTGGTGCATCACAAAATATATTTGCATGTTTCTCTTTTATTATGCTAGTAACTGAATAATGCTGAATCTTTTATAGACAAAATTCCTTTGTAGCAGGAAGTGTCCTTTCTAGTTGTAACTATATTTATTTGTAAAACAACTAAGTAGAAAGGTCAATTTTCCTAATTACAAGGTAGGAGGAGTTTTCTCTAGTATTTTTTTTTTACCAGGACCATTGATTCAGCATATAAATAAAGATACTAGATTTTGGATTTTCGCATTCCTCTGGCTTAAAACCTTTAAATTTTTCTTTATTTTACTAATAGCCAAATAGGCATAATTTTTTAGTGGATCAAATGAGACAATAGGGTGAAAATTTTGGGGGGGAAGAAGTAGCCTAATGCTGAAGGCAAGGAACAAATCCAGGCCTTATAAAGCCAATTATTTCATTGATAATTTTTATTAAGACTTGAAGAACCTCCATCCTATTTAATTTTTTTCAATTTTCTTTCAATATTAATAGTCCAAATATACCTTGAGAAAATTTTATCACTTCAAAAGGCATTTTTATTTATTTATTTATTTATTTATTAAATTTATATGCTACTCTTCTCACTCTGAAAAGTAACTCTGAGACACATTTGTAACTCAAATGATTTTAGCAGACAATCCTCTCTACCCTTTTACACAGTGTCCAAGATAATCTGCTGAAAACAGTATGTCATTAAAATTCATATGCTGCAATTAACTGAGATAATGTATCCCACACAAGGGACTGACTTTTTTAGTTTTATTTAACAAGGACAATACAAGTGTTAGAATATAAAATGTAACATTTGCTGCACATGAATTATTCAGAAGCAGTTATAACTTGTAATAACAATTAAAAATAATTAAAATACGTCCATCAGCTGGAATATATTGAACAACACTACCTAAAGAAGGAAACAAACCATTATTATCTCAATGAAAAGGCTTTGGGATACAAACTATGTACTGTACAGTAATATGCTGGGTGATAGTTCAAGTATTTTGGCCTAATAAGTGATAGTTTGCCAATTTTCCAAATTGAAGCCTACTCCATTTCTTTAATTGGTTGCTGCATTAAGACGATTCTATTCCCATGGACTCTTACTTAACACAGGGTGACTCCAGGTTTCTTCTCTATGTCCAGTAATAAGTTTTCATCTTTTTTGAAATGAACAAACCGGAGATGTAAGGGAAAATTTGAACAGTCCTTTAGTCTCCATGACTAAAAGATATCTTACAGATTCTAACTTTCTTTCTTTTTAATATTAATATTCATTTTGAATATTAATTAAGCTCTTTTGTTTGATACAATTTCACTGAGTAGATTTAATGCCTGAGGCAATGCCTCATCCAAAATAAATTTTGATCATCTCTCACTTTCTCCTAATGATGTCAAAGAAAGACGTATTTTCAATATTAATGGAGATGTGTCAGTGGACTCCTTCAGGCAGGAGGCAGTGAGGCAAGATGATTTGAACTGAAACCTGTTTCCAGACAAGTTTTGCACACAGTATGTGAAATTCAGAGCAAGAAAGATGATTAGGCGACTGGAGGCTAAAACATATAAGGAATGGTTGCTGGAATTGGGTATGTCTAGTTTAATGAAGAGAAGGACTAGGGGTGACATGATAGCAGTGCTCCAATATCTCAGGGGTTGCCACAAAGAAGAGGGAGTGAAGCTACTCTCCAAAGCACCTGAAGGCAAGACAAGAAGCAACTGATGGACACTAATCAAAGAGAGAAGCAACCTAGAACTAAGGAAAAATATCCTGACACTTAGAACAATTAATCAGTGGAACAACCTGCCTCCAAAATCTGTGAATGCTCCAACACTGGAAGTTTTTAAGAAGACACTGGACAGCCTTTTGTCTGAAATGGTATAGGGTTTCCTGCCTGAGCAGGGGGATGGACTAGATGACCTCCAAGGTCCCTTCCAACTTTATTATTATTATAAATATTTTATTTGCTAAACTTATATATTAGGAAATGTTTGTTATGTTGGTTTGGGAAAGTATTTGCCCACTTTTTCTCTGAATTGAAAATGGGACATCAATTGTCAAGTCAACTTCTGATTAATGCTCATGAATATTTGTGTGTTTGTTTTATCTGTTGTTTATTATAGAGCATGGCTGTTTTAAATATGAGAACCTCTTACATTGAAGTGTATGGGGGAATACTTGCCCAAATCTAACATTCCAGAAGTTGAAGTTATTATGGAGTTGGTCTTTTATTTTGCCTGGAAGCACACTTTTTTCTCTCTCTCTGAATAAACACACGGAAAAGATATCAAATGTTGTCAAGAAGCTATTGATCTTCTGCAACACAACAGCGTTTGTGGCATGTTTGAATATTAGCAAAACTATTTTCTTACCTTTTCAGTTTGGCAGCCACCTCCCCCTGCCTAAGATCAGTTCAATATATATCCTGTAACAGAGAAGTTTATTTAGAAAATAAGTAATGGATCCCTGATATGACTATCTCCACCTAGATTGCTTGGGGGAGATAGTCATCTCAGGGACTTACATTGTTACAAAGAAAGTTTAATGTGATTAGTTTGGTTGGGAGATGTAACTCCTCTCACAGCCTTCTGAGATGAGCTTCATTTTACTCACTGACTGCTAATTTGTTAATACAATAATTCAAGATTTCAGAATTTAAGGTTTTTAGGATTGAGTTGAAATCTTCATTGTGTAGCTTACCAAAACTTTTAATTCATCTATTATACTTTTGTGCTGATTATTGCAATCTGCCCAAATATAGGCGTCACAGTTCTGTTATTAAAAGCCATTGTTTGGCCACAAGATCTTTTTATATTTCTTGTAAAGTAGATTGTTTTGTCTCTTTTGAAATGTTTTACCTAGTTCTTCAGTTTGCTTCTCGGAGAATTCAGTACCCTTGTATGGTACATTATTATAATATGAATCATCATCCCCAAGATATTCCTGGCTTAAGGAAAATGGGAGAAAATGCAAATCATCATTCATTTTGGAGAAAGGTTCTTGCTGCAATATCCTGAATCTATTGGCAGAATTCAAAACACTTGAATCACTTAAGTCATTAGGTTACTCACTTGTTCCTTTGTTAGTGGTGAATCTTCAATTTTTAATTTTTTAGAGTCTTTAAGTTAATGCAAAGAACCAGTAATGATCCCATGTTTCTTTTTCTTCCCCATGTTATATGGCTGTAAGTATGTATTCACCTATCAAATACCACAGTATCAGAGAATAATAATAATAATTTAAAAAAAATCCTTCTCTTAAGTAAGAAACAGCCATGGTGAGAGCAATACCCAAACCAAAAGAAGAGGAAGAACTGAAAAAGTTACCTAGCTGGGAAATGAAACGTCTGCTGAAAACAATTAAGCTTAGAGAACATTAAGGACTCCACTAATATGCAAACCATAATTACAGAGGTAAAATGTCTGGCTGCTGCCATGTTGTAGATGCAAAAAAAAAAAAAAAAAATTTGCAAAGGGCAAACCTCCTTATATTGTTAACTGCAAACCTGATTTGAGCATTCACTTTCAAACCAGAATTAGGTTTTTGCGAAGTTTCTACTCTCATCACCCCAAACAAACACATTTTTTCTTTGATTTCTCTTCTGAAAAACTGACCTTCTTGTAAAGACATTGGGCAACTGTAATGAAAGCTTTACATCTGGCCACTAAAGTGTGCAGAGAACGTTTGTTCAACATGTGATCTACAGATCCAATTCAGCCTTGAAGCATAAGTTGGCCTATTAAGACCACAATGAACTTCCTGCTTTTGCAGCTATTCTAGATAGGTTCCAATACAAGAAAAAGCTTTAAGGTCACCTGATTTTAAATTAATCTGCCTGTGTTGTAAGATTTGGGACAAAGGCAGTGTTCTATTGGCAGTAGAATTTGTGATAAGGAAGAAATGGTAATATATGTAAGAGTAAAATTTCAGAATTCAAACTATAAAATCAAAAACATAACTTAAAATTATATGCTGATGACCATTCACATTCACCCAAAGGATTTCTTAGAACCGGCAATGGAACATAGGTAGTAATACCATATAATATCAGGATATTGGTTTGACAAGAATAAGACAGATGATTTATGGAATTTATCTGAAGAGGAAAAACAGCAGTTGAGATAAGTAGCAGGATTTAATATTTGTGTTAAAAGATTTCAGACTTTGCCTAACCAGAAACAATAAAGACTTAAGCAATAATAATCAATTATATATCTGATAAAAAAGATAATGCATATTTTAAAATGCAGAAACCTATATCTAGGCTAGAAGAAAAATTAACAGGAAAAATGAATAATTCATCAAGGACTTTTTTTTTAAATTCCAGATGATTCCCAATAAAAATTGAAGAAAAAATGTTGAATGAATGGCAAAAAAAATAAATATTGGCAAAAAAAATAAATATCTCAGAAGGCCTGCATAAATATCTCTAGCATGATACAAATAGAAGTGTTCAGTGCATAAGAGACCAATTATAAATGGCTTATTAAAAGTATGCAATAAATATAAAGGAATATCTGCAGGTTTAGGGCCTCTTTCTTCTGAATTTTTTTTTTTCATGAAGGCAAATATTTGATCTGTGGAGAAATATTACTTCATGTAGATTGCAAGATTTAACCTTTAATAAAAAGATGTAATCTTTTGAGACTGCCTCATTGGAATAGTCACAAACCATTATCTTCAAAAATGATAGTGGAGTTACAAAAGCAAGGTAGGATACTTAAAGAGTTTTGACTAAATTTGAAATGCTTATAGCATAAAATTCACATCTGTACTGTCTTATATACATCTACCTACTGAAATGATTCAGAGGTTGTACAGGTCAAATATTGAATTATTAAATTAATGCAGAAGTAGCAAAAAAGTTGATATACAACAATACGATTGTCAACAGAACAGAGAGATATTAAATTCAGGGTGAATATTATACTCTGAATAATTATATATGTTCCAAAAAAGATGTGGATATCTCAAGTTGGATTATTCTTTTATATCTACCGGTAGTAGCAATGTCACAAAGCTCAGCAATTCTGGAAGATGCTTCATTATGGGATGAAAAAAGCAAAATAATTTCACATTCTTGCATTTTATATTTCCAGAAAGTATACTGAGTTGGCTTTATACATGATAACAGTTGCTAGAATAAGCTACATCTCTCACTGGGATTTACAATCAATTCCTTGGTTAGAAGGCTGGCAGATTACATCTTGAGAGTATGCATCAATGTCAAAAACTTAATTTGGAACCCATTAATGGTCCATAATTTCATGCACAGACTTCTGTCACATCTGAAATTTGGATTTCTTTTAACACAAAATTTAAAACACTACATTCTGATTGGTTGTAAAGGCCCTACTTCATATTAGAAATTCTTTTAAATTTTTATTATTTTCTTATTAATTTGACTGACAATTCTTATCAGCTGTTTTCAACAATTTCTGATTTGATTCCAATCTTAATTCTTAAAGCGTTAAACTAATATGAACAGCAACATGGTAAAGTAGTTAAAGTGCTGGGCTAGGAGCAGAGAGGCCCAGGTACTAATCTTCCCTTAGGCACTGAAGCCAACCAGGTGACTTTGGGCCAGCCACTCTCTCAAGCTCTGCAACAGGCCATCTAACAAACAGAATCCCTTATACATCCTATACTCCAGTGATGGCGAACCTTTTAGAGACCGAGTGCCCAAACTGCAACCCAAAACCCACTTATTTATCGCCGGGTGCCAGGTGGGCGTGGCCCACTGGGTGGGCGTAGTTGTGGTGGTCATGGCAGACTGGGTGGGTGTGGCCAAGGTGGGCGTGATCACCTCGATGTTGCTCGTGGGGAGGGATACCTGTGGGGGCCGGGCAGGGTTGGAGATCAGGGGGTCTCTGGCAGGTGGGGTGGTGGGCAGGAGGTTTGTCCTGAAGGATGAGGTGAGGCAAGGTGAGATAGGGCGGGGGTGCCATTGTCACAGGGCAAGGCGAGGCAGGGGCCAGGGCGGCTGCTGCTTGACACCATCAGCCCCCGCACACAGAGGCCAGCGAGCGCATGGGTGCTGGGATGTATCCGGCCACGTGGGACCTCGGCAAGTTAGCAGGCGGCGGGTTGAAGAGGGACATTGCCATCTCCGGGGCATGGCACGCGTGCCCACAGAGAGGGCTCTGAGTGCCGCCTCTGGCACGCATGCCATAGGTTCGCCACCAGTGCTATACTCATAGCTGTGCTGTTTGAACTAGGTAAGTGCAGTGAAAAAACAAGGAGGCTCTGTAACAAACACTAAGAGGAACAAAGTGCTAAACTGACACACATTTTCTTTGTAGGTTTCCAATTAAAGATTACAGCGCTTACAAGAATAATGGTGGAATATGTTACTTTTCCCTATCAAGATATTATAATTTTTAAAAGAACTCTTTAATGCATTAGTTTTCATCTCTGTCTCTCTTTTACAATAAAGACTTTAACAAATGTCTCACAAAATATCATGAAGATAACCTATGAGTTTCTTTTGCCTATTATTCTGTCTGGAAGCATAAGTCAACTTGTCAGCTCTGGAACCTGTACCAATCCACCTCTCATTTTTCAGAATCCTTTCTGAAAAGAAATTGCTAAACCATTGTATCTTTTGCAGCTTGAATAGAGTTGCAAAAGTGGTGAAGTGTTTTAGGTATGGTCCTGCATATTTTAAGAAATACTCTTCTTAAAAAGTTTATTTATTTTCAAATTTAATTGTCATTGTTTTGGGAACTGCAGAGCTTTTTTAGCTCTTCCAATTACTTTTATTTCTGTTACTCTTTTTCTAAGCAAAAAAACTTCCTACGGGTATAAAAGTTATGAGAGATATTTTGCTTTGCAAATCTGGTGTCAGTATTCTGAAAGTAACAACATGTGCCAAAACTGGAATTAAGTGAATATACTCACACACACTTAGGGAAGCCATCATCCATCCCTATTAACCTATAATTATGAAAAGGATCACAACCAGTAATTAAAATGTCTCTTTTAAAATTGCTTCTGACTAGATTTTGCATTACCATGATGTAATAATGGATAGTTAGGTTTCTATTCTTTCTCTAAAGCACTCAGTGCAATTGCCTCACTTAATACTTACAATATAGCGTTCGCTGTATAGAAGGATAAAAGTATTATTCAAATATTTGTTTTTTGTGATTAGTTTCTTCCATAATATTCAAATGACTTTACTTCCTAGTTCTGAAGAAAAAGTGCCATAAGCCTTCCAAAGGGTTACTCACATCTGATAGAAAAATGTATAAACATTTTTATCATTGCAATTATAATGTTGTGAACACCAAGAATACATATAGACATGAAAAAAGCAATTACAATGCTTTCCCCCATGTTTTGTGCTTAAAAAGCAAGGATTGGCAGAGTTGCAATACTTCCTTACCCCAGACTCAAAGACCTGATTCTACTGGGGAAAATTTGGATTGGCAACTAATGTCAGATTGCCTGTTTGGTTTTAACTGATGTGTCCTGAATACATTACACAAAGAAAAGAGACATGCAGTCTTCATCTGACCAAAAGCAAACTATGTAACGTTTCAGAATTCAAGCTTGCTACGTTGTTTTCTATATAGTCAATTTTAATTTCAAACAGAACCAAACTATTACAAAAGTTTACACATGCTTAATTAATATGATGGACTTCCTTCTTCCACTTGCTTAGAGGAAGAGTGCTAAAATTAAAATGTGTTAGAATTTATGAAGGCTATGTTGTACCGTAGCTAATTAAAACCTAAAAAACCCCACAGTATAGAGCTGTGCCCTGAATCCATGTTTCTACAAAACAACAGTGAAACAGGTTGTAATTTTTATTTTTAATGTAATCTTTGGCCCTGGATTTAAGTAGCAGCTTTACAGAACTTACAGGAGCCTCAGTTCCATGCTTTTAGACAACAACAACAGAGATTCATGATTTTAGTTGTGAATATATGTAATTGTGACTTAATGGGGAAATTGAAAGTTTCTATGTAAGCATATCTGAAGAGGACGAGTGAGGAGCTGTGTCTTCACTAAGGGGAACCTGTGGTTGTGCAGATGTTGCTGAACTACAGCTTTTAGCATTGGCCATGGCGTGACTGCATGGAGCTTAGTTCAGCAACCAAAGACCACAATTTCCCCACACTCTTGGATAAATGTTTTGGTAACAAAACAGCTCCAGGACAATATAACTGACATCCCCTAAACTCCGCTGAAGATGTTACCTAGCCTGGTAAGGAAACGTTTGGAAACCAACCCATAAGGTCAAAGAACGAACCTTCACCCTCAATACAAACTTTATTATTTATACACTGTGGTGATGCTTCAAACCCATCATTTCTGATTTTTACAATTTGAGAGATTTCTATTTATGTTCCATGAGAATACACATCCTCTGAAGCACAGTGTGATGATGATTTGGTGACCAAAAGCCAACTGATCTCTGGGTTTTACACCACAGTGACATGAGGAAATTAATATGTGATTTCCACAGTTCTGTGGGTAACCGACTGATCAATGGATAGTGGTGGTTTTGAAGGCTCTTCAAAGAAAATCCCAAGGCCCTTTATAAATTTAATCTTTTCCTCAGCTACCCCGTTTACCTTTAAGATTGGTTATTCTCAGGTAAACTGTAATTTCTAGGCCACAATTCCATTTTTGATGAAGGAGATGGTTTTTCTGTGATAGAATTCAGAGCACTGTAAAGAAATGTCCTTTATATATATATATATATATATATATATATATATATATATATATACATACATACATACATACATACATACATACACACACACACACATATACATACATACACATATACATACATACATACATACATACATACACACACATATACATACATACATACATACATACATACACACACACACATATACATACATACACATATACATACATACATACATACACACACATACATATACATATATATATATATATATATATAAAGGACATTTCTTTACAGTGCTTCTTTACAATGTATATATATACATATATATTTATAGAGTGCTCTGTGGGGTCCCCCCCCACACACACGTTGTCTTTTCTTTCCTAAAGAAGTTTTTCTTCATTTAGATGAGTTGAAAAACATTGATAACATCGCTTAGGAGCAGAATTGTTTGTCAAGGAATCGGTGTCCCTCGGATGTTTTTTTGAGCGGCAAAACCAGCCCTGACTCGAAGGAGGCCAAGCTCAGGGAAGAACAACCTCCAGCCCCCAGCAGGCGAAGGCAGAGTCTAATAAGTTGTACTTGGCCTCTTCGCCGGTAGGGGACAGCATTGCCACATAACCCGTACCAAAGCGGCGCACATAGGCAAAAGTAAATCAATGGGGCGGAACGAGCGCAGCGCGTGCCACTCTCCGGCGCGCGCATTGCCGGCAGGGGCGCCCGACCCAACTTTCCTTTCGGCCATCCGAGGCAATCGGATCGGGAGGCGGGAATTGAGAGACCTGGCAATTTCAACCCGTCTTTGAGGGTTGGCAGATTTTTTTTTTTTTGGTTGTACTTCAGCAGGTTAACTCGACTTCTCTGGGAGAATTCCCTTACCAGCCCTGCCTGAGGCAGTCCTCTCCTTATTAAAGGCGCTAGTTCGAATCTGGCTCCTTCAAGAAGCACCGTAAATTATTTCAAATGGCGGGAGCGGGAGGGAAGGAAAAGCGGGAACTACCGGAAAAGGACTCCTTTTCAAGCCGGAGTCCCCAGTGCCCGTTGGGGCGAGGGGGAGCACAGAGTGGGGCGGCCGTTGCCGAAGGTGCTCAATTGCCTTTATCCTTTTCCACGATGCTTTCAGGCGGTGATTAAGGAAGAAACGGTCTGTTTTTACCTTGGAAAGCGCGGGAGTTGAACACGCGCAGCGGAAGGTTGTCGATTTTTTTTCATTCCATGTCAATGTACCAGAACTTCTGGACAGCGTATAAATTATTTTTTACAAGATTGCTAGTGAAAACTAAGGCGGGAGGACGTGGAGCGCATAAGCCTTCGCTTTTATGTAACGCTGGAAGATGGGGGGGGAGGGGGGAAACTCCCCTTCTGGACTGGGCTGGCAAGCCTACTGGTGTCAGCAGGCATCCGGAAGCAAGAAGAGCCATCCGTGTGGCTTGAGGCACCCGAAGGATGTTAGTCCGGTGCTGTCCGCCCCCCCCCGCAAAGTACTAAAAAGGACTGAAACGCCATTCGTCTGATTTGTATTTTTACCAAATGAAAACTCCTATTTGGACAGCTTTTGCCCCGTGGCTTATCGTTCGGAGTCCTATGTGATTAAGCAACCGTGGCTTAACACGATGTGGGCAGCAGACGCGGCCGCTTGCCTTAATCATCGCTTTCTTTTTCTCCGTGTGTGGCACATAAGACGACTCGGATTCAAACCGACGTTATTTCTGTGCCGAAGTTGAGTTCAGGAACGTGTGAAAGCCCCACTGAAAGATTAGGAGCCTGAAAATCTGTGTCCAGTGAGCAACAACTGCCGCCAGCAACCCCCCCCCCCCGGTCCTCATTTTACGGCTGCGCAGGGGAGAGGGGAGGGCAAGGCAGGCTTTGAACCCCCGTCAAAGATTAATCTTTATTATTTATATTATTTGCCACCGTTTATTTATTACACGATTCCTGCAGTTCATAAGCTGCCGCTGAGAGCACCTGGCCCGCCGACTCCTGAACCTAGCAAGACGCCTCAGGCGACGCCTCAGGCAGCGCCTCTTAACTTGGCGGCGCGCCATTGCGCCCCTACGGCGAAAACAGGCACACCTCCTGCTTTCGAAGGACAGATCGGTCTGCCTGGCCGACCGCGATCCCCCTCCCCAATCCGAACTCGGGACTCTCGGGAAAAGGAAGCAACCGAAAAGGCCTTCCTAGCTTTCCTTGATCCCCGCCTCGGAAGGCTCCAACCGCGGAAGCTTTCAGCTTCCCTAAAGCAGCAGACATCGTATGTGGGCACGTGGGCGGGCTCTCGCTCGCTCTCTCTCTCTCTCTCTCTCCCCCCCCCCTTCGCGCGCACAAGCTCATTCACACAGATCTGGCAAGCTTACGTTCGCCCGAGCAGCTTTCCAATTGGCTCGACATTCTGGGAGCCTGAAGGCAGGAAAATAAAGGATCGCGGCCAAGGCGGCGGTGATTGGCGGAAGCTCTTCGCACATCACAGGTCTTTGGAATCGCCCTACAGCTGTTGCTGGAACGTCAGGACCCGTGACGTTGCACCCCACTCCTATTACTGCTCTTCCAGCTGCTGGGTTGACCTCCCCCTCTTTTTTTTTTTTATCGGCCGTGGTCTCCTTCATCTTTCCTTAGGAAGCGTGACAGACACCTTTGCATCTGTGCACGACGCCTCGGCCACGTCCCTTGCTCTCTTGCTATGCCTTTCAAGTCCTGCGTATCAACATTTAAAGAGGATTTGGATTTGCGCAGGTAGAGTCCTTCGATTACCGCGCTTTAACTCTTTCATGTTCAGGCCATTGCATGATTGCGTACTGGAGATTTGACATAGCGGGGAAAAAAGTGAGTTATCTGCATTTTATTCTCCCTCCCTCCTCCCCGTGCATGCATTAGCCAATTGGAAACTTTTTTTTAAGTAATCCTAATGCTTAATAGGTTAGATTATGGATTTTGTAAAAAAAATCTTTAATAAAAGGTAACAGTTGCTATTAAAGCAGACAACTTTTGCCTAATGTTCTATTCTACGCCGTTTATTTAAACGCTTTTTAAACTGCGTGACCTACTTGAATACAGCGGCGCCCCTTACTTCTTTGCCCCGTTTGCTGTTTGGCGCTCAACCCTGTCTACTAACTTGTTAAATCGGGGTGGGTAGGAATGTTACTTTCGGAGAATAAATGCGGAGGGCAAGAAGGTGGCCGAGGCGACTGTTTTAAATTGGGTTATCCTTTCTCTGTGAGAAGATGCGCCAGCGGTTTGATAACGCAGATTTTACCGGCCGACTGAAAGGTCGGTCCAGTAAATAGTACCCCGATTATTTATATTATTATTACATTGCTCTTTCTACTGCCTACAGCTACTCTTTTTTAAAAGAAATAAGTAATCGAAACATTTCAGCCAACTTCCCTCCAACTGCTTTTATGTTTAGCTCCGCACCAGACATTTTTGTCGTCAGGATTACGATCTAATTACTCCCTGCGTCGCTAGAGGCCTGTCCTAAGACGCCTTGCATACCACTTCCACCCCCGTCCCTTTCTTGCCAGTTAACCATCAGGGAACCCACCGGAATATTTGGAGTTGGGTGACCGGGAGTATCCGCATCTATCACAGATCAGAGAGCTCATACATTCCTTGAGTGCTCTCGTCCAAGATGTCTCTTGCTCCAGTTGTGTAGAGAACACACACACACACACACACAGAGGAAAATGTGCCTAGAGGGATGCTGAGCAATCCTTCTCCCCCCACTCCCCATTTGTGTGCTACCTATTTGTTTAGCTGATGTCGGTAGATCTGGGTTTTTCTCAAATGTTCAGACAGTACAGCGTAAAGTAGCAAGTGCGCAACGACCGAGAGCTTGGGGTTGTTTTTTTTCCTTCTTTTTTCTTAGCCCCCTCCTTTTCCTACGGAACCTGCATGAGAATTTTACTCTTGGTTTCTACCTAAAAAAAAAAATGCCCCGTTATGTCGTTTAGCCTCTGATTCTTTCCCTTACATTACTTGTAAGCTGCTCTGAGTCAAAGGTATACCGCGAGACCGGGTGGCGAATAAATTTGACAAATAAATAAATAAATAAATAGGAGGGGGGGGGTATTTGACTAGCGGTTGGGTAAGGGGGCCGGTTGTCTCTTCCATTACAAAGGTCCCTTGCTGCTTCGATCAGAGCAAACGCAGATGTAGATGCTAACTTTGGCCATTACCGCATAATTCAGGTTAAGAAGGGCTTTCAGAAGGGACGAGTATCATTCCTCCACCCCCGCGAGACTGGCCGACTTGTACAACTCCGCGCTGTTGCAAAGCTCGCTCTCCGCAGGGAGAGCCCCCCCCACAAAAAATGTTCGCAGGCTTTGGCTGCTGGCTCTGAGGACCACCCTCCACCCACCTCCCCCTCCCCCACTTTTCGAGGATCCCCGGTCGGCGATTAAAGATCGGGCCCTCTCAGAGCTCCCACCGCCTCCGGCCCCATCGCTGGCAGGTTTTCCCAGCAGCTGCTTCCAGGAAGTTCCAGCAGAATCCCCCCCCCCTATTCGGACTTTCACCTTTCCTCCCCCTTGCACTGGGGACAGTTTTTATTGGGGGGGTGGGAAGAGAGAGAGGCGGAGGAAGGAACTTTAGGAAAAGCAGCTGTTTAAGCAGAGAAATGGGCGTGTCGGAAAGCGAGAGAAGAAGCGTCCGTATGCAGATGAGAGGGGCGTGGGGAGCGGAGAGTGATTCGGGCCCCGGAAGAGCCAGAAAAAAAAAAAAAAGCCCATATAAAAAAGTACTTGGGAACGTTTTCCGACCAGAACTAGCAAATAGCCTAGAGGCGGAAGGGCGAGCTGGAGCAGCTCTCGGGAGAAGAGCGAAACGGGCTCGCTGGCGGACGCACCGCGGGCCACGGGACATGGCTCCATAAATAACTCCAAACGGGGCTGCTCCTCCAACTGCGCGTAGGTGGACGCTCGTCTCTCTTGTCTGTCTGTCGCTCCCTCTCTTTCTTGCCAGCCTTTCAGGGCTTCCTCGCCGTCCCCTTATAGTGAGGCGGCGCCGTCACGTACACATACATACATACATTCGGCAGGTGGTCGAGAGAAAGCCCGGGTGTGTATACCGGTGGATGGGGGGGGGGGCGCATGGTTAAAATATTTGTGCCCCTGGTCAAGTCCAACCTGGGGGTGGCGGCGACGGCGGCGGCTTCGCTTCGTGTCTCAACGCAGTTGAAAACTCGAGGGAGTTGGATGAATAGGAGGGGGCGGAGAAAAGCGACTGCGACCCTCCAGGCTTGAGGATCGCAGCTGTAATTCAGTTTGCTTTTGCATTTCTTTCACCCTCCCCTCCCACCCCCGCTAGGAGCGAAGGAAGAAGACGCCTTGAAAAGGAAACGGTGCCTTTGTTCATTAGTTCTGCCCGTATCGTTTAAACACACACACACACACACACACACACCTCCACACCATCCTATAAATTAAGCTGGACCATGGCAGACGACGAAAACGGCCTTAGCGGCAGCTCCAACGAGGTCCCTCCGGAACCCTGCGCGGGCAGTTGCGAGAACAGCCGCTGCAATGTGCTGACCTGGGAGCAAGTGCAGCGCCTGGATCGTATCCTGAGCGAAACCATCCCGATTCACGGCCGGGGCAACTTCCCCACGCTGGAAATGCAGCCGCGACAGATCGTGAAGGTGGTGAGGAGCCGCCTGGAGGAGCAAGGCATCGGCGTGCGCGATGTGCGACTCAACGGCTCGGCGGCCAGCCACGTCTTGCACCAGGATAGCGGCCTGGGCTACAAGGACTTGGACCTCATCTTCTGCGCCGATTTGAAAGGCGAGGCGGAGTTCCAGAGAGTCAAAGACGTGGTCCTGGACTGCCTCTTGGATTTCTTGCCGGACGGGGTTAACAAGGAGAAGATCACGCCGCTCACCCTGAAGGTAAATGAAAGGGAGCGCGCTCTCGGTCCCGGCAGGTGGGCTGCTTTAGACGGACGAGGGCCAGCCTCTAGAATAAAAGAGAGACACCTCAGTTTGCATTGGAAAATGCCAATGACGGCTCCGTGAGGATTAGACACATCCACTCGCTCTGCTCTCCCTTATGCTTATTGCCAGCACCATCTTTTAATTGGCTTCCTCCCAACTATTAATTCTGCTTAGGTAGAGCAGGGAGATCCATACGCGTTAATTATAGCCCCGATCTATAGCTGAATTAAACCAAAGAAATTGGGCTTGTTTAGCGTCCCTGGTTTTTCTGTGAGCTAAGTTGTAATTAATTAGTTATTTCTTTTCTTCCTTGAGTTGTGGATGGGCCCGCTAGAGGGAAACAGTGCTCCTCCGTTTCCCCGTCCTTCAGAGGGAAGAGAGAAGCTGCGACCCATTCCCGCCCCAGGGCTGCAGAAACACTGTGCTGGGATTTAGTTAAGGATTTTGAGAGCCCCTAGTTAGTCTCTCGTGATCGAGATTTAGCAGAGGTTCACTGAAGCCAAATGGCCTTTTAACAGAAGTTGGGAATCATCCAAAATCTTTTAAGTTATTACTCTGCAGGAATTATCCTAAGCTTAAATTTTATTTAGAAATTTTCCAGTTTCTCCAAAAGGTAAAACAGTTTTTGATTTTAAAGATATAAAAAAACGAGAACTAGTGTGTTATCCACCTTATTTTTGCCCTAATTAAATTACAATTTTCCAAGATAATTCTACTGTTCTTACTTTGTATGCATTTTTATTACATCTTTGGAGGAAACTATTAAATAACACCCTTACACAGAACATCCCTTTCGTGCATTTATCATGGCATGAGTCCCCCCCCCACCTCTCTCTGATCTTTAACCACTGCCTGCCTGCAGAGCACATACTAAATCTGTCCACATTGTCTCTTTCTTATGCCTGAGCTCTGGGGATGACAGGGTAAAGTTGGGATCAAATGCAAATGAAAGTTCTAAAGAGGAAGTGCTGCTACTGGTTTCCTGACCTTTTCTTCTCTCTCTCTGTCTCTCTCTCTCTCTTTCCCTTTTGGTGGGGGGTATTTGTTTCAAATTGCAGGAAGCCTACGTACAGAAAATGGTGAAAGTCTGCAACGATTCAGACCGATGGAGCCTCATCTCATTATCCAACAACAGTGGCAAAAATGTGGAGCTGAAATTTGTGGACTCTCTGAGGAGGCAGTTTGAGTTCAGTGTAGATTCTTTTCAGATCAAGCTGGACTCTCTCCTCCTTTTTTATGAATGTTCTGAAAATCCAATGGCTGAAACTTTTCACCCGACTATAATTGGGGAGAGCGTCTATGGGGATTTCCAAGAAGCCTTTGATCACCTTTGTAACAAGACGATTGCAACTAGAAATCCAGAAGAGATCAGGGGAGGTGGTCTCCTTAAATACTGCAACCTCCTAGTGAGAGGCTTCAGGGCTGCCTCCGAATCTGAGATTAAGTCCCTCCAGAGATATATGTGCTCAAGGTTTTTCATTGATTTCTCAGACATTGGAGAACAGCAGCGCAAGCTGGAGTCTTACTTGCAGAACCACTTTGTGGGACTCGAGGACCGCAAGTATGACTATCTCATGACCCTTCATGGGGTGGTGAATGAGAGCACAGTGTGCCTGATGGGACACGAGAGGCGACAGACTTTAAATCTTATCACCATGCTGGCCATCCGGGTGCTGGCTGAGCAAAATATCATCCCCAACGTGGCCAATGTCACTTGCTACTACCAGCCAGCCCCTTATGTAGCTGATGCTAACTTCAGCAATTACTATATTGCTCAGGTTCAGCCCATGTTCCCTTGTCAGCAGCACACTTATTCTACTTGGTTGCCCTGTAACTAACCAGTTTTAATAAGACTTGGGGAACACGTCTTTTTCCAGCAAGCAAATAAAGGGGGAGGGTGGTTCTCCTCTTTTAAAAGTGGGATGTTTTTAGTGCAACATGATTTGCTCTTATCTTTTTTTTTTTTTTTTGGCTGGAGGAAAGTTCTTCTGGTTCTTCTCTCTAGTATTAACTGAGCATGACTTAGAAAAGAACCAAAAGCTATTGGATTCCACCCCAGAGTATGCAACCTGTCTTGAAGAGCAATTAGATCGCCTTGAAATAAACCTAGGAGAAATGGTTGATGACAATATGGGTTGGCAATGCTTGCTCCCCATAGCTATGGCAGAGCGAAAGTTGGGAAACTCTCTTGATTTTTTTTTTCCTGAAAAAAAAAAGAATCTTGAAATCAAAAAGGAACCTTAAGAAGAAGAAGCAAAAAAAAAAAAAAAAGCTAAATATGCTTTCAGGAATTAAAAGTTAGATGCAGAAATATACAGTTATGTTGGAATAAGGTGTATTTTGGAATTCTCTCTTTGGAGCATGCATTATGCTACCCAGTGAGGGTTGCCACAGAATGTATAGCTTGCTTGAATAGAATGCTTTAAGAGAAATCGCTTGCTCAAAAAAAGAAAGGGAGAGATGGAGACTGAAAGAAGGGTGGGGGTGGGAAGGATTATGGCAAATTTCATTATTTCCAGCTGTGTGCATGCTTCACATTTTTTTTAAAAAAATGTGGAAAGCAAGAAAACCAGCTGTAGCAAGTTTCATATGCTTTAGGACCAAAGATAAATTCTAGTAAAGACGGGATATGGTAGATTATGAAATATAAATATATATATTTGTATACACAAATTTTAAACAAAAGTGCCTGATTCTTTCAGAGAATTTGAAGTGAGAAAAATATAGTTTTGTGGTTTAATCTTGCATTTTGTTTTTTTTATCAGGGACACAAGAAACTTAAAAAAAAATAAGCTTGTGAATAAATGGTGGAGGATATTCCTATTTGTTTTCCTTGCAAATACCTATATAAAGGTTATATTGTTGGTGTTCTGCAATCTTTGGTACACAATGTGTATGTTTATTGTTTTGTGTGTGTGCGTGTGTATAACATGTTATATGTATATATTCACATGTTTTAAACATGGTAGGGAAATGTAGCAATGTTAAGGAATGTTTTAAATGAGCTATAGTGTGTGTGTGTTCCAGCCTGCAACAGGATATAATGATTGTGAGACACTTTGCAGAGATTCCCATATCAGAAAAATCTTGATAAAACAAAACAGGAATCGAATGATAAAAGTAATTAATTGGCCTATTTGTGAGCCATAGGGTTTCGTAACTGGACAAAACTTCTTAGCTCTAAATTATTGTACCTTAATATAATGTGGTTTGAATGTTCAGCTTAGAAATTCCTTGACTACATATCTCTGTGATGGAGTAAGACACCAACTGGAATGTGGCTCAAACAGATGGCTCCCCTCATTCCCAAATATTGTTTTACTTGGTGATTTAAATACTTATGATTAATATTTCTTTTGAAAAGCAAGCAGAATGCACTGTGCATTCCACGACCACTATAACTTAGTAAATGTGAAATGAACCATTCGTGTTGCACGTTTGTGTGTGTGTGTGTGTGTGTGTCTACAAACGCATACATACACTATCAAACATCTTTGATTTGACTGCCACCCTCTATTTTGCAGCTTAATATTGTGACTTATTTAAAAGGAATCGTTTTTACTTTCTCAAAGAATCAATCTACTGCATGTTCTTCCATCCCCTTTGTGTTGATTATTATATAGAAGAGTCCTGACTTTGTTTTCTTTTTCTGCCAGCAAACTGGTTTTTAAAAGGAAATGAAATCTAACTTTAATGTTCAAATACAGAGTTAAGAGATCTTGTAAGATAATTAATTAAGGAACGTCTGTGTGGATTTAAGGCTCTGATGCTTTACGAATTGTGTTGGAGCCTGGCCTGTCTGCTTCCCCCCCATTTTTAATGGTGTGACATTTCCAGTACTGATGGAGGAAGGCCACCAACACTTATAGAATCAAATGTTATTTAGATGCATCCTTATCAATGATAAAACAAGATGACATATTTATAATGTAAGGATTAGTAAATTGCTAATCAGACAATCTCTCCTTGGCCCCCCCATAAAGCTATTGGCAATCTATTTTCTCTACTAGTTTTTAAGTTGTGAAAGATTTCCCCATATCTACAATAATTTTGTGTTAGTTGAATAGGATCCCCCATGTGTTTACAGTTCTCAAAGTTTGTCCTCCCTGTGAATCCTGTGGGGAAAACCATCTTTTGTTCTGTCTTGAAAGCACTTTCTACTTGCCTTGGCTTCTTCTGATGCCTGATAGGTATGACTTTTTTTTTTAAAGCTTATTTCGATTAGTGCTTAGTTATAAAACAATGCTCGCATTTGTTAACCCACTCTCATCTGTGGCGAATGAAAAGAGAGGTCAACATTTGCATTTGATAAAAATCAGACTTATTGTCTGTCTTTAATTCCTATGACCATCCAGAACAGAATAATGAAGGATTACAGACCAACTTATGTGGAGGGGGGGGGGAACAGACCAGGGAGCCTTCTGCAACTGTGCAAAGCTCTTCCTGGTGTAAACTGAGCTGAAGGCTGGGGAAATGGGATCAGCTGGTAATGTGGTTTTATCTTTTCCTTACCGCAGTGACTTTGCTGCAAAAAAATGAGTCATATCCACTCTTTCAAGGGGTTGGGGATCACTGGTAGGACCTCGGTCATAAAAAGCTGATAATATATTGCATATTTTCCTTTGGAGTAGTTTTTCCATTTTTAAGAAATCATTATTAGTCCAGGCATTATAAGTCTCCTGGCCAACACTCTGTACCATATTCCATAGTTCAGATTTTAGTTGCTGTTTACAGCAAATGGATGTGGTAAAAATCCTGGCAATTATTTTTTTTCCCCTCTACTTCAAGTGCTCAGTAATTTTCATTAGCCTACAGGCATGTCCACACATTTATATCGGGATGGAAGGGGTTGTAATTGGTGGGGGCTTTTAGTAGAAAGTGTCTGATGCTACTGACTGCTGGCCAAACAACTTAAAACCTGTATTTTCCAAATCATTAAATTTTTGTGGGCACATACTTAGCTCTTTCTAGTGTATGGCAATATCTATCTTCCTTTTTCAATTTTGATGGACTAATAGTTTGAGGAGAAAATGCTTAATACTACTTAAGATCCTGTACTATTTCTTCAGTAGATTTTAAAAGTTGTTGCAGTGCTTAATTTAAGACATCTCATTTATAGCTAAATTGATTGGGGTTCCAGTGAATTATCTCTGAATCATGGAAGATCTAAATTTGTTCTACTTTAACAGTGGCTGGAAAGAGAAAGGGAGAATGTAAGGTTTTGTATTCTATTGAATTTTAAAAGAATAATTTTAATAGTGAATATTTTGAAAATCTCATCTGCCCATATCTGTTGTGTGGATCTCAAATGATTGGAAGTGTTACTTTCAGTCCCAAGTTGTTCAGTGAAATTGTACTGTATATAATCTGCGATATGCACACATGAAACAAATTCTTTGAAAGGAAACAAGCAAAAATTAAGTGACAATAAAAAATGCCAGCAGGATTATTGTTTTCATAACTCATTTTATTCAAAGGCTTTAGAACTTACTTGCTGCTAGGTATTGCACAAAGTTTCATGCACACCTTATAAAATGCCTATTGTAAAATGCTTTATATGCAAGTTATATTATTGAAGGCTCTTATTCATTCAGAGAAAGCTTTAAAACAGTTTGTGGAGTTTAAAATTGTGTAAAGGAAAAGAGACAGAGAAGGAAATATATCTAATGACATATTCAGCACTTTTTTCTTTTTTTTCTTTTTTTTTTCTTTTGTTTAATTTGTTTTCGGATGTCTTTCCAGTTTCCATTGCAATGGACAAAAATCAAATGTCAATATATAAGTTTTGCTGTTTGCTATGATTACAACTACTTAAACTTTGGAAAGCCTATGCATTCTACAATGGGCTGTACATGGCACTGAAAGCCCTTGAAGTCAATTCCATTCTCCCAAATTCTATAGAATTCTGAACTTGTAGTCTTCAGCAACGCATCCTGTTACATCCAACTATTCCTCCTGCTATGGGAATTTGTTGACTCTGGGTTTGGTTGGAAGTTGAACCAAGTAAAGGCTGGAAAACAGACCCTTTTAAGTAACAAAAGCATTTGCTTCTGGGCTGGAGGAAACAGATTGTGAATTTTGTTTACAGCATCCAATATTTGGAATATTTGTAAATAAAAATGTTATTTTTTCTATTTATCTGTGTCTGATCTTTCCAGTGTCAAAAACTATTTTGAAATCCATTGTCTGTTGAGTTCTGCCGTTGAATTGTCAAAAAGGGGGTTTTACTTTATTGCATGGCCTTAAGGGTACTTTGGCTTACTGGAAAATGCCATTAAAGATGCTGTGCCGCATGGGAAAAAGCCTTGGCTTTCTTCCAGCATGACTTTTGCAAGCACTTTTTGAACTGAATTCTTCATGGAAATGCATATGCCAGCTTTCTCCAATCCAGTGGCCAGGTGTGTTTAACTTGCAATATCCATACTAGTTGGGAATTAGCGTTGTGGTATCAATCCATCCTGAGGGCACCAAGGTGGAGAACTGGATTAGTCATGAAAACATGCCTTTTCATTCAACTTCCAATCTCAAATCAGGATGAGAGCAAAACCTATCCATTTGCCTGTCATTTGATACTGGGATAAAAGGGATTATCTAAATCAAGGTGTGCCTTCTTAACCAAATGCTTCTTCCATGAAAAAACTGTAAACCATTGATGCACATTTACAGAGAATAAAATATTTCAGTAAGAAGCATCTTGACATATAAGCTTCATGGAACAGTTGCATAGCAAATAGCCACTTCAATGTAAGTCTAATTTTAAAAATATCATAAAGGAAAATTAAGTTTATACAATTTTCTTTTCCCAAAACTACAGAGATTGGAACACATTCATGTACTGACACCTGCAATGATTTTAAACTTTGTACTTTTAAGTGTCTAACAAAGCAAATAAAAATGCATAAAAGTCTGAATTTCAAGAATATAAAAATTAAAGTAAAAATTAATTGTATTAGGGAAAATTGTGGAAAAGTTGTATGATTTTTATAAGCATGTTAGGTACCAAATAAACTCTGTCATAAATAAAAGCACTAATTATTCTTCCAGCTTTAACGCCTCTATGTGATGAAAGCACAATGACAAGACTGAATTTATTACTAAACTAATAGATTGTAAAAAAGAATAAGAAAATGGCTGAGAAACATGGAAGTGTGATGCCTCCTTTATGAAGCAGAAATAGGATATAGGTTTTCAGGGAAAGAAAGGGGGAGATCTTAGCATTTGAGAGCACCCAGATAAATACTTAAAATGTCAGACAGTTTTCTAGTATACAAAGCATTTGTTCTGTTCACATAGCCAGCATAATAAGATTATTTTTTGTTTATGCACTGAAAATCCCATCAAGGCCCACTGGCCTCACAAAGGTGCATCAGATTTATGACATGCCAGTGCCCAGAGAATCCTGGGAACTGTAGTCAGGCTGCTGAGAGCTACACCCAGCAGTCTCTTCAGAAAGGGAATGACTTTGGAAACTTATGTTTCTCCATATTAGCAGTAGTGCTAAGTATCTTTAAGAATGTGCTTTGGAATAATTCTCATGGATATTGTACATGCTTATGGAAATATATTTGAAGAACTGGAAAAAAAAATCACCCAGAATTTTCAAATAATTTTTCCCCCTACTGGAAAGCTCCTCCATGCTTTTGCTTCCCAGGATCTAGATTGTAAACTGAAGGTATGAGGCCAAAGTAAAGGATCAAAGCATGTTTGGAGATGGGTTATGAATCCATTGGGTAAGCGTATGTCAGAGTTCTATAGTTAAACAATCTGTTTGCCATTTCATACTGCTTTCCACTCCCTCACCCAGGACCTGGAAGGCCCTGGTCTCTGTTCTGCTAGCTTTGAGATTTAACATTAATTTATAATTCCAGAGAAAAATCTTACTCTGAAATTTTGGATAGCTTCTGCCATTAGGAATAGCCAACAACTACATCAGTCTTTGCTAATTTATGAGAAACAGATTCATGTAAATATTCTAGAGACTGACCATTATCCCCCATTGTTAAAAAAAAAAAAGAGTTTTATTTTGGGTTTGTTAACATTCAAATGCTAGGAGCTAGATGAGCATGAGTTATCCTCTGAAAAGCTTCCAAAGCTTAATGCTATGAACTATTAATGCTAAGAATTTTTTGGTTTAAAAACTCGCAGAGTGAATTCCTTGAGTATTAATAAAATCGGGAACACTTTACATTCAGTTGTTAAAAAACAACTGTAAAAGTGTTGGATAGAAAACAGAAAAGATGAGTCTATAAAATTGGCAGTGTGGGCACAACATCTGCATCCCCAGTGGATCAATGTAGATGGCTTTTCTCAAATGATGTCAACATGCCATTAATAAATAAAAAGCTGCAACAGTTCACAATATATAAATGTTTCTTAAATATTTGTGAGTATCTGAAGACTATTTTCACATTTAAAAGAGCGTGGAGAGAAAGCTCTCAGATGAAAACTTTTATATCCTCACCAAGTCAAGCTTGACTCAGCCTTCCATCCTTCCGAGGTGGGTAAAATTAGGACCCAGGTTATTGGGGGGGGGGGCAATAGGCTGATTCTGTAAATCGCTTAGAGAGGGCTGTAAAGCACTGTGAAGCAGTGTATTAAGTCTAAGTGCTATTGCTATATTAATACGAATTTTTACATTAGTCTGAGATTTTGGAAGCTCATCTCAACAATCCATTAAGTCTCCACTGTACCCAGCTGGTATTTGCATGCGGAGAACATGAATTTGAATTCAGAAGACATGCATGAAGATTCTACATTTGAATGTCATAGGAGGATCCTATGGTACATAGGTGGACTGGCAGATTGAATCTGCCTCTCTGCTCCAAAACATGTGGATGATTTTGCAGATGCTGAAATGGGTGATATATTGATGGAGTCAGAGAAACATATATTGATAGTTTCAGACTGCACCATTCCATGGGCTGTGAGATACAATTGTTAGAGAACTTGCAGGAACCAAGAATCCAAATTGTGCTACATCTCTATCCTATGCTTGCTACACCAGCTGCCTAATTATTTTCAAAGCTATTTTAAGATACTGAAAGACACACATGGTTGATATCTGGGATTTTTTTTGGAAGTCCATTTCTATTTCTATGAACCTGACAAACTTTAATATCTATATCCACGGCCTCACTTTCTGGTTCACCATTAAGAACAGCATGAAATATGGGTACTCTGGAAAGAGACTTCTCTTGAATGAGCCATGGTGGTGCAGTGGTTAGAATGCAAGATTGCAGGCTAATTCTGCTGACTGCCAGGAGTTCGATCCTCTACCGGCTCAAGATTGACTCATCCTTCCATCGTTCCGAGGTTGGTAAAATGAGGATCCAGATTGTTGGGGTAAATAGGCTGATCCTAAACCACTTAGAGAGGGCTGTAAAGCACTGTGAAGCGGTATATAAGTCTAAGTGCTATTGCTATTGCTTGTAATGATCTATTTCTTTGATAAGCCCACTATGCATATCACTCTAGATGATATGCATAGTTGTTTTTGCTTGCTATTGAAGGATTTTTAAAGCTTATTTCTTATTTCCTCTGTGTTGAACTATAACCTGCTATGCTTTTAACTAGTTTTATCACACTGAAAAACATAAATGTAATAAATATTATTCCTTTCTTTTTTTACTTTGCATTTAAATTATTATGTATGATACTTCTGTAATGGCTTTCCTCCAGAGCCCAAGGCAACAGGCATACTCTTCTTCCCCTTTACCCCCAAAATACTGATATACAGAATAGCAGTTAGCCAAGTCAGCTGGTAAATTTTGTGATGAATGGGAATTTGAATCTGGATCCTTTATTCTAACTAATGGGAAGGGACACTTTTGATACATACATAGTTAGTGCACTATAAATAATGAGCCATTTGATGAAACTGGTTTTCTTTTGGGGGAGGGGAGAAGCCAACCATTTCTGATACTTTTTCAGTTGTTTCCCCCCCCCCCATCAGCATGCACAAAATAATGGATGCATGCTGATGCATGCCAAATGTTAAGCATACAAAACTAATACAAGAGAATTAAAGCTACATAACTGCGAGCACAAATTGAATTCATCCATCAAAACAATTTAAAATCAAATGTTGGAAGCATAGTGGTGAAGAATCAAGTGGGAGGACATGACTTCAGAGCCCACAGCTTGTGTGCGCTCCCAAATCCCCCCTTTTTTTTTGTGGATCAAAATTTTTTTTGGGAGTCATGCCACTGAAATTTACTGGCATATTGAGGAACATTAGGAATGCGATTTCCCATGGCATTTTATGAACAGACTTTGTACAATCTAGACTAAAACAAGTAAACAAGCAATCATATCAGAGCAACTTCAGTCTCTACATGCAAAAATGTGCTGGTTTGGGAAAGAGATGATAATGTCGGGATCAATGGTACCTTGGCTGGCATCAATTCACATATTTGGGTTTGTTGGGAATCAGACTGAGATGGCAGGTTCTGAATCTGAAGCCTTCGATAGATTCCTAACAGCTTACTAATAATTCTATCTACTTTCTCGGTTTACTATCATCGTCCAAATTTTTTTAGTTGTAGTTTTACAGAATGCGTACATAATTGTCTTCTAATTTATTTATTGTTCTAAACCCACAGGGGGTGTTGTTGTAGAGAAAATAGGAGGAGGAAAGTGTATTGGATATGTTCGCTGCCTTAAATTATTTGTAAAAATAATAACGATGAGATGCAAACAAGTAAACAAATAAAATTTATGTCTTTACTCCAGCGCATAACTTTTTCTATGGAATTCTTTAAAAAAAATGGTTTTTTTTTAAATTGGATTTTACATTTGAGAATGACAAACAGCAATAGGTAACATCCACTGTTGACCTCTGTGCCAAAGCAGAGCCTGCTAAATGACAGACCGTTGGCTTTTTCTAGATTATAGGCCAAAGAATAAAGAAATAATTTTTCAGGCAAAGCACTGAATTGCAGCCCTTACTGCATTATTCCAATGACAAACTTTCCCATCCTGGAATCTACTAGATGTGTTATAAATATTTATCAACAACAATTATGCATAATCCTATAATTCAATATAGCATCTATTTCATTTAAAGTTATGGAGACTGTTCTCCAATGTATCTGGAGGGTGTGGAATGAAAATCATCTCCCAGTACTGTTACAAGGAAGTCACACTGGATTGTTATGACCCAGTTGGTCAAGGCAAGGCAGGCCTCTACAGAGTCCTTTATTGCTCTCAATAAATGTTCCAGCAAACGGCCCTCCAACAACGGGTAAAGCTCCACCCACATGCTACCCTGAAGGCAGCCACCCTCAGTCCCTCAAATGACAGCTCCTATACTACAAATAAAGTCCACAGAGTAGGAGCACACTCACAGTCCACCCGGCTAAGCGAGTCCACAAGGCAGAATCCAGGCCCAAAACCAATAGCAGCCCTCAAGGCAAAGACAAGGTTCAAGGCAAGAGGCAGTTCTAAAGGCAAAGCAAAGCGCCAACAGCAATCCACAAGACAAGGGCAAGGTCCAAGCCAAAAGGCAGAAAGTAGTCCTCAAGGCTAGGTAAGGCAAAAGGCAAAGGCATGAGGCAAAGCCAGGGGAGTGTAAGCCAAAGCAAACAATTGTTTCTGGCAAAGACTAACTCCCCACGGCTTCTCCTTAAGTCACTCCACTCCAAGTGTTCCTTGTGAAGAGGGGTGAGGCGGCCTTCTCCCGAGTAGCCTTGCAGCCCTTCTCTGGGCTTGCCTATGCTCTGCTCTCCGTGTTCTTGGATCAAGTGGAGGAGGCAGCTATTCCTCATCAGAAGGGATCTGCTGCCTATCAGCACCACCACCTGTCAGCAGCCATTCCTCTCCTGTGTCTGTGAAGGCAGGCAGTTCTCCGTCCAGTCGAGCACCTCTCCCAATACCTGAGGGGCTTGGGACAGCATTGTCCTCAGCAGCCCCTGGCCTCTCCAAACATGCCAAACATCTCCATGTGCCATCCCTGTCAGATGTTCCCGGTTCCAACTCCTCCTCTAAACCAGGCTCCGATGGAGCCACGACACTGGATAAATAGATGAATGAATAGATAACCTTTACTGTCATTTTTTTCCTGTGGGCACAATGGCACACATTAAAAATGAAATTTAGATGCCATGCAGAGAGAGAAGAGTCTGTTGTCTTTAACCTCTTGCTGTGGGCCATCAAGATGCACTCTGCCCCTGTTATGGCTATCGCTCTCCAAACACTCATAACATATTATTCTGACTGGATGAGCAAAATAGCATAGGTGACCAAATACAGCAGTTGCAAAGTTCCAATTCCCATTTTTCTGCGAAATGCAGAACCGACAGGATCTCCTGCTGAGTGGGATACAGTTGCTTCTCTCCATGGGTCACCTGGTTTTGTTTTCACAGAGCCTCTTATCCCTGCAAAAATGTTTATGCAAATATAATAATGCAGTGCTACAATATTTTCCTTGTGAGATGGAAGAGATACAGATATCCTGATGAGTCCCTTCACTGCACCCGGATGGCTTCTTCAAGATATCCCTGCAGCTTTTTCAAGCCTCTTTGCTAAGCCAGAATGGTGAAGTGACGTGCAGCCTGTGTGATACAAGGATTTTATAAGTCTGAGGAGAAGCCATGTCAAAACCCCAAGTAATGGAATGTTCTCTCCAGAATCTCCTATGCAAACTATAGATTGATTTTCCAGTACACAAAGTACCTCTCCTTAGTGCCAAAACTTTCTGGTAGATCCATTGATGGCATCGTAAAACTGCCAAAAGTGCAGTCTTTTTCTTCTAGTAAAATCCGATCCACTTCTGACAATTGTCAAATTATTTTCAGGAGCCCTGCCAATGCATAGCAAAAGCTCAGAAATGTTCTCAATAATTCATGCTTAAAATTAATATCTGACCTTAATGATTTTATAAAATCTGCAGCATAGCCCATAATGCTTTTTTGCATAGTTTAAGTAACTTAAGCTTAAATAGGGAGTTCCTGAGAAGTTTTGGAAGAGGTACCAAACTGATTGAAAATCACAAACCACTTTAAGAGGCCTAGTTCAATGAAATATCTCTCTGATAATTGTTCAGAATCTGACACGTATGTAATTAAGGTTGCATTTTGGCTGCAACTATAAAAAAAACATTTTTGAACTCCAAGTTGGCTTAAACTGAACTGCATTGTTCACTCCTATTTAAAATAATTAATTTATCTTTCTTGCTGCAATGTTATTTCCTATTATGAAAGACTATTTGCAAACTGTCTGCAGCATACATCAACAAAAATTTATTCCCCAGAACAGGAGATGAGGCATCTCCATCCTGTATCTATTGGTGAACTGTTGACTGAACGAGGCCCAGATAATCATAGTTGACTTCCCCCATCTGCTCAACCACCTTCCATAAAGGATTGTAAAAGAAGTGAATCCAGGAAGAACCTTATAAAAATAAGCCCAGTGAAGCTTCTTTTAAGGCTGTTTCAGTCAGTGACACTCTGACAATCTTCTGGATCAGGTGAGCACATCTGCCCTAAAGTGCCAAGAAGGGCTTGGATCAAGCCCATAGGTGACAGAGGGCATCCTTGGCACATCACAAGCATTTCCAGAAAACATGGCCAATTGTTACACCAGCCATTCCTTGGAGTGGCCCACGAAGTGTCAAGATTTTGGAAATTTTATAAGTTTTATCAGCAAAGTGCTGTGCAAATTGGTGGGAGATCCCGATTCCTCCCCCAAAGGGAAATTAGCCATGTAAATAAGGAAGTTGGATGATAGCCCACCCACTCAATAAGAAAAGTAGAGATGTTTGAACAGGGACTACAGGCCATATATGAACAACTTTACTTTTCATCTTCCTCCACTGTCACTCCAGGTATCACTTCTGCCTCTTTATTTCCAGGAAATCATCAGTAAATTGAGGCCAACAGAGAGAGATCCCAACGGGCAGTCTTTTTAAGTGCCTGTCATCACTGGCCTGTCTAGTTAAAAACCTAGTGGAACTGCCTGCCAGATAGTTAGAAAACTAATGGGTCTTTGAATCCATTAAATGTTTTGGATGGAACAACTGAATGGGTCTGTTTTCTCCGTGAAAGTCACAAATGGCATTCAGTCTTAGCTGGACTGATTTGATTTGGTAGCAATAGCAATAGCATTTAGATTTATATACCACTTCATAGTGCTTTACAGCCCTCTCTAAGTGGTTTACAGAGTCAGCATATTGCCCCCAACAATCTGGGTCCTCATTTTACTGACCCTGGAAGGATGGAAGGCTGACTTCACCTTGAGCCAGTGAGAATCGAACTCCTGGCAGTCAGCAGAATTAGCCTGCAATCTAATTAGCTGTATTACACTGTGCCACCCACAGCTCTTAGTGATTTGATCACAATGAAAGAGGGATGGAAGCGTGCACTACATCTAGTTCACAAAATAAATGCTCTGAGGCAAAGGTGAATTCCAACATGTACTATGTTTGCTATATGTTTTCTCCCAGAGAGTACTTGGAATAAACCCATGGTTTCTATGAGGGCCATGGACTCCTCGGCTCTCTTGGGCATAGAGGATGAAGTCTCTCAACACCTGTGGAGAGGAGGTCTTCAACACCAGCCTGAAGACCATGTCAGAAATATAAAGAGGGATACTGACAAACAGTAGGGCAGCTGGTATACCAAGGTACCCCAATTTTTCACATTGAAATCCGTTCATTGCACCTCAGAAGGAGAATTCCTTGTCACAGATAAAGCATCTTCAGAGATCAACATTTCTACCAAAAAACCCCGGCCTTGGCACTAAAGCTGCTGAAGGGGCAGTTTTAAGAGATCAATATCACCACCCATATCCATCCAGGTCTCACTAATACACATTAGATCTGCCTGCTCATCCACTAGCAGATTATGGATAAGCCAGGTGTTATTATAGACACATCTGATATTTACCATCAGCACTATGAGAGCATGCACTCCAGGGGTCCTAGCCTCCACCTAAAGGTTAATTGGCTTGAAATGGGTCCATCACTAAATTAGGACAACTCGATGCAGCCAACTCACCGTGGCCAACTCACCACGGTCAACTCGCCGTGGGGCAATTCGCCACGGGACAAGAGTTACAGTAATATTGAAGAAATGGTGGAATAGAATTATTAAAGAAAGGATTCCAAAGGAGGGACAAAATGAAAAGTGAATGACAAGAATTAAAATAATTAAATTAATAATTAAATTGAATTGTTGAATTATCTGCGGCAAGTTGTCCCATGGCAAGTTGGCCACTGTGAATTGGCCGTGGCGAGCTGGCCACAGTGAGTTGGCTGTGGCAAGTTGTCCCATTTCACCTAAGAACCGCCTATCCGGAATTCCTGGCCAGATATTGATTTCAACGTATCAATGTTATCTCACTTAAAGAAGATGTGGTCCATTTCTTCAAATATCTTGTGTGCAGTGTAATCGCCTAGAAGAAATTGTACTTGTGAGTCTGATTTGGTTGTAGAAATTACTAGTTATGGCAATCAGAAATGGAAAACCATTGTTTAAACAAAGCAAAACAAAGCAAAAACAAAAACAAAAGTGAACCCAGTGTTGTAAATTCCAATTCTCAGCATTACAGTGGGAATAGGAAACTGTTATGCTCAGACATAGATTGATACCATTGGTCTGATCTCTATTACCATATATCCAATTGCAGAGTTTTTCTACCAGGCAAGTTCTTTGTAGGGAAACATCACAAAATATGGTTTAGAGTTACTCACTGCAAGCATCAAGCTCCGTGGTGTTCTAATAATACCCTTATTGGTAACTGAATAGAATAATGCAAAACTCATCAAAAACTTTATAAAGTTGGGCACCCACAAGAGCTGTTTTGCATTGCTCTTGTGGGTTTCTGTTTCCATCATAAACAAAATTCTTTATGATATTATTATTCAGTCTAAGATTTCCATTACTTTATTATTTGTCTGTGGTTTACATTCACAAAAGACAACATGGTGAACACTGTGGAACTGCAGTGTTTCTCTGTGCTCTTTGGGCTAATGGATTGTGGAAAACATTGTGCTGCAGGTACTGTGTGTGAAATCTTCCATTTAAAAAAGGTGAAACCTTGTGTGAATCATAATGATACCCCACTTAAGGACACCGAGTCTTGCACTTATAGAAACTGGATCCGTGCTCTCTCACAAAAACTGCAGTAAAACGAGAAATTTAAGAACTTGCAAAGAGTAGTAATTAATTTGTCTGCAAAAGTGGTCACCGAGTTCAAGAAAAACATATCTTGAAGCTATAAAAGTATTTCCCTGAGCAACCATCAGTCTATTTCAGTATCCATTCCAGATGTGATCGGCATATCATGGGCAGTAGCCAATAATCTCTCTGCTCAGCTTCTTCTATGTTCTAAGTTGAATTCTTCCACAAGTCCAAAAAAAACCCTTTCAGAGTTTATCCATAACGTAACTTGGTGGATAATGCACTTTTTGATGGATTTCTCATATGCCATCAAAATAATGTAATCTCTTAGCCACCATAGAGATACATTTTTTTTTCCTCCAGGATAATCTAATGCAATTGGTCATTCAGCTTTTCCAACGATGCATTCATTGTTACTGCAACCGAGCTCATTCATTTGACTGCTGGTCATTCTCTTTTTTTCCCCTTTCCTTTCACCTTTCCCAGTGTTACAAGCAGTTGCAGGGTCCAATCTGGATCTGTCACTGGGACCAGGGGTTTAGTCCTCCAAACTTTAGGACTCGCGCTGGAGCCCATCCTCAGGGAACTTCTCTCTAGCAAACTCTGATAATTTCCCTGAGGATGGACTCCAGAAAAAGCTAAGAAGACTAAACCTAATAATAATAATAATAATAATAATAATAATAATAATAATAATAATAATAATAATAATAATAATAATAATAATAATAATAATAATAATAATAGGAAGGGACCTTGGAGGTCATCTAGTCCAACCCCCTGCTCAGGCAGGAAACCCTATACCATTTCGGACAAATGGCTGTCCAGTCTCTTCTTAAAAACTTCCAGTGTTGGAGCATTCACCGCTTCTGGAGGCAGGTTGTCCCACTGATTAATTGTTCTAACTGTCAGGAAGTTTCTCCTTAGTTCTAGGTTGCTTCTCTCCTTGATTAGTTTCCATCCGTTGCTTCTTGTTCTGCCTTCAGGCACTTTGGAGAATAGCTTGACTCCCTCTTCTCTGTGGCAGCCCCTGAGATATTGGAACACTGCTATCATGTCCCCCCTCGTCCTTCTCTTCATTAAACTAGACATACCCAATTCCAGCAACCGTTCCTTATATGTTTTAGCCTCCAGTCCCCTAATCATCTTTGTTGCTCTTCTCTGCACTCTCTCCACTCTTTCTAAAGTCTCAACATCTTTTTTACACCGTGGTGACCAAACTGGATGCAGTATTCCAAGTGTGGCCTTATCCCAATGGACTTGTCCCAATGACAGACCCAGATTGGACCCTGCAGCATTATCCTGGGACACCTATATTTGCCTTCATTCGTTAAAAGTAATCTTCAACTTACAATTGACTTACAACTATTTGAAGTTACAATGGCACTGAAAAAAAGTGATTTGTGACTTGTCCTCACACTTATAACCATCATAGTATCCTTACAGTCATATGATCAAAATTCAGGCACAACCACCCTATATTTGTGATGGTTGCAGCACCCCTGGGTCACATGATCATCATTTGAGACCTTCACGGGGGGACTTCCAATAAGCAAAGTCAAGGGAGAAAAGCTGGATCTGCTTAATGGCCACGTGATTCACTTGATGACCATGGCAAAAAGTCATAAAACTGGGCAGAGCTCACTTCACAGTCATATCAGTCAGTGCTGGAAGTTCTAGGCCCATTTGTGGTCATAAACTGAAGATTACCTGTGTAGAGTGAGGATAATTTTTCTTCTGAAAGCATTCCAAAGGGAGAGAGCAGATGCTGAGACTTCTCATCACTGCCTTTCTATGGCACAATGCCAGGAGATGGCACTATCTAAATTATTTGAATTTTAGCATTGTTGTTTTTTTAATTATCAGAAATGTAACACGAAGTATGAATGCCCTATTTATCTCTCATACAAGAGTTAGGTGGTAGACACCCAGGAAGGTAACCCCTGGAAGATAACTGGGCCGTGAGGAACCACTAAGAAAGAAGCTGGAGAGGAGAATGAAGCTGTCATATTTATAAAAAGGGATGTTGTACGAAAAAAAATTCAACAGATTCTTAAGATAATTGTAAAATATTTGGTCATGGAATATACACTAAGCAAGAAAGCACATAGTGAAGAATGTTCAAATATGTTGTAATAATGCATATGGAGATTACAAACACAGCTATGCAGTTTTAGACCACTCTGGAATTTTTTTTGCTAACCCTCCTATACCATCTGTGAAGATTTAATGCATTTGCGTGGTTTTTTTTTAAATCAATACATACTGAATGGGAAGTGGCAGTTCACCAGCTTCCATAATATTCTTTTTTAAAAAATCTATATTTTATATAGATTTTTAACATACACCTTAATATTTGGTAAACAGCGTGTTGTCTGGGTTAATGTTTAAAAAGCAATCAATAATAATTAATTTCTATAATTCTATAGTCCATATAATAGCTTTACTTGATTTCCTCTTCTTCCAATAATATTCTCTTTTGCCAACCTTAAATTAATACAGTTCTTATTTAAATAAATGACATTTTTCTCATGTTTCTGGAAATAATAACCACATCAATATAAAGCTTCTTTTCATTGATCATCTTGATTGTCTCATCATAAATCCTGTTTACATTCTTATTTAAATTTGTTTTCCCCACAATATTCAAAACATTCTTAGTGGTTAAGAATTTCTCAAAATTAGTTACACTTAAGTATTTAAGTCTTTTTTCTCATACAAGCCATCATATTTTTACATTTCTCATATCTTAAAGAAAAATAAGGAAAAAAAGACAAAACAGAGAAAACATTTCTTTTATATAAACCATCCCAACATTTTTATATTTCTCATGTCAAAAAACCAAACACAAAAGAAAAAAGAAAGAAGGCATACTATATTACTTGAGGGGTTCATCCCTCTTAAACTAATCTTCATTTATATTCAAAATCTTTCTATTTCTTTAACCATATTCAAACAAGTATTTGATTTTGAAATACTTCCTATGGTAATTCCTATCATCTAATTTCTTAATTCTCACTTTAGCCTTTTTTTTTTTTTGCCCAACATCTTTCCTGTTCAATATGCTTCATTGAATCAAAGAATCTTCCCATAATCTTATAAATGTTGTTGAAGTACAAAAGGCAAAACAGTAAGATATTTTTATAGGAAGGTTTTGCCCCTTCATATTCATTGAAAATCTCTTTTTCTTTCTTTCTTTCTTTCTTTCTTTCTTTCTTTCTTTCTTTCTTTCTTTCTTTCTTTCTTTCTTTCTTTCTTTCTTTCTTTCTTGATTTTATTTATTATTTTTTGTCTCTCAAGTTCTCGTAATTCTCCTGGTAAAATCCATTTTGCCAAATCTTTTTTCTTGTCCTCAAACTTATTTTGTAATCTTAAAGTGTAGTTTGTCTTTTCCATGTCTAGAGTTTTCTGTATTTTTTTTTCCATTTGGGTTAAGTCATACTTCCTTGTATTGTTAAATTCCATCTTGAAATCTCTCTCGTATTCAGTTGTCTATTTTTGCTGCTCACTCTCTATTTTTATTTTCTGAGAATTTTTATGTTGTAAAGTTAAATTGGAGATGTGTTCATTTAAGTTTTCAAGGTTATTTTTAATTTCCTTGTGGTTTGAGATTATTGTTGTTTGGATTAGTTGCAACATAGCATAGATCTCCTTCTGGAAAGTATTTGTTTTTTCTTGGTATATTCTTTCTGCAGATCTCTGGATTTCCATGATAGCCAAAATTCAGGGTTTTCCTTTCTCTGCAGACAGCTTTAGAGTCACAGTTAAGTTAGTATTTGTAATCCAGAAAGGTCAATTCTTTTTTTTTTTTTTGAGTTTATAATTCTCACTTTGTAGAAAGCCCAAAATGTTTTTTTTTCTTTATTAAGACATTGAAGGTCACCAAAGTCAAATTTATCTTTTCCTGGGTCTTGCCAGTCCATGTAATAGAGCAGCTGCTGTTGTATATTTTCATCCACCACTAGATGTCAGCACCAGTTCTTTCAGTAATAGACAATTATTTACTTCTATTTTCATGATATAAAAGGAAAATCTTAACAGATTCCACCGATTTCAAACTTATCCAAATTAAGTCTTATATTCTTTTCATTTCAATATATTTGTGTTCCCCCTGAAAAGTTTAATTCATTGCTTCTGTCTGCAGGAGGATGGGGCAAAGGTCCCCCTCCTTCTCACTTTCGGAAGCTTTTTGCTTTTGGGGTTTTTTCTTTTTTCTTTTTTCTCCAGGAAATCAATTTCCAAGTAGAAGAGAGAAAATCACTGTTCTTACCCAGTTCCAAACACTTTGTTTACAGTCAGCTTAGAGTAGTACTTTTGGACTTTGGTTGCTTGTAGCTTAGGCTAGACTCAGAAGTTAAGCTAGCCTCTTCTGCTGCCAGTTTCTGGAGGGCTTTTCCCAAACTGATCGGATCAACAGCGGTCTCTCCGCAATTGGCGGGACTTCCCCCCTTCTATGTTGCCTCTATGGGGCAACTTCAGGCACATTTAGGATCTCCTGGCCATAGGGTGTGGAGCCCCGCAATCCCTCGGCTGCTGAGCTACTGTGCAAAACCAGAAGTCAGCTTCCATAATATTCTTTGATTGTAATTAAATTAAAATCTATACATATTCCTTTGTTTTTAGATATTGGCAAGGCTTTTGAGGCTGGCGAATTCAGGGAAGAACCACTTGAACTTCTGGAATTATCTTTATTACTAGAAGAACAACATAGGGGATGTTAGATATATAAACAAAATATTTGTAATAGAATATTTCTTTTGCAATTTGCTTCCATTTTCATACAAATGTCAAAACAGTGCTTAAAGGCATATTGACAACTATAATAGTGTACAGATTTCCTGATGAAAAAATATCATTGCACATAAAATTATTCAGTTAAATCTACCTTTGCACTTCTAAAATGAGCAGTAAAAATCAATTCAAAACATAATTACTGTAACGCAGTGTGAAATAAAATAAACATACTTTAAGATTTATTCAACAGTTTTTAGCGTTGGGCTGTATACAGTATATAGATACATTGTCCAAATTTGCTTAATTTTCTATTGAAACAGAGTCCCCCCTCCCCTTTATCCTTGCTAAAAACTAAGGGCAGGGAAGTATTTCAGACATTTTAGATACACAGCTAGCGGGTCATTACTGATTCTTTTGGAATGGTTTGGAGACTATTAATCATACAAAGTTCTCAGAAGTATTTCATTCATTTTTTGCCATTGATCGATAAGGTCATTATCAACACAGCACATCCTTAACTAACTAGCAGGACCCCAGAAAAACGGCTTACCAATCTCGCTCATCATCTTTTTCCCCCCAGCTTATCTTTCTAAATGTAACACCTGATAGCTGATTTCAGCCATTCAATCTCGTATTATCGAAGCCGTAGGAGAAAATTTAAAGAATGATAGTCATAGCTATTTTGGGGAGGGGTATTTCAGTCTGATAATTTGACCAAGATCTCCATCATCCAGAGAGGGAACCCATTTAGGTTTACCCAAAGCTACTTTATTACCTGGAGTTATGGAGTTAATCATATTACTTGAATATGGATTCCTGGCAATTCTGTCATCAGCAAACTCTACCTGAAATGAAGGATAAATGCTCCCCATTCAAAGAGATTGGTATGAATGGGGCTTAATTTTGCACACAAATGAGTCATTTTTTAAGGGGAAAAAAAAAGCAGTCTCTCTTTCTCTGTCTATGGTCTGACTATGTCTACTGTGATTCCTCACTTCATGAGAGAGAGAGAGAGAGAGAGAGTTTCAAAAATAATTTTCCAAAAGGGCAGGGAAAAAAAAGAGCCCAGTATTTGTCAGGAGCAAGAGAGGGAATGATGAATTGAAGCTTTAAAAGAATACAGAAACCTCTCCCGGCTGAAAATTAGAAAGCAAACAGTTTCCTCGGAGTACACTTGGGAACCATCTGCTATGATTTACCCAGATGGAGCTACAAAATCCAAACCTGTAAAAGCAACCATAATAGCACTGTTCATCTCTTTCCAGGTAACCAAACATAAAGGTTAATAATGTTTTCTTCAAATGATCCTGTATGAGGAATTTATTCAAAAGCTATAAAATATGTACTAGCTCAGTGAATCAATGTACTTCCATCTGATTTGCATAATGCTGCTGGCTCTTTCAACACTGTAAGAAGGATTTATCCTGAACCCAGAAGGTTAAAATAACCTGCTCCACTGTAAATCACTGTAAATCACTTGTTAAAGAGGGGATTGCAGGACTTTAATCCTTTTCTCTAAGAAGAACTGGAAGGAAAGGAAAGCCAAAGGGTAATAGGGGTATTATACATAATTGCAGTATATAGTCCATTTTATGTTTGATGAATTTTGTAAATACTGATCAGTATTTGTTTTTTTAAAATATATTTTATTATTTTTTTTACAATAAAAATCTTTAGTGCTTAGTGAACAATGTGTTGTCTAGGTTCATATATTTAAAAACAAACAATAATAATTAATTTCTATAATTGATCAATATGTTAGTTGATAATATATTTCCTTGATCATCTCTTCTTCCAGTAATATTCTCCTTTTGTCTACATTAAACAAATATAATTCTTAATACTTTCAATCAGGGCTTTTTTTGTCATAGAACACCCAGAATGGAGTTCCGGCATCTTTTTTGGATGGAACCTTGTAGGGTAGGCAAGGTGGGTTGTATGACGTGTGTGAGTTCCGGCACCTTTTTGTTTTACAAAAAAAGCACTGCTTTCAATACACACAGAGTTGGGTATAAACATTTGTCTAGTATTTATACATATAACAATAACATCAACATATAACATCTTTTCTAATCAGCTTATGTTTCAATTGTATTTATAGAAGTCATCTTATTAAGGCATTATATGTCCTGTTTTCAAAATTCTTATTTAAGCTTAATTTCCCCTCAGTATTGAAAGCACTCTTATCAGTCATAATTTTCTCAAAATTCATTACCTTTGAATATCCAAACTTTTCATTCAAATACACCGTCTCAATATTTTTACATTTCATATATTATAAAAGTATTATACTACTTATATATCTTATCCTTCTTACTATAGGGCCCCTTTATGTCCAAGCTTTATGTATTCTTTTAACCATGTTCAAACAAGTATTTAATCATATAGTACACCATCTAGCAATCTTACTATAGGGCCTCTTTATACCCAAACTTTATATTTTTTAATCGTATTCAAACAAGTGTTTAGTCATATAGTATTCCATCTGGTAAGTTGTATCACATCTCTTAAATCTAATTCTAATCTTCTTCTTTTGCCAGGTCGCTTTCCAAATCAGTAGATTTAACTTGCCAGGTTGTATTTTTGTAGATACAAATTAAGTAGAATATTTGTTTTTTTTGTCCCCCACGCTTTAATGATTCTCCTGACAGCTCTTTAATCCATTTTATTAAATCTTCTTTCTTGTCCTCAAGTTTGTTTTGAAATCCTGGAAGATAAAACATCTTTTTTATTTTCTTTGTTGTAGCAAAATTTTGCAGATTTTCTTTTGTTTGTATTAAGTTGTAGTTCTCTTCATTTGTAGCTTCCATATTTAAATCATTTTCCTCTGATTTGTATTCTATTGTCTGATTTATTTGTTCATTCTTTATTGTCATTTTTGAACATTGTTTAATTGTGAATTTAGGTTAGAGATATGTTCATTTATGTTATCAAAGTTGTTTTTAATCTCATCATGATTTAAGACAATTGTCATCTGAATCGGTTGCAGCATTGCATATATTTTCTCCTGGAATGTATTTGCTTTGTCTTGAGTCATTGTTCCTGTAGATCTCTGATGTTCCACACTGGGGTCTTCAGCAGGAGGTGTTAGGTGTGGTTTTCTGTCACTTTTAGATAAATATAGAACATCCATTTTGTCTCCCTCCTCTAAGTACTTTTTCACCAGTACCATAGTTTCTTTAATTAGCATTATCAAGCCAGTCCATCTTAAAATCCAAACAACCAAATCTTGTGTAGTTGTTGTTTTTGTAATCCAATATGTTTCCAATTATCAAAGCACCACTGAAAACAGTATTTTGTAACAGTTCTTCTTTTCAGGGGTCTTATGATTATCAGCCAGCCAAGATTTCAGTCCAAAGTGTTTAGCCATCTGAAAGCTTTCCAGTAACTTCCCCTTTAGAAGATTAACCAAAGGTCAAGATTTTTCTTTCTCTGCAAACACTCTTTAACTTAAAAATGCAGATCAGTGTGTTTATAATCCCAGAAGGTCAGCAGTTTCTAAACATATATAATTTCACTCTGTAGTAGATAGTCCAATGCTTTGTTCCCAGCTGTTTTTTGCTATTTCTGGGCGTCTTGCCAAATTCTGAGTCAATACAACTATAGTTTTCTCTAATCCTCCACTAGATGTCAGTAGCTGTTCATTTTCCAGCTTTTAAAGCAAAGAGTTGTTATTATTATTATTATTATTATTATTATTATTATTATTATTATTATTATTATTATTATTATTATTATTATTATTATTATTATTATTATTATTATTATTATTATTATTATTATTATTATTATTATTTCATCAATACTTTTTCAGGTATGGAATTTTAACAATTTTCTTAGTTTTCAAATTTATCCAGACTGTAGTATTTTTAACCTCATTTTAATATATTTTTGTTCCCCATAAGAGTTTAATTTGCCGCTTCTATCTATGGGAGGGTGGGAGTGTAGTCCCCTCCCTTCTCACTTTGGAAGGATTTTTGCTTCTTGGCAATCTTTTCCAGGAAATCAGATACAAAATAGGAGAGAGAAGATCGAATTCCTTACCCAGTTTCAAGCATGCTGTTCACCATTGTTCTAGTAAGTGCCTTTGGACTTCGGCTGCAAGTAGCTTGGGCTGGTCACTGAGGTGTGGCCAACCTTTCTCCTATCGGATTAGAGGCTTCCCCTGGATCGAGCGGGATGACTGCCATCGTTCCGCGATCATCGTGGCACCCCTCTTTCTTTGTTGCCTCTCCGGGGCAACTTTAGACCCATTTAGGGTTCCCTGGCATGGCAAAAGTAGCCGTGGGGTGCACAACTCCGCAATCCCTCGGCCATACGCTACAGCGCAAAACCAGAAGTGCAATACTGGTCAATCTTTGATTGATATACTCTGACTTAATCCAATGACCCATGTCAAGAAATCTGACTTCTATTCAGAAGTCATATATTTGTGGATATCCACAGACTGAAGTTTTGGCTTTTTGCTGAAGCAAAATAGAAAAGGATGAGTTAAAATTCAGAGTTTAAACACAATAAGGGATTTAATTCATTCATACAGATAGACACAGAGTCTAATAACTAACAATGTATACAAAAATATGCATTTCTGTGATTAATGTTTAGAATTTCAGAAAATTTGAAATGTTTACCTGTACCTCTGTAAGATAACTTTGTCATAATTTAAACAGTTTTATTAAATTTGAAACAATTAATGGGAAGAGACTGATTCTGCTGTATCAGGGTTGTCCTGATGTAGTTTTCCAATGCTGTTGAATATATTTTTAATCATTCCAGGCTAATACTTTTTCTGGCTTCAGTGGCTGATTGAAAACCATTTAAAATATGATAGGTGAAGTCAAGCTGTATTTTCTAAGGGAGGGGTACGCAACCTTGGCTCTTTTATGATTCGTGGACTTCAACTCCCAGAATTCCTGAGTCTCAGAGTCATAAAAGAGCCAAGGTTGCCTACCCCTGTTCTAGGGAAAATATTAGAAATGAATTGATGTGGTGGCACAGTGGTCAGAATGCAGTATTGCAGGCTAACTCTGCTCAGTCTGGAGTTTGATCCTGATGGGCTCAAGGTTGAATCAGCCTTCATGAGGTCAATAAAATGAGGACCCAGATTGTTGGGGACAATATGCTGACATTGTAAACTGCTCAGAGTTCTGTAAAAGCACCATGGAGTTGTATGTAAGTCTATTGCTAAGTGCTAGTGCTATTCTATTCTCTTGATTAGGGTCCATGTTTTGCAAATCAGCTCCTATGGCAAATGCACATGAAAGTCCCTTTTTCAACCCTGGTATTTTATTCCCGATTTAATCAGTTGTCTTAACAGGAAAATGAGAGATTTCAGAAAGCATGTTCCTTTCAAATGCTGAAAAACCTTGAAAAGGGATAAGTAGAATGATCAAAGCAAGTTCTCTACTCTTCCACCCACAGATTTTAAAAAAAAAATCTCTCTGGGAATACCACAAGACATACACTGATTTTAAGACCTGTGTTTGAACTTGTTTCCCCCCAGTAATACAATTTCTTTGCAGGACTCTTCAATGTCCATGATATCTTTAAATGTTCTCCTTTCCTGGAAGGCAATTTTTATTTAAGTTGACGTCTACTGAGGTAATGCTTTCCCCAATCCTCGAACTTTCTGCTCAACTTGCAGATTCTTGGCTTCACCCCTGAGTTACACAGTTAACCAGTCACTATCGTTTTGTAGCAAAGTTCTACATTAATTTTACTGTTACCCCTCCCCCTCCTTGCCTCCTTTTCCCCAAAGAACTGTTTAAAATGCAAGCCAGGTTCCAAAGGCTACACATTTCCTTATTCCTTCCATTTAGCTAAATGCTCTGATTACAAGTATTTGTGTGGTGTTTACTGGAAACAGGTGGATTGTGTTCTTCAAGGAAGGAAATCAGTAGCTTTTATTTCTTTCTGTGGAGGGGTGTTGGCTTTGCAGGCATTCTTGCATTGCTGAGATAGCAGGAGGGATCTGCAGAGGGAGGCAAAGGATGGCCATGAATTGGACAGTTCTGGTCCATTCAAATTCTACATTTGGCTGGAATCCCTCCAGTAATCTAGGGAAAAAAACAACAGATGGGTTTGCAGAGATCTGAAGAGGTGGTTCCATTAGATGTTCTATCAGATCAGTCTTTTAAACCGAATCTTCAAATCATTTCTCCTATCACTTCATGATGTTGGACTGGATCAGGTGCCCTCAAATTGCTCTGGAGAGATTCATTGGTGAAAGCCACTCACTCTTTGTCAGTCCACAATGTCAAGTTTGGATAACTAGCTGTTCAGTCAATTCCTGTCGCAACAATGGATCAACACTTGATTTGAATGAAGGAACACACCCACACACGCATACACAAGCTCCATATCTCTACTATATTGGCTTATTACCGTTTAATGCAAGTGTCAGATCTGATTGGCTGTGGTGCCAGGTATTCCCCATTCCCTTCACTGTGGCAGCCATTCATCCTAACTGCTAGACAGCTATCTTCTCCACTGGTCGGCAATTGCTTTCTTTTCTTTCTTTCTTTTTTTGAAAGAAACAAAAGGCAAAACATAATATTGTCATTGTTCCAGTGATGGCTCTTAAATCAGTGAACTATCCTAGAACCTCATGCTTCACTCATCCAACCCTTACATCTCCCAGTTTTGGTTTCTGGCCAGGCTGGATGAATCCTTGCCCACAGTATTGTAAAATGTAACTTTCCTTCCTTTCCCTTATTATTTTTAGCAGTTTAAGTTGCAAGGCAGTAGCATTATGGCTTCATTGCTAATTCAGCAAAGAAGCTGAATTATCAGATCTTCTTCACTATGAAGATTCTACGGATTTACAAAAGAATGTAGGACTGTAAAGAGCTTGTTTCCCGTTGCTTTGGTGATTGTAGCATTGGAGTTATGATGGTATGAAGGAGGAGGAGGAAGAGGCTGATGAGGATGAGAATGATAAGGATGATATGGTTCTGAAGGGGTCCACATATGTGCAAACTCTCAGGCAAGAAAAGACAAAGACAGCAGACTAGCTATGAAGGAGGAATCTCTAAAAGGAAAAGGCAGGTGCAGTTGGACCAGTCCACCCACCAGCCAGCTAGTCAGGTTTGCCTTCCCTGAAAAGATGAGAGGAGAAGGAGGGTCTTGAAGAGGATGTAGTCTGGGCAGAACACCAGTCTGGTTATGTTGGCAATCTACTTTAATCCAGATTCAAATTTCTGAAATTGACTTATGAAACAGCCAGGACCTTCATGGTAGACATATAGCTTAGGCCAGTGATGGCCTTTTAGAGACCGAGTGCCCAAAATCTGGCCCCGCCCCCACTCCACCCCCTGCCCCACCCCTGCCTCGCCCCCACCCGCTTGCCCGCAGGGCCACTCACCGCCTCCAGGGCCTGCCGCAGATTGCCCAGCAGCGCTATGGCGGCCACGCCCTCTGCCCGCACCCCACAGCATCAACTATGCGCGAAGGGGCGTGAGGGCAGAGTCTTGTCTATGCTGCCTGGCTGCCATGTCCTTGGCTGCACTGCTCCGCGTGGGCCACGCTCGGGGGTGACTCTCCTGCAGGGTTCTGCTGATGAGGAGGGGGTCACGGGGGGAGTCAAGGCTGGGGCAAAGGCACGTGTGCCCACAGAGAGGGCTCCGAGTGCCGCCTCTGGCACCCGTGCCATAGGTTCGCCACCACTGGCTTAGGCTGTCCTATGGATTTGCACATAGTTACTTGAAATCACTGATGCATTTGTCTGGGTAATAAAGAGTGGCCAGATCATCCTGCCTTGGGATGATAGCTTTTGGAAACTGTTTTATCCATAAGCCTGTAATTTAAAGAAACAAATTACCCAGATTAGAAAGACTTTCCCAAGAGAAGGAAGAAAATAAAAATATCTAAGGCCAATCAGAACGCATCACAAAAGAAATATGAATAACGGAACAAGGCTCTTTAGCTTTGACAGACAAATTTGACCGCTGGGATACCTTTGCCAAAGGAAGCAGCCCCATCCCCACCCCACCCAAGCTTTGAAGCAGGAAAGCATCTGTGCTACTTTTGGCTTTGCTTCACCCCTTTTCTCACAGCAAGGCAGCCAATTGAAGCAGATTGATCCCACTGAGCTTTTCAGTGTTCAGGCCATGGTTATAAAGTGATCAAAGACAACAATGGCAGCAGAAAGGAATTCATGGATGGAAGTTTTGGACTGTGGCTGTGTACTGAAACTGCTACTAGGTTTGATTTAGTTGTGATTCTCCCACCTCCATCCCAATTGCCTGTTTTCCCAGCAGAACTAAGAATCCTATAGGACTGAGGTTGGCAAGTGCTTCAAAATGACATCCTCAGCCTGATCAGGACTACGTATGTACATACACATATGCAAACATACACACATGCAGCTAATCATTTTTGACCTTATTAACCAAAAGAATGAAGCCTTCAGGAGCTAAACATCAACCCTTATAATACCTTTATCGTCCTTCATCATTAGATTAGCTCTGGCAAAAAGAAAACATTCCAACTTATATCTTATCTAATGTGGCTGAACTTTCCTATTTATTAAACAACTACAAATATTGAACTACGCACTTTTAAGGACACACTTTCCATTACACATTTTCCACCTCTGTACTTAAGTTGTACTTAAGTTGGATAGTTAAAGATGTATATGCTAAACAACTTTAGGAAAATCCCAAACTACTCTTATAAATGTTTTTTTTTTTATTATTCATAATGGCAGTATTTTTCTTTTTCTTTTGCATTAATCCCATGGTAAAAATATCAGGCTTCAGTTCAATTTGTGTCACTAATGTCCTTTTCATACTTGCTTTCTCATTACAGTAAAATACATTCTCTTATTTTATGGTTTGATATTTTTTCCCCAGCAGACTGTTTGATTTGCAGTTGGCAAGAGCCAAACTAAAATACCAGTTTTCCAATGAAAAAGATCTAGTACTAAATCTTAGTAATTAAAGTTGATCTCAGGTATTTACGTTAGGTCATCCTTATGTATAAAACAGAATTTTCCTCTTGCTTCCTAGTGTGATTTATAATGGGCTGATCTGGAATACACTTACAATAAGTGACAACATTCCTTTAACAGAAAAAACCCTAAAGCAATATACTGGTATAAGGTTATTTGAGGTACAATTTCTCATTCAAGAATGGTACATCTGAAGCGGGCACCTGAGCCCTTTTTTCTCATAAAAATCCTTCTGCATTCTGTGAATATAATTAGCTTCACATATGTTTTGCTGGGAGCAAATTTTTAAATTCATCTCCAGAAATTCAGTGATGGGACAATCTATTAGATCTCTGTAAATCAGTTGCCAGCTGTTTCTAACATTCTGCAAAGGTGTCTGGAAAAATGGGATTTCCTCACAGGTATGCGCTGTGCTAATTTATTTATGGAATTCCTATTTCCATGCGCTCCTTTCTTATTCCTCTTTTCCTGTAGATTTTGTGCATGTTTTAAAACACATTTATTGTAATAAAGTAGGATGCAGAGAGAGAAAAATATACAACTCCGAAGGAGAGGTTTCATAGAATACAAAATAAATAAATAAATCAAAGTCTTTAAAGTTATACAGGGATGCTTAAAAGTTTGTGAAAGCTTCTGAATTTTCAAAATTTATACATAAATATGAACTAACGCATTTCTATTCGCCACATGTCCTAAAAACTAGATAAAGGGAACCCAACAAAACCAAAGAACCAATAACAATATGATACTTGTTCATTGAGGAAAATAGCAATAGGAATAGCAATAGCACTTATATACCACTTCATAGCGCTTTACAACCCTCTCTAAGCGGTTTACAGAGTCAGCCTATTGCCCCCAATAATCTGGCTCCTCATTTTACCCACCTCGGAAGGATGGAAGGCTGAGTCAACCTTGAGCCCCACCAAGATCGAACTCCAGGGCTGTGGGCAGAGTTATTGCATTTTAACCACTGAGCCAGCACGGCTCCAAAAATGATCCAAAGGTGTTCTCAGGAGGAGAAGAGGGTACAAGTGATATGGTGCCAACTTCACCCCTTACATATGCAATGCCACAATCCAACTATGAAAGGGCAAAGCTTGTACCATGATATTACAATGTATGATTTATAATATTGGTGTCATCCTGGTTAGGAACAAATTCCTAAGAGTGGCCTATAGACTCCTGAATGGATTTCACATGACAGCTTGGCCTTGATAAAACCCAAAATGAACTCTCTTAATTTCTGTGGTGAGACTAACCAAGTACCTTGACATATGGAGTCCTTTTAATACATTGATGAGAAATCACTGGTTATGTCTTCAGTGAAGGTCTTGGAGTGCGAACAGTGGTTTAGGTCAATGATATCATCAATCCTGAAATGTACCAGTTGGTTACATATTCAGATTGATGCTTAAGGATGTGGCTGAATCTCAAGAATCATCGTAGCCTTTATATATTTAAGGAAATAATCTGCCCAGTGGACAGAGAGACCGACTCCATGAGAGACTGCCTGTTTCAGTATGAATCTGCCTATGAACCTCCTATCATGTCACTTCTAGCCCTTCTTTTCACTAGACTAGAATACCCAGTTCCTGCAACCGTTCTTCCAATTCCCTAATCATCTTTGTTGCTCTTCTCTGCACTCTTTCCAGATTCTCAGCATCTTTTTTGTATCATGGCAACCAATTATTATTTCATTATTTTAGCTGGAATGTGATCTGAAGAGGTAAGCTGTCTAAAGCACTTACCAAAACTTATCAACAGACCTGGAAATAGTGCAAATATTCTGCTATTCGCACTGCCACTGCCACCTTACTCAAAAACAGTTAGAAACACTGTCATATTCATGAATTTCTTAAAAATTTGCATTCAGTAACATTTCATCTAATTACAAATTAAAGAATAATGCATTGGATTAGACATCTTCCATTTTTATAATGTAAAGACTTTCTTGAAATCTTTTGCCCCAGTAATAACACCTGGACTTTATAAGTTGGAATGTCAGAAAAATCCATTCCTATTTAAAGAACTATTGACAATGCCCTTTGTCAGTGATTTAAATATGTGCGTTTTCTTCAAAACAAGGTTATTTCTTTTATCTGTGTTTGTACTCTTAAGTATAAATCCTAAAGTATTTTCCAATAATATATTTTTGGAAAGATAAAATTCTTTGTGGAATGAGTTTTGGAGAGGAACGATACATTATGTTGTTGTTCTTTTAGTTCTTTTGCATTCAATCGGGATGCATTTACAGATGGCCATAAAACTATGCTCACCTCTCTCCACCAAAGGTTTCTTAGTACCGATTCGTTTGCAACTGGGAAGGCAAATATACATGTTCCAGGATAATATTGCAGGATCCAATCTTGGTCGGTCACTGGGACCAGAGATTTAGTCTCCCAAGCTTTAGGACTCATGCTGTAGCCCATCCTCAAGGAACTTCTCTCTACTGGAATGTGATACTGAGGATGGGCTTCAGCAGGAGTCCGAAAGCTCAGAAGAATAAATCTCTGTGCCCAGTCATCTACCAAGATTGGATCTTGCAACAGGAATAATTTGATTAATCCAGTATGTATTTTCTTGGGTGGGTCCTTCTAGGCTGATTAAGAGAAATCTGATGGATTGACTGTCATGGATTCTATGAGTTTCGTTCTTTTTTCAATTTGTCTGTGCCATAAAGATGACTATGAGCAGATGTTTATATGGGGATGGGGAGCTCAGTAAAATCAGTGTACTTTACTGTTCACATCCCATCCACGAATTTTTAAAACCATTGCACTCAAGTGAAATATCCTTACCCTCCATCCCTTTTATCATCCTTGCTGTTAATCATTCAACTCTGTCATTAAACATGGATGCCAATATATGATATTTTTTTTTCCATAAAAGCAATATTTCATTCACTTCCTCTGCAGTTGTGAGTGGGACTTTCTGCCTTGCTCTTAGTCCCTATAAAGTAGTTAGAGACCTGTTTTCTTTCCATTACATAATATTGCTCTGGAAAGCCAATTACCTTGCTAAGGAAAAGATTCACTTCTAATTTGGGCTCGGGGTCTGTTAGTTTTTCCTAAAGTTGCTTTTTCCAAAAGGGAACTGGATTTCCTTGATTTTTTTTTCTTTGAAAATGTTTTGTTTCTCATCCAAAAAACTTCTTCAGAACTGAAGAGACATTTTCAAAGAAAAAACAAAACAAAACCAAGAAAGTCCAATTGCCTTTTGGAAAAAAACATCTTTGGGACAACTATGACCTGGAGGATTGAGAATCTCCATAGACAGTTTGCCTGGTTGGTTTGTATTATCTGTTAGTTGTATATGCCTTCCATGTCTCCTAGATCGTCAGTAAGTAAATAAAAAAATAACTTTTAATATACAGTATTTTAATTTTAATGATTCATTTAATAATGATTGTCTTATATTTTTTATAATGATTGCATTTATACAATTGTTTTTGATTTTTGTATTCTGCACAGAGTAACTTCCTGTGAAATGGATGGGTATATAAATCTGATAATAAATAAATAAATAAATAAAAATGAATAAAACCATAAAAGATATTTGCAGTTTTTTCCTAATATGTCGAGCCTTTGTATGCATCTTCTAAATCAGGGATTCCCTACACCTGGTCCATGGACCAGCACCAGGCCACGGCAGACAGAAACGGCCACGCAAACAAGCAAAGCCCCATCATCAGGATGCAGGCAGCACACGAAACCACACCCCCTCCGATCCGCGGAAAAACCTCTCTCCGTGGAACTGATCCCCAGTGCCCTAAAAGTTGGGGGCTGCTGTTCTAAAGTATCCTAATTATTTTTTTTCAAAAAAGGTAAATGGTTGTGCTTTAGTTCTTTGCATAACATTTTAAACATATAATTACTATATCACTGTTTGTATTAAGTTTCAGTAGGTAGCTTCCTTTAAGATAGATTTTTTTTATAGAGAAAAGAGGAATACCAGGCCAAATTGGTCAGAATGGGACAACTTGCTGCAGCCATCTCACCATGACAACTTGCCACAGCCATTTGGCCTCAGCCAACCCGCTGTGGCCATCTCTCCACAGCCAACCCGCCAAGGCCATCTCACCATGGGACAGCTTGTCACAGCCAATTCGCTGCAGGACAACGCGCCCAGTGGTGGGATTCAAATATGTGAACCACCGGCTCTCTGTGTGGATGCCACTTCCGGAAGTCCATTCTGGGCCTGGGCAACAAAAAATTAGCTACTGGTTCTGCCGAAGTGGTGCGAACCGGCTGAATTCCACCACTGAACGCGCCACAGACAATTCCACGCAGGATAATTCAACACGATAAATGTTATCTGCCACTGTTTCTTCGACATTGTTTCCATTGATAAAAATGGAGTCCCTCTTTTACTGCACCAGCTACTTGATCTGAACTTGAGTTTAATTTGAAACCAGCACAGACTATGTGCACACAAAGCATTGGCTTTATTGCATAATTTTAGCCATGACAAAGCAACATTTTCTCCTGCTGCGAAAAATAATTAAACCCTGGGCATTTGCTATATCACGATTGCAGTTGAAACATAGATATCTGAACTGCAGTCAGCACTGAAAGTTTCAACAATTTTAAGGTTATAAAGAACACACAAGTTCACAGCCACTATTTTGCTTTCACTCTGCCTGGCTTATAAGTATAGTACACACCATGAAGCATTCTGCATCTCTAAGTCATGGGGATGGGGGGTGAGGAGTTTAATGTTCTGTCTCTTTGCAGTAGGCTTGTTATGCTTTGCACTGAAGACCAAAACATTCTAGCATATTTGGATAAAACATGTCTTATCTGTTTCTAACCTGCAGGGCTATGTTAAATAAGAAGAAATAACATTTTAGTCATAATGAAAACTGTCTGATAAAACATGCCCTGTGCAAAAATTACAAAATGAATATAACCCAGTAGGGGGTTTAATGCTTGATTAAAATGTGCAAAAGACGATGTCCTACATGAAAAATTAAACCCTGGTCCTTGGTTCTTGTAGTAAAGCAGCTGAATTTATAAATACAATTAAAATGCATCTGGGAAGTTAAAAAAAAAATGGATCAAAACATGCCCATGCTCTGAGGGAGGTAGGAAATGGCTAAGCAATTGAAAGTCTTACCTAGCACAGTAAACAAGTGTTATGTAAGATCTTCGGCTGGTAGAGAATTTTATCTCCAGCAACTGGCATTAATGTTAGGTTATTCCACTGAGCAGGCAACATTGATTTATCTTGTTAATTTCCCTTTTAGAGGACTGAGATCAAGGCATTCCTATTGGTTTTAACTGAAATGGGTTGAATTCAATTATTTATTCTGTTCCATGGATTTTTATTTTATCTTCTATTACATTCTTTCTGCATTCTAGTAACTCACAGAAATTTACATATTAAGACTTCTAAAGACTACTAAAGTTATTTCCTTACACTATTAATTGTGAGGTGTGGATTTATACTGATAAAATATTGAAACATGATGACATAAGCACATATTTACTGCATGTATATGTGTGTGTGAGAGACACACAGAGAGAGAGCATATCTGTATGAATGACAAAGTTTATGAGACACAGTTTGGTGTAGTGGTTAAGGCACCAGATTAAAAACTGGGAGAGTGTGAGTTGTAGTCTTGCCTTAGGCATGAAGCCAACTGGGTGACCTTGGGCCACTCACTTTGTTTCAGTCCTAGGAAGGAGGCAATGGCAAACCCTGCAGGAATCTGCAGGAATTTGTCAGGAATCAGTCCTAATTTGAAGTCCTATCTATCTATCTATCTATCTATCTATCTATCTATCTATCTATCTATCTATCTATCTATCTATCTATCTATCTATCTATCTATCTATCTATCTATCTATCTATCTATCTATCTATCTATCTATCTATCTATCTATCTATCTATCTATCTATCTATCTATCTATCTATCTATCTATCTAATCTATCTAATCTATCTATCTATATCCATCCATCCATCCATCCATCCATCTGCATCATCGTCATATTGATTACCATCATTTTTATACAGAAGTTAAATAGCATGGGGTAGACAGCCAGGTCTGTGGCCCTCTCAGGCTCAACTAATTTTTAGTAACATGGGAATATCAAAAGTTCAGCCTTAGAGGGCCACAGACCGAAGAGAAGAGCAGAGATGAGCAGCGATGAGATGAGATTCTTTTGCCTGCTCTGGGAAAAAAAAGTATATATCTACCCATACACATACATAACATACATATACGCAGTGGTGGGATTCAAATATGTGAACAACCGGTTCTCTGTGTGGATGCCACTTCCGGAAGTCCATTCTGGGCCTGGGCAACAAAAAAGTAGCTACTGGTTCTGCCGAAGTGGTGTGAACTGGCTGAATCCCACCACTGCATATACGCATTCTATGTGCATACATATATGAGGGTGAACGTTCGTTCTCCAAGCTTGTTTGTTGGTTTCTGAATGTTTTGTTACCAGGCTAACATCTTCAGCTGAGTTTAGGGGATGTCAGTATCAGTGTTCTTCTGTTTATAAGGGCTTCAGGTGTGTGTCAAATGAGGGTCTTGTGATGGGTCAGGTGTGAGTCATCAGTGAGAGGCTTGTGCTGGGTCTTGTGATGGGGAGGTTACATCAGGTCAGAGTCATTGGGAGGTAAACTCCTGGTGTGGGGAGGGGACTTGCATGGAGGCTTGCAACTATTGTGCGCATATACACATATGTATATATGTGTATATATACCTCATACATATCCATATAAATATTAATCACTGTCCATTTTGAATATATAGCGGGAAGAGGAAACTTGAGAGTTCACAAGGTTGATGCTATATGGAACAAAACTGTGACTGAATCTGGATGTTCTGCTTCAGATACATTGGGGTATTGCTTACTTGACTGTTGGTCTGAAGGTGACCTTGGAGTTAATTTATGCTGATATGAATGCTGATTACTAGAGGACACCTTCACCATAATAAAAAAGGACCAATTATAGAACACCCACAGAACCATCAATAACATTTTTTAAAGGAATCCAGTTTGCTAGAGAAGAAGAAAACAGCTTGCTACCCTTCCTGGACATCCTGATCAGCAGAGACCACAATGGCAAACTAGAAATGCAAGTCTACATAAAAAACACCCATACTAACCAGGTGCTCCACTACCAAAGCAACAACCCAACCTCCCACAAGAGAACCTGTGTAAGGACTTTATTTAAACGGCCCAAACTCACTGCAGCAACCCAGAACAGCAAAAAAAAAAAAAAAGGAAATGTAGCATCAACACATTCCAACAAAATGGATACCCATACAACTTCATCAAAAAGTCCCTGACCACTCAAATCAATAGAGCACAACCAACATAAACCCTAAAAAGAATTACATTGCCATACAATCAAGAATATCTCAGAAACCACAAATAGACTACTACAGCCACATGGAATCAGTGTGGCACATAAGCCAACTAAAAGCTCTTCAAATCATCCTAAGTAAACTCAAAGTCCCAGCAAACCCAGAAGAAAAAACAGGAGTCATCTATTCTACAACATACAATGTAAGAACTGCAACAACCACTATGTAGGACAAACAGGCAGAAGATTGGCAGAAGGCATCCATGAACATCAACTGGCAGTCAAAGGGCATGATGAAAATTCTTTAATTTTACAACATCTAGACAGATTTAACCATAGTTTTAATTTGGAAAATGTGACAATCCTAGACCAGGCCAAATCCAAAAATGCCAGGGAATTTCTAGAAGCCTGGCACTCTGACAAATCAGCCATCAATAGACACATAGATATTAACAACATCTATATATTATGCAAAAGAGACAATCAACCAGCCCCAAAGAGAAAAAAGATCCCAGCACTTCTCCACCAGTAATCAGCACTCAGAACAGCATAGATTAACTCTAAGGTCACCTTCAGACCAACAATCAAGTAAGCAATATCCCAGTCAAGAAACTGCCACAGAGCCAGTAGTAAACAGCCCAATCAAAGAATCCCTAAGACTGCCCCACCCACCCACCCAAGACACCAGAATGTAAAATCCTTACTAGCACTGATTATGTTACCTAGTTAGGGTAATGAAATTTCTGCAAGAAAACAAGCAAGTTCAGGGAGCACCAAGGACCCCTCAATGTGTAGCATCTTAGACAATCCTGAGGACTTTGCTCAAACATCGCTTATATGCCAAGTCCTGGATAGAAAGAAATGAACGGCCAATAATCTTGAAATCCTGCCCAATCAGGAAGGAACGGAACTCTTACAAAACAATACCCTTCTCTCCCCCAAAGAAATCAAGGAAGATCCCATGGTCAGTGGTATTAAAAGCTGTTGAGAAGTCCAAAAGGATTAGAAAGTCTGAACCCCTCCATCTAGATATCAGCCAAGGTTATCCACTAGAGCAATCTATGATAGTCTGATCCCCTGTCCAGGCCTATCCAGATAATCTATTTCATCTTGGACAATCTGTAACAGACCACCTTCTGTAACATCTCCCTAAAAAGGGAAGGTTGGAGTTTGGACAGTGAGATTGAGAGATGACTTTTTCAGAATCTTCAAAGCATCCTTCAAGGCGGAAACTATCAACCCTTCCTCTGACAATATTGATACAACCATACCTACAATTAAATTCAGACTGATTAAATGTCACAGAAAACCAGTGAGGATGTAATTGTAGAAAATGGCTAGAACCTCTTGGTTCTTTTACAGGTATTTTTTTTTAAAAAATATATTTTATTATTTTTATGGGGGTAAAAAAGGGAAAGGTGGGTAAAGGTATAACATAGGGTAAAAAAACAAGGATTAGACCAGGGGTAAGGATAGATACAATAATGGGGTTGCCCCCAACAGTAAATCAACGCTTTAGCAAGCAGACTATCGTCCGGGTATACGTATTAAATGTGCATAATTAACATAATACTAAAAAGCTATAGTAAATAAATTTGTCACTAATAATAATAGAAACTTAACCAATACATATCATTCATTCTATAAATAACAATAATCAGTATACTATTAATAATATATTACTAACTAAATATAGTTACATATAAATACCAATATATTGCTTATTAATTATAATTACTTATAGTTAAAAGTAAACATCTGACATAGAGGTTAAAAAATAATAAAAAAATACATCATTTATCTTATTTAATTTCATAACCTTTTTTCGTTCTGTCGTATTGCTAACCATTGATAGAATTTTTCCCATGTTTTAAAGTAAATTGTGTCTTCTTTCTCTTTGATTTCTAAAGTTAATCTATATTTTACAGGTAATTCTTGATTTACGACCACAACCGAACCCATAATTTCTGTTGCTAAGTGAGACAATTGTTAATTGAGTTTTGCCCCATTTTAAGACCTTTTTTTGCCACAGTTGTTAAGTCACTGCAATTGTTAAATTAGTAACATGGTTGTTAAGTGAATCTTAACAATCTTAAAAATTTTCCCATTGACTTTGCTTATCAGAAGGTCACAACACGACCCTGGAACACTGCAACCATTGTAAATATGAACCAGTTGCCAAGTGTCTAAATTTTGATCATGTGATCACGGAGATGCTGCAAGGGTTGTAAGTGTGAAAAACATTAACAAGTCACTTTTTTCAGTGCCATTGTAATTTCAAACTATCACTAAACAAATGGTTATTAATTAAAAGACTATCTGTATCTCCATTTTTTAAAATACAGCATGGAAGAGCATTTTTACGTATAGTTTTGCATCAACATTTTGAAAATTAAATGTTACAACTTGGGGCCAATGAGATACACATCCAATATCAATGGGAAAATAATATACTGTTTTCACAAGAGTAATAAACTCCAGTTTAGATTTCAAACTCTGAGTATTTATGCAACTGATGCCAGAGCCAGAGTAACTGTGTGATACTTTCAATGTTTCTTTCAAGTTTATGCACAGAACAACAAATACATGTAATAATTTCTGGCCTTTCTTCCAGGGACACTATAAGAAGCAATGTTTTCTTTTCAAGGAGCTTAAAATGGAAAATTGAAATAAATAGCTTTAGCATTTAACATGGATATGAAAACAAAGTGTAAACAAGCAGTTAAAAGAAATATTCCAAGTCTGTGGAAAAGTCAGCTGAAATTTATCCCAAAATACAGGCTATTAAAAGTCTATTTGTTAGATAAATATATTTACTATCACAGAAAAGATCAACTTCATTACAAGCTGACATATTTTAGTCATTTTATCTTTGACAATTTCAGCTAAGAAGGAAGTATTGTGTTCTGATCAAACCCTGAGAAATTAATTTTTACTGCATCGACATATGCACATCAATTAGAAGACAATTCAGGAGTATAAATATCATCTACAAAATTTTAAATACATACCACTAACGCCTTATTTTCTTTCAGTGCCTTTTGTCATCTGGCTTTTATTCCATCCTGTGTTGCATATGATGGGAACTTTCTTTTCACCTTATAAAAGGATGAAAAGGACATAAAATAATGCAGTTGGGAGATCCATCTATTCATCTCTATGGAACTGAGTTTAGGGTGCCCCTCTTTTTCTTTCTGGCCAAATTCCAATTATTAAGAACTCTGTGCCAGATGTTGCAAGATGCTGCATTGTGAGTTGTTTCCAATTTAAAAATAAGAAATAATTAAATGTCCAGCTTTCTTCTTTGAATGGAATAGAAAAATTTGGGTTCCCCACTCCCTTTAATTAATGGGGGTGGACAAAATAGACAGATTGATTTATCCCTAAGAAAAGCTAACTTGCAACAGCCTTCTGCAATTTTGTTATTGTATAGCAAGATGGTATTCCAGTACTGAAAATACTTTTTCCCCCTGTTGAATCCTGGTCTTGTTAATGTCCTTACTTTTAGTTAGATTAACCACTGATTGGAGGGATGCTAGAAAGGTAATGGGTGCAATGAAATGACATAGCTAGCCTAACTTATGGTTTAGCAACAAACATAATTGGGGTTGGCTGCAAATACCTGGTGTGTGATTTGTCTGGAGAATGTCTATGGAGATTCTCAGTCATCCAGGTCATGGTTGTCCCAAAAGTGCTTTTTCACAAGGCAACTGGACTCTTTTTTTTTCTTTGAAGACATTTTGCTTCTCATCCAAGAAGCTTCTTCAGCTCTGACTGGATGGTGGGGAATGGAAGGATTTATACTCCTTGCAGACAGCTGGCCATTTGCATTCTTTTAGACAGTCATTGATGCCACCTGGAGGCTTAACTGAGTCATCGGGGTCACCTGAGTAGTGCAAATTCTAGAGCAGGCATGTCAAACTGCTGGCCCTCGGGCCGGATGCATCACGCCAAAACCATGCCCACCCCATTGCCAGCAATGGGGAAAAAGTCGCGATACGTCGTGCGACGTCATGTGACGTCGCGAGTTTGACATGCCTGTTCTAGAGAATGTCATGTGACTGCAGTCAGCATGATTATTTTTTGCCAGGTTTTGTTAACATTTCCCTTCTCTGACTTGGATGGAAAGATTCTGAGCCACTACCCAACCATCAGTCCCAGAGGGATGAATTGAAAGAATTTTTCTAGATTTTTTTTCCCCTCTGCAGCTCCCAGCTGAATTCTGACCACTTCTGACTCTATTTTTTTCCATTGTTGGCTTCTCTTCGCCACAACTAATTTGGCCAAGTTCTCTTTTTAGAAAGTTACTCTGCTGATAAACAGAGGGAAAGATAGAGTCCCAAACCTATTTGCCTCAAATATATTTTCAGTCTTGCTTTGGTTGGGGAAGAATAAATATCAAACCATCTCTAGACACAATCCTTAAGCTGCCTTTAAATAGTAATTGTTCTGATGGCTTTTAAGTTACATGTAGTAAATAATTAGAATTTGCATAGTAAGCAGTGATGGCTTGACTCTGCCCATGTATAAATAAACTCTCTTCCTTGGCAGAAACTGCAGTCTGAGCATAGCAGATATAAGTATAGGCTTGTGAGGGGCTGTCTGGCAGAGGATGGCACAGAGAAAATGGCATTCAAGATTTGCTACCATAATACATGTTTGAACCCTGCTGATAAGTGTTTGCTGGAATCCATTCATTCACCATGAAGAAGCTGAAATAGCCCCAGGCAAATTGATTCAAAAAGTGAAAACAAAGCTGAGCTTGTCAACACATTTAGCCAACTGAGAACTGAGAAAGTAAGTGAAGCCTAAAGCCTTTGAAGCTTTGTAGCTTTGCAGCTTTGCATTTGAGGAAACAAAATCTTGGAAATAGTTATTTGCAGGTAATGACAGTTATAGACTGGATCTTAATTGTAAAGCAATATGAATTTGGACACAACAGTCCCATGGAATAACCCTCTATTCTTTATTCCTATGAGGAGGAGTAAACTAACAAATCTGGGTTACATCTAAGGGGTTATCTTTAAAAATCTTAGAAACCTTAAAATCTCAGATCTTTGCTGAGAGATTAAAAATTGCCCCAAGCAAAAGGTTTGATCTAAGACTGAATACTTGGCTTGATCATCCTTGTAATGAGATATTGTTTCTTTGATTAAGCCTACAGGCTCAATGAATAAGGGGAAAAAATTGCTTTAGACAGATGCCTTGTATAAAATCCACCCCCCCACACACACACGACTACACAAACACACCACCAGCAGGAACACTTGAAACAGAGTAGGAAAGGTTATTCAACCTTTGTGGAGGTCCAGTTTAGGCAATCCCAGTTCATCTTCCAGAGAGGCTCACTAATTCTATCAGCTCAGATTCCAAGAACATTGGATAAGTGGCCACAATCCCACCTTCTTCTTTAACATGATTTCACTCTGAATACTTCTTGGTAGACATGAATGGTGTTTCTGGGCAATGAATTGAGGTAAAAGGTAAAGGTAAAGGTTTCCTCTGTCCAGTTGTGACCGACTTTAGGGGCGGTGTTCATCTCTGTTTCCTAGTCGAGGGAGCCAGCATTGTCTGAAGACACTTCTGTGGTCATGTGGCCAGCATAACTAGACACTGAGATGTACGGAATGCTGTTACCTTCCCGTCAAAGTGGTACCTATTTATCTACTCACTTTGGCATGCTTTAGAACTGCCAGGTGGGTAGGAGCTGGGGCAAGTACGGGAGCTCACCCTGTCACGCGGTACATGGGTCTCAGACTGCCTACCTTCTGGTCGACAAGCCCAGTGTCTTAACCACACTGCCCAGTGAATTAAGGCCCACCTTTATTTGAAAAATTCTGAATCTGAATTTGGCTAAATATACTGTACTGCACAGCTTACTTGACTGAAAATAAAATTCCAGATATTAAACTATTCTCCCAAATCCTCCAAATACAATCCTGTAGATGTCTTTTTTGGTTCCACTAAATCATTTAAAATTGGGGACATTTGGCATGTGTGATCTCAATATTGTACCGTCAGCAAAGTTGTTGCCAGTAGGTTTCTCAGTCCAGTTTAAATTGCTGGATTTAATCCTAAATGGTAAACAGTTTGAACACAAGTTATATGACAGACTGCCTTTGTTTGTCCTAGCCTGCTTGCATAGAGGCTCTTTTTTTACTTACACATCACCACAGTCTATGAGTTGGGAGATTATAAGGGAAAGAACCTTTTCAATAATAATCTTATTTCTCTGGATTGAGCTTTCGTCCCAATCCTACAGTGTAGGTCATGGAAGGTCTCCGAAAATTCATTTATTTTTCTTTGCTTTTTCTTGAAGTGTATTTTTGGTTGCTGGTTTTATTCAGATTTGCTGTACTGGTGCCGCCTTCAAGGTACATGGAAATGCCTAATTTTCAAACGGATATAAGCAGAGGATGTAAAAAAACTAAAGTTATGAAAGTTAGCAACTAAATAAAATCTAGTAAGTTTTTCGCTTATCCCTCCTCACTATTTTTAAAGTAATGATTTTTAAAGAAATACAATTCAATTTTCTGATTTTCAGTTCAAGGGTTCCTTGTTCACTATATTTGATCACGGAGTTCAGCCCTACATTTAGAGACATGACACGTGTGCGCACATTTTTGACTTCTTCAAGTTCCTCCGTATTTGCCATTCAGTATCATTTTTCATTTTGTTGCATTATTTAAAACATTATAATTTTCTCACTAATTCCAAAAATTTCCGAACATTTAGTTCAACTAGTTTAGTTTAGTTAATTTAATATTTTTTAATCAAGCCAAACCTTTTAAAGGTTTGTTTTGTCTTTTTGAATATTTAAACTATTGTTTTATGAATGAAAAAAATGGTCATTTATGGCATTAAAATTTTTGAAATTCCGTGTTTGCTTTGAAGGTACATAATTTGAGATAAAGTATTTATAGATGTTATAGGAAATGATTCCTATTAGCAGCGTGAATGTAGTAAGCACATGGGTTATTGGATTAAAACGAACAGTTGTTGTAACTTTTGTATTTCATATTCAGAAATATTCAGTGTGTAGTGAGATAGTGATCTATTAAAGCTTGCTGAAATGTTTGATTAAAATGATTTGTGAGATGAGAATATAGAATGGAGAGATGTTGGAATCAAATTCTGTGAATGTTATTACATCTGCTTAGGTTTTGCTCCTTTTTTATATCATATATCCATGTGGCCATTTTGTTGTGTTTTATTTAGTTATCCAAAACCTTTTTCCAAATTCCAATATCCATTCCTTATTTTCAGGAAATTCAGTTGGTTTTATGCTTTCAGTTACATATTGGAAAAAAAAGGTTGTTTATCTGAAATTGCTTATTTTGTTCAAATTGCTTAACCCTACTTTCATATCATTTATTTTTCTTAGAAGTTTACAATACTCTTTAATTCTTCTATGACTTTCGCAGTCAGTTTACTATCCAGATTGGATTGCTTCTGCACACCTGTCTTTATTTTTAAAGTTCTTATTGTTTTGAATTTGTAGATGGCTAAAAAAAACGTTTTCAAAATTATTTTCCAATCTAATTTTACAATTTGGCATCTGATATTTAAATTAGTGATCTGCTTTCAATTCATTACCTAGTTCTATTATTTTTACTGCTGTGAGACTGCACGCGAGATGACTTATCTGTAATATTTTTTTTCCTAATTGATTGGGCAACCAAATCTGCATTACTGTATACAAAATTTTATTTATTTATTTTTTCTTCTGATTTCAAAGGAGATATAAACCTTTTTTCAAAAGCTCATTTCTTAATTGGCTGCTTCCAAATAGATATTTACATACCAATAAAGGAGGATATGATGTTGATTTGTTCTTCTACTGTTTTACAGCACGTTTTTGTTTTTCAGTTTCAAATCTTTTACTTCCAGTATGTGCCTTATTGCTCCAATTTATTACATGCAGAGATTGATTTTCTGAGTATGAAATGTGTCTAATCCATAAACCATTGTTCAATGATACTTGATTCCAGAAATTTGATTTTCTAAATTTCAAACATTCATTTCTAGAAATCACAAAAGAATGGATTTAATTCATAATAGCATGTGATCATTTCTTAATATTTAATAAATGTCCATATAATACAGTGACTTCCTTCTAGTGCCTTCTTTCCAGATCTTTACTTTAGTAAATGAAACTGAACCTCGTATCTCACTTGCCACTTAATGCTCCAAATCCATACTGTTAGATGATTCTCCTTATTGACTTGGGTGATGGCAAATTCCTTATGGATTTTTTTTTTGTCTTCTTTTCATAATTTGAAATGGCTAGTTGGGATACTTTGGGCTTAACTCCCTCAGTTGGTTTTGCGTAATGTTCTGGCTGACCAAACATTTTATTACCATAATCTTTACATTTGATTTAGACACAATGCAATAGGATGGCATGGTCAAAAGTAAACAATCAAATCATACCCCAAAACAAAAACAGATAGAAACTAGATCTCTTACCCCCAAATGAGTAGGAGTCATTCTAGCTATTTGTACAGATTGCTTGGGATCTTGAAGTGTTTTTGTGTGTGCATGTGAGTTGCTAACTGCAGGAATCCACCCAGTGGTGGGATTCAAATATGTGAACAACCGGTTCTCTGTGTGGATGCCGCTTCCGGAAGCCCATTGTGGGCTTGGGCAACAAAAACTTAGCTACCGGTTCTGCTGAAGTGGTGCGAACTGGCTGAATCCCACCACTGATTCGTGAAATAAGTTTTATATCTATAAGATAATAATCTGCAAGAAGTACATTGTAGGAATAAGCAAAGTTGGATACATCCTATCAGGAGGAGAGTCCAAGAGAATGCGCTCTGAACATGCACACCTGGAAAGAAACCAAAAGAAAGTGTCCACAGTTTAACCATCTGTTAGACCCACGGTTCTCTAAGCATGGCCTGGAGACTCCAGGGATCCTCAGAGGGTCTGCAAAATCCAATAAATAGTTATTTGAGAAATAAATTGAAATAATTTAAATATAAATAAAATTTCTCAGCTTAATTTCTAATACAGTAAATATTGATAGGTATAACCCCCATATATCAAAGCTCTCTGAGGTTCTCAATATTTTTTTAAAATGTGAAGTAGTCCTAAGATTAACATGTTTGAGCCACTGTCTTAGATCAAAGGAGGGACAAAGGGATCAACAAAGAAGGGAGACAGAGTCAATCTTTAGCTCTCTATCTACACCTAACTTTCTCCTCCTTGTCTGGAGAGGAATCCTGAAGTCCTGGCCCATGATTTTAGAAAATGCATTATGTGATGAGGAATAAACTGGGTTAGCCAGATAAAATAATGTTGAGTTAAAACTTGAGTTTTAAGGCAGTTTCTGATATTCTAGGGACACAGAAAACTTCTCTATTATTCTCTATTACTGTTATATGTTTCTAAATTGAGGCACTTATTGTACATAAAGAGGGTGCATCTCGCTGGTTTTTGTTATAAGTTTATCATTGGCTAATTGTAGACTGCCGCTTGATGCTCAGGGTGGATTTCATTAGCTATTCTACATGACAAATATGCAACATATAAAATGAACATTAGACTTTGACACATAATTACTTTACAGATTTCTCATGCTCCACACTAAATGTAATAATAATGGCTGCAGAATTATGAAATATTTGTCACTCAGCATAGCTACCGGTAAATGAAATAGGGGAGGATAGGCAGAAGATAAAATAATTTATGTTTCATTGTTATATTCTCCAAATCAAAACGAGAATGTAACAATGAAGCATAGATTATTTTATCTTCTCCCTTACGTGTAAAAATGGATAAATTGTAGGTTTTTGGTGTTGTCTTGAATAACACAGATATTCATTGAACATTAAAAAGCAGAACAAAATCCATCAACTTTGCTACTATTGAGGATTTCTTCCTTTATTGTAGGAATTTCTGTTTGGATAAATAGCAAAATAGCAATTCTGAACTAAAATATCCTATTCTAGCATTCTTGGATGATTTGATTGATATCTCCCAGGATGGAATAGACTAATACACAGTCAAGCATTTCTTGGTCAGAATTTTAGGTACTGGATTAAACAACAGCAGCAGTAACAACAACAACAAGAGTAATTAAGCAGATATAAATGTTTTTGATTCCAACAATCTGAAACACAGCTGCCAGCCCTGTGGACCTGAGATCTGATGGGACTCCAGAGGGGCTTATATGATTTAATCAGCCAAATGGCAGTGTTTAACTAACAGACATCACCTTAACATTTTCCAGATGATTTGAAAATACTGGGGTGGGGTACCTTTATTCATTACAGTTCACTATTCTAAAAAAAAAAAGGCTGCAAATATGAACTGCACAGCAACGAGAGAAAAATATAATTTAGCTCAATGCTAACAGTCCAGAGTATACCAGAAAATTGAAAAAAAAATCTGTTGTGAAAATATAACAGATACATGATGCTATGTTATGAAAATATAATTTGTGTCACAGTGCAATGTACTGTAATTACCAAAGTGGTTTGCCAATGCGGTGCATCTCGACTGAACTGACAATTACAGTATGGAAGCTGTTGGAAATGATCACAATGGTCACAGTAGAAGCCTCATGACCTCTGTTTCTTAGGTCTCTGCTGCTATTATTACACTATGAGAAAGAGCTAAAATACAATAGATCTTAGATCGTGAGACAATGTTTTCCAATTAGATGTCATCTTTAACCTTCTTTAAACCACCACAAATCCCAAATGACTAACATTTCAGAGGGATACCATGGCTGATAATACAAATGCTGGGGAGAAGTGCAATAATAGTAATAGACATAAGCTCCTCTTCCTAATGTCATTATCAAGGTGACTGACCTCATAGGGTAAGCTTACTCCATGCCCCTTTGCTCAGACAGCCATTTTCAGCAATTAGAAATGTGAGCTTTCTCAGTTGCTCCCCCTTTTCTAGGGAACAGCATCCTCTTGGCCATTTGAATGGGTCCCTCCCTCCTGATTTGAGAAAGTTCATTGAAATTCAAATTTTCTAAGGCCTAGGTAGCTGGAATGATTCTCTCCAGCAATAGAAGCTCTCTTACTTCTCTATATTATTATTTTTATGAATAGTGATTACTAATATCTTATTGTAATTATTTGATAAAGGGTTTACCAAATTGGGAAATCTGTTGCTAGAGTCACTGTCAACTGGAACAGCTTATAAACCCAATAAAATAAAATATATCAATAAAACTATTTCAGTCTCCAAAATAAACTAGAAAGAATCCATTTCATACAAGAAGACCTGGACTTAAATTGACTATCTGGAACCTATTCAGAAAAGTCATAGAATTGCCTAGGTAATAGAGTGGAGCTAAAACTAAGAATCCCAGCCCTGTCTCAATGTCCTACTGTCAGTTGAGGTTCTACACATTGAAACCTGGAAGTATGATTCCTTTAGAGGGTGATAAATTTACATACACTGTCAGGGCTTTTTTTGTCATAGAAAGCCCAGAACGGAGTTCCGGCACCTTTTTTGGACGGAACCTTGTAGGGTAGGCAAGGCGGGTTGTATGACATGTGTGAGTTCCAGCACCTTTTCTTTTTACAAAAAAAGCACTGTACACTTCGCAGTATACAAATGTTATTATTGTACTCAAAATCTTGCTGGAAATTGCTCAGTCAGTTTGATCCTCTTGTTTTCCCTTTGAAATATTTTATTCTGAACTGATTAATTTATTCACCAAGATTAAGTGCTGCAATGTAAAAATTTACTCAAAATGGCTGCATTTTATAGCCTAATGGGTTTCCTTAGAAGTCCGGAATTGTAAACTGGATGCTTAAATGAGAAGAAGGAGTGGTCATAAGATTACATCCATTACCGTGTGATCCATTATAATGTAAACGGACTGACCTTTTTAAAATTTAACTGAATTAGAATGCTTCAAGCCGAATATTAATATATAACTCCATCAAACTGAACTCCTATTCCCTTAACTGTGCATTGATAGATCAGATACGTCTATCTTGTTTGGTTTAAACATGGCTTTATTTTTCCACAAGAAGTCCATTGCTGATACCTGAAGTGAGTTAGAACTTTTGATGGAAATGAGAGTATTTCTTTTCAGCCAGATGGTTCAGAAGGGTATTAGGGTTGATAATATCCAAAGACCACTTGAAAAGTTAGAAGAGCAAAGCCAGTTGTATCTTTCCTGTTTCTGGCACTGATCTTCCCCCAAGGTGGCAAAAGCAGCCTCTCTTCCATAACCAGGGTAGAGATATACTGAGATGGTCCATGATAATCTGCATCCCACAATACTGCCTGGAGTTTAAACACCTTCATAGGCTACACCACCTTGCCCCAAAATGAGATAGTAGAAACTGGAATGTGCTTAACTTCTCATTGTCCCTGCTTAGCATGCTTTTTATTTAAAAAACACTTTTTACTTTTGAATTTAAAAATTGAATGTAGTATTCTAAGAAAACCTGGAATTGTAATGAAGATATAAAACTGGGCAAAGAAAGAAGGCATACAGAGACTCTTTTAAGGTTTTATAGTAGACTACTAGGTTTACTACTTAAACCTTTCAAGACAGAGTTGTAGAACCATAAGTGGAGTGAGATAACCCTTCCCACATACTTCCTTGCTGCTGTTAGCAGGTTCTCACTCTATCCTTGCTTCAGTCATGAACATTTGTGCAAATGTAAGACCCGGTGGTGCAAAATTGACTTACTGAAGCAGGAGGAAGCCAAGATCTGGCCGGTGTCCAGTGATGGTGTCATGAGAATGAAAGGGCAGTGGTTTATTCAAACGATGGATCTACAGATATGCCTGGAATTGTCTATAATAGCCTCCATATAGTCTAGCAATTTCTGAATTACTAGAAAACATACAGACAAGATACAATGAATTTGACCGAAATTCACCTTCTGCAGTTATGTTTAGATCTGTTTTTCAATTATTATAGGCATTGATATCATGCTTCTAAATTCCTGCCCAGAAACTAAGAGGGAAATTAGTATCACTTATGCACTTTGTTTAAGCAAGAATAAAAGATAAAATTCTGTCGAGTCTGAAAAAGAAGAATCCAGAAAATTCTAATACATAGTTATAAAATGTGGCAAAATGGGTCTCATTGGTGTACCGCTACAAAGTTAGTAAATGTGCATACTCATTATGGAACACTCAGGATTCAGTAAGTACCACGTCCACAAGATCATTCTATCTTATTCTTGTCTCCATTGCACAGATACATTCAATATATTTTATTGTCTAGGAAATCTAGCAACAAAACATTGTAAATGCATGAAACACAGTTTTAACTTTTATATTCTATTTCAAATGAGTTTTCTCTTAGAGAGTAGATTAATATTCATGTTTAGTTGTTGCTGCAACGATTTCTGTTTTAATGGTAGTGAAAATGTTATAAAATATTTCAGATTCAGTTATACTAACCATGAGAATTTTAATAGTTTTTTTAATAGATGATATATATATATATATATATATATATGTAGGTCTTTGGTAATTCGGGTTTTCTCCCGCGTAAAATTGGAAGTGTCTTGGCGACGTTTCGACGAAGTCTCATTCGTCATCTTCAGGCTGGTGTCTCTTCGGCCTCGTGCTTCTAGGAGCAATGTGTGATCGCAGCTGTTTCTTCCTTTTAACTGAAGATGACGAATGAGACTTCATCGAAACGTCACCAAGACACTTCCAATTTTACGCGTGAGAAAACCCGAATTACCAAAGACCTACATATATATATATATATATATATATATATATATATATTACAAAATTTGAGCTGTCCAATTAATAAAATAGCAATTTCCCTCTTTTTTCTTTTGCTTGAAGATCAAAGCTTTCAATATCGCTAAGATTTGAGGCACCTGGTAAAGTTTTCTGCAGAGACACCTAACATTCTTTGCTGAGAGCTTTGGACATAATACCCAGTCAAGCAGTGCAACCATATTATCTCTTCTTTGGTGGAAGATCAGTCTTCTAACTGGAAAGTTGTTCCAACCTAGTGTCATATGGAGTCTCAGCTGGATTCCTTCTTGCCTTGGGTTATGAAGAAGCCTGATAAATATACTTTGAAAGGACAGATATATGGAGAACCAGCTGGAGGTCAAGAGGATGCCAATTAACCACAGAACCTGGATTTCTAGGAGAACTTGCATGCCAGCCAAACATTTAGCATCTCTCATCTTCCCAAGGTTGAGGAAGGATTTCTTTCAGGCACAATAAATGTATTACCATCAGCGCTTTTAGAGCAAATGTTCCCAAAACTTTTTATCCTAATGAGTTTGTCCTTGTGATATGGAGGACATGAAAAACATAGTCCTTTAGTTATCTGCATGAATTGAGTTGCAAGTTGAAACATCCTATCAGGTGGTCCTTTATCACTGTTGTGTTGGGATGGGGTTCTGTCAAAGCACTCAGTTGGGTCTTTCTAAACATCAAACTCTTTTGAAATAACTCATTGGACAAGATCAAACATGTCTTCCTCACAGAACAGAGTTCATTCTCTTTTTTTTTTTTAACAAAAACATCCTCTTCCTTGTCATAAGCATCTACTTCTCAGTAAGAGTAACTTGATAGATTCAGGAAACTGGATCACCTACATCCAAATTGCATTCTTTAACAACTTCTACTACAATAGATTTGTTAAACTATTAAGTCAAGCCTGGCTGTTAACATTAGTACACAAGTTGATAATTTCTTATGAAAAGGTTACGGTGCACTTTGCTAAAGAACATTTGATAAAGTTTCATAAAATGTTTATATGTTGCTCTCATTTGAACATTTGTTTTCTTGTCTCAAGGTCTGCATTTAAAAAAAAAAGTCAGATTAAGATTTGGACTTGAATTTCTACTTCAGATCTGATTTTATGAACCTGTGTAGACTGAGTTGGAAGAAGGAATGAAGATGCATCCATTGTTAGATCAGGCATGTAAAACTCGCGACGTATTGGGTCTTTCCCCCCATTGCCGGCAATGGGGTGGGCACGGTTTTGCTGTGACGCATCCGGCCCATGGACCAGCAGTTTGACATGCCTGTGTTAGATAATATGACAGAACCTTCAAATAATCATAAAAAGTTCACTGCATACGTATCTGTATATTAGCTGTGTCTTATGTTATGGCTGAATATTTTGAGTAGGTATCACTAAAAGTATCTATGTCAACATATTTTATTCTTCTGTATATTTTCAGTTGTTAAGCAGGGGCTTGCATCAGGTCCAGATATCTGGAAAAAAAAATCAACGAAGAAATGCAATATATTTATCTTTTTACTTTCTTCTTACTCTCCAAGATAATAGTCTTCAAAAGCCAAGAGAAAAAAGGGAAAAAGTAAGAAAAATTGGTAGGACATTCCTTCTTACAAAATGTAATAGCCAAATATTTATAATTCTCTATATTAAAAGGACCATAAAGAGACATGGAATAACCAGGGGGATAGCTGGTGTCAGAGGGACAGTTCTACGTAACTACAGCGATATACTGAATAGAAATCTTTATAGTAAAGGAAATCAATTTATTATATTAACTCAAGAAGGATATATTTCACCCCAAACCTGGAATCTGGAGGGGGGGGGAAGAGAGAGAGAATTACAGAATTTGAAAGGGTTTTCTTCTCTGAAATAACATCAGAAGGCAGAAAAACAAAGGCATTCCAAAGGAGTCTTTTACATTTGCCTCCTCCCAAATAGTGATGGCAATGGAAAAAGACTTTTTAATAACATTTTTAGGTTTCATTTTGATAGCAGCCAAAGGCCAAGAAGGTGGTCTTGCATTTTGAGAACAAAGCAACTTTAGTAATGCAGATAGTCCTTGTTGAGTGACCACAACTGGGACTGGTCAGTGAAGTGGTTGCTAAGTGAAACTATGACAGTAGTTTCATCTTACTTCAGCTGTCCTTTGCTTTACAGGCCTTGAAGTTCATAACTGCAAGAATTGGCTGTAAAGTTACTTTTTCATCACCATCGTAACTGTGAATGGTCACTAAACAAGGCAGTTGTTAAATGAGGACCGTTTAAACAGGAAGGTCACAGGCAGCATCTTACAGAAATAATTATAGATGATTGAAACTATAGCCCTTCCATTGACGCTTCATTTGGCATTCCATGATTAGGTCAGGAATAGACAGGAAGAAATTGCAAGTGGGAATTTACCTCCAAGTTTGAGCATGCTCAGTGAACCTCAGAACAATCGTTGTTGGAAAGGTAAGAGAGAGAGAGAGAAAAAAAAACAAAAAATCTGGAATTAAGGCATGGAATGGAAAATCCTATGCTAGAAAAAAGAATAACTTCCTGGCTGGAATCTTGAACACAGACACACAAAATTAAAAATAATTCAGACCTGACCTTGGGTAACAAAATTATTAGATTATTTCTGAACCTGGCTAAGGTTCTGAAAGCATGTTTGCCTATTTATTGTTTATCTAAGCATCCAATCTTCCAATCCTGCTGGGTAGAAAGATGCTTAAATAATTAACTTTGTTTGCTATGTGTTATGTGTTCTTCTATTAGCAACAATAATTTTATTTTAAATTGTTATCATTGCAGGCTTACAATATTAATTGCTCATTTGGAGTGGAGGTGAGCAATTATGCCTGTTTCTGGATGATTTTAAAATTTTTTTTAACAGGGAACATCTGAGGTTGGGAGGCTAAACCCTGGTTGCATCAGAGCTCTTACGAAGTGGGAATGTCATCAATCTCTGTTGGTAATTAAAGTCTGTGTGTCATTTTTGGAGTGGAATCCTATCTAGTCACAGTTAAAACTCAAGCCAAGGAAGAGCTGAAGAGAAATGCAAAGTCTTTATCTAAGGCTGTCAAAATGTTGCAGTGGAAATATTAAAAGAAAACAATTAACAGTAACTTTGATTTGCATTTGCCTTCTCTCTGTATAAAAAAGAGAAAGGAAGAGCGATCACAGATAGCAGCCTCAACAGATTAATTGTCTACAAAGCCCCCAAAACATTTGACATGTAACCTTTTACAAAACTCCCTTTTCTTTGTGACATAATGGCAATGCATTGCCAGTTTTCTAGCAGTGAGCTGTCAAAGTTATACATTGAAGTTCTGCCTTTATATATATATATATATATGTAGGTCTTTGGTAATTCGGGTTTTCTCCCGTGTAAAATTGGAAGTGTCTTGGCGACGTTTCGACGAAGTCTCATTCGTCATCTTCAGGCTGGTGTCTCTTCGGCCTCGTGCTTCTAGAAGCAATGTGTGATCGCAGCTGTTTCTTCCTTTTAACTGCCAGTGGAGGTATGAACTGATTGGATGGGAGCTTGGCTGTGTTCTGATTGGGTGGAGGTGTGTTCTGATTGGTTAGGGGCTTGGCTGTGCTCTGATTGGATGGGGGGTTGGCTGTGCTCTGATTGGCGGGGGGTGTGCTCTGCTTGGGTGGGGGCCCTGTTGTGCTCAGATTAGTCTGAGTTGCAGGGGGATTTGAGATGGAGAGCTGCATTGCTGTTGTTTGGCTTCGCGTTCGTGGTCGTGCCACATCTTCAAGGTGGGTGTCAGTTTGCTTCACGTATGAAATGGAGGGGTTTAAAACCCGTTTACACGGGAGAAAACCCGAATTACCAAAGACCTACATACAAACACCCGTGAAAACCTCAGAAAACATATATATATATATATATATATATACATATATATACATACATATACATATACATATATATATATACACACATATACACACACACACACATATACACACACACACACACACACACACACACACACACACACACATATATATATATATATATATATATATATATATATAACGAGAGGAAAAAATAAATAAAAACTCACCAGCTCATTCTGTATTGCAGAACTTTGAAGCCAGGATAACAACTACATCCTGTAAAACTCTTGTCTTCATTTAAGTTTAGCATTCTAGAAGGAATGCTGACACTATCCAGCTGCTTGAATAACCCTCTGAACACATGACAAGATTTTCTTTTGCTGAGGAGCACAAAGCTCAGCCTGTCGACAGCCATAGAACTGATGTGACCTTGTTTCAGAGGAATGAGTTAGATATGCATATAGAAGCTTCCTACACTAATTAATAGTGTCATTCTGTCACCAATGCCATAAAATAAGCAAGGATAATAAACAGCCTGAAAATTGTGAGGTGTTAATTAGCATTCAGAGGCCATAATAAAATTGGGGAGTTGGATACCCTTCAATGAAGTCATGGATCAAGAGATATACTAAAATGGTGCATGCATAGACTCATGCTTAATTTGGCATATCAGATTCCCCACCGATTATGCAAAATTTGTGCTGGATCTTCAGTTGTTGGCAACCTTTATATGCAACAGATGACGAGTCAAGATGGCACAGAGATTTAATTTGCTTTGTGGCCATGTGGTTTCTTCATGTATCCCATTTGTTTTCCAGCACACTTTTCCTAAGCACAGACCAGAAATGGAGAAAACATCTTATCCACAAACATGGGAACAGAACTTTAAGAATGTTTCATCTTGAAATTGATAAGAAGGTATTGAATACTCAAATGTGGCAAGGTGATTGTCAAATTGGATCAAAAAATAACTTTAAAATATGCAAGCATTATGCATTTCTCTGGGAATTTTTAATGTGATGATGTTGAAGGGAAAAATGTGTTGACTAACTTAAAATAAAATGTATTTTCCAGTTGTGATTTCTTAGTGTAATTGAGACTAAAGGAATACATATAGGATTAACCATGTTTATTTTCTAATCATCAAGCCATGGGTATAATTTCCAAGGTATCAATAAGGAGTTATGCTTTCCATCTATTATATATTTCAGGTCATTGCCTAATTTAGCATCTAATTCCTCATCCTCTAACCTATTGTTAGATAATTCTGCAAAAAGTATACAGATAAGCCTCGACTTACAACAGTTTATTTAGTGACTGTTTGAAGTTACATTGGCACTGAGAAAAGTGACTTATGACTGTTTTTAACATTTATGACTGTTGCAGCATCCCCATGGTGACATGATCAAAATTCAGATGCTTGGCAACTGGCTCATATTTATGATGGTTGCAGTGTCCCAGGATCATGTGATCCTCTTTTGCAACCTTCTGACAAGCAAAGTCAATGGGTAAACCAGATTCACTTAACAAACAGGTAACTAACTTTATCACAGTAACTTAACAACTGTGGCAACAAATTAATAAAAATGGTGCAAAACTCACTTAACAAATATCTCACTTAACAACATACATTTTGGGCTCAATTGTGTTCGTAAGTCAACGACTACCTCTATATGGCTCCTCATCTTCATCTGCAGGTATTTGTTCCATTAGTGTGAGTCTAAGGATCTGTGATTTGACATTTCATCTCCTGTGGTTGTGATGCTAACAAAAGGAAGAACCACAATTTAATGAGAGTAGGGTGACCTCATATCTGAACAGGCAAAGGAGGGCACAGATAACTGGAAGGTGGACAAATGGGGGGCGAGGGGGGGGGAAGAACACACTATCTTTCTTCGCTTCCACAAGAAAAATTACAGTGAAAAACCACAAAAGAAAACAAATGTATGGAAGCCTACATGTATGTGAAATTACTTTTTTCTGCATCAGAAAGACTGGTTTTTCAATTGCAAGAACGGACTAGAGTCAATTAGGAGGCAAAAGTATTCTGTATTGTAATTGCTTGAGGTCTTGTCAATTTCAGACAGCCACGCAAGCTGCTTGAGAGAGGGTTCTAATCAACTAATTAAGGTCACTTAATTAGAAGTGAGCTTCTTAATTGTGGTTGTTACTTATCAGGGAAGAGAAAACCTGCTCAGGAAGAGATCGCACATCTGCGCTTCATCTGCGCATGTGTGCGATCCAGGTAGCACACAAAACCATCCCCTCCCCCAGGTTTGTGGAAAAGATGTTTTCCATGGAACCAGTCCCTGGTGCCCAAAAGGTTGGGGACTGCGACTTTAAAGCTATGCCTGATGGACAGAGCACATACAGACAAAATACTGTTAAATCTTTTGTGATATGCAATATATTGGTATTTGGGTCTCTGTAGATGAGTTCTACAGAGTTCACAAAAAGAAATGTTGACGATCAGTAATGTTAGAATATGGGATCTAAGGAGGGGAGATGAATTTTGAGGCTATTCTCTGGTGATCTATTTTGTGTTTCTTTGGGAAATATATATATCCTGTGGCATATGACTGAATGAACAGAGTTGCATTGCTTAAACATAGTGTTGCTATATTGGATCATAATGCAAAAATATTCCTTTTGAAGTATCTTTCAGTACATTCTGAACTTCCATGTTTAAGCACTTATGCATGTGGACTTAATAATTCAGCTATAAATGTGACAATTTATACATTTCCTACTTATAGGTTACCATGGAGGTATTCAGCTTGTTTCTACTTTAAGCTGCAGGTGAATAGTCTGGATGCCATAATAAACAGAAAGAAGTGTACACTAAAAACACAGTTCGTGTGAACAGAAAAAAGCCTCTTTATCAATTTAAAATCAATTTCATATACAGTGGTGCCTTAGTACTCAACTGCTTTGAAACTCATCACATTTGGTACTCAATATATTTTGATGGGTATATCCTTACATATAAGATTGTAATGATTGAAAATGTATGTCCATGACTGTAAAAAAGATTTGATTTGATTTGATTGAGATATGTATTTACAGGAATTTCAGCTTTCCAAGTGATAGTCTATATCACGGGTCGGCAACCCGCGGCTCCGGAGCCGCATGCGGCTCTTTGAGGGATCACCTGCGGCTCCGGAGCCTCCGCCGTGGGCGGGTGCGCATGCGCGGGCGGGTGCGCGTGCGCATGCACGAACGAATGGGCATGCGCGAACGGGCATGCGCGGGTGCGCGCACATGCGCGCATGCGCGGGCGGGCGCGCGGGCGGGTGCGGCTCCCAGGGTTTTTTTTTTTTAGGGAAACGGGTCCGTGCGGCTCGTTGGATATTTCGGCTGGCCGACCCATGGTCTATATGATGTAGCCTTGCATGGAACCCTGGTGCAAAGTATTAAACTATGTTTTTGAGGAGGGATTCCTAAGAGGAAAAGATGAATCAGCATAGTTGAATATGCTCACTAGGGTAAGCTGCTGATTGCTTGTTGGAACAAATAAAGAAGACAGGAAGAAAGGGGCAATGAGATGGAGGGAGATACAATCCACAACTGGAGAGATATGCCACACTGTAGTTTACATACTAATTGTAAAGTCAAGTGATGTGGTATATAGAGCTGTGGCGGTGCAGTGGTTAGAAAGTAGTATTGCAGGCTAATTCTGCTGACTGCCAGCAGTTCAGTCCTGACCAGCTCAAGGTCGTCTAAGCCTTCCATCCTTCTGAGGTCAGTAAAATAAGGACCCAGATTGTTGGGGACAATATGCTGACTCTGTAAACCGTTTAGAGCAGGCATGTCAAACTGCCGGCCTGTGGGCCGGATGCGTCACACCGAAACCGTTACCACCCCATTGCCGGCAATGGGGGAAAAGTCACGTGACATCGCAAGTTTGACATGCCTGGCTTAGAGAGGGCTGTAAGGCACTATGAAGCAGTATATAAGACTACGTGCTATTACTACTGCTATAAGAAGTCTATAACCAGAACTTGGCTACTGTGAAATAAGAGAAAGACAGCCAGGTGTACAGAGAGTCTGCAGAGGCTGAAGAAAAAAAAAAATCTTAAATCTGAAAGTCTGGCTGCTAATATAGTCTTCATGGCTCATTGTAGAATGCTGGATATATCTGAAAAATGGAAGGTAGGGAGATGGAATGGAGTTTGGGAAAAGGAGGAGACAGAATCCTGAACCACATTTTATTATCTGCCTCACTTGCAACAATGTTTTGCCCCGAACACTTGTCCTCAGTCCAGGATGGGTGTCCTTTTTTGAATTATTGGCCTTTCTTAAAAACTCTCTTACTGCAGAATAGAGACACAGGAGAATAATAGTGATAGTGTGGCATTTCTCCCCTCACATTTATTTTAAACATATTAATATATGTGTCAATAGACATATCTTTGATATGATTTCTTACTGAAAAACTGGTGGAAAATTATGACACTTGTCTAAGTAATTCAGAATGCAATAAGACCAAGACTTGCAACCAGCACAACGTCTACATAAATCCTCACTTAAGATACAGTAATAATCTATGAAATATACATCATTGGAAGTGTAAAGTCATATCCTGGGGGAGTAAGAGCTGACTTTATTTCTTTTCTATATCCTTGCTTTCTTTTTTTAAAGGAAAATCTTTAGCTACAGGGTCAGGCAGCTGACAATAAGAAAGACGGCTGTGAAGTCATACTCCGAGAGAGCAAACTATCTGAGAGAGAAACAAAACGTTAATCCTGGAATTCATCTAGCAGATTCCTCTGTTCCAAAAATTATTTGCATGCTTTTGGGGAGTCAAGGTTTTGATGTTTAGCATCTGAAAGCAAAATTCTCTGCTTTAGAATTACAAAGGGTAGTGACTTTCATAGTTGACTTTTCAAATGCATATTTATCACTGGATAACGTAAGTTACCTTGATTCTCAGCCAAACACACCAGCCATTTCTACTGAAACAAGCTATGTTTGAGGACACTGAACCGCCATCTGTTGTAACTGATTTAACTATGGCTTATTCACACCCATATATCATCACTGCCTATCAGTGGCAAACAGACCAGTGTGAAAGGCATTCACTTGCTGTGATTGTAGGGTGTGTAGACCCAGTTCAACCCTCCCCACTACTGGACACTTGCAAGCCAAAGAAGTAACTTTGGAAGTGTGTGAAAAAGAAACTGTGGGCTGTGGGCAGGGGGCCAAAGGCTAGCTGACTTTGTTTTGCATTTTTGTGGCTTTGTGGGCGAAAGACAGATGGGCATGTGCAATTGAGGAAAAAGGAAAATAAGGAAACAACAGCAACCACAAAAAGCTCCAAACCTTCTCCTCATGAAAAGTTCAAAAATATCTTTGTATGTAATATAAGTGGGTTGGTTCAAGGTTCCAGACAATTTTCAGCTGTTTCTGTTTAAAGGCTCTGTGACTGTATTCCTAAAAAGTCCGTGCACATTTTATATTTTCATTCTTCATCAGTGACTCATTGACTTTTTTCTTTAAAAAAAACAAAACCCTTCTTTTGCAAAGCAAGCAGTGGTATACAACCGTCTGGAACTTCTTGAGCAAAACCATAGTTTAGTCATCTGGGACTACAGCTTTTGATCCATAAAAACACAAACATTTGATTTTTATCCTGAATATGTGCGGAACAACTTCTTTTATTCCTGCACGTATATTTCTTTCTCCCTTTGTACATCCAACTTTGTAATTTATCCCAAGTCCTTTAGTTGGTTTAAATAAATTGGGACAATTGTTACTTACATCAAATAATACTCGGTCATGAGGGAAACCTGTGATAGGAATGATGCTGATATTCGCTTGATTTGCAATAAGGACTCACAAAAATGGGTCTTTGCAAATAAAAGACTTTACAGGCCTACAATTATCATTGTCTGGTCTCCCAAATTAAGTCGGACAAAATGCAAGTTTCTTTGTTTCAGAAACATAAAGAATTGAAGTAAAAATCACAGCCCTGCTCCAAGTTCCCCCAAGTTCCTTCACACCCATTCTCTTAAAAGGGAAAGAAAAAAAAAGAAAGGAAATACATTATCCCAGGTCTTTTGTGATGCTCATAATAGTAGCCTAAGAGAAGAGAGACACAGGCTCTTATCCATTCCCTTCTCCCTTGGGGTGCCATACCGAGGGAAAGTTGGAAAACTTGTCAAGCCAATAATGTATTTCAGCATCAAGCTGAGGAATCAGAAGGAATGGGCGAGGCAATTGAAAAACAGCCCACCCCAAGCTCAGCTCCAGAATTCTCAGCTGGAAACCAGATTCAAAGTAGTTGTTCTTTCACCACAGTTGAATTAGGAGTCAAATGAGGTTACTGCCAAAGAGAGATGACAGCATAGAGTGGTGGAGTAAAAAAAAAAAAAACCTGTCCAGAATCCCAGGGCTCAGATATGACTATCACAAGTCCAACCCTAGGCTATTAAGTCTCAGATCTATTCCAAATGCTCATCTCGCTTGCATTTCTGTACTCTGTTAGCTGAGCCTTGCCAGCACCCAGGACATAAAATCTGACACAATTTGTTAAGCAATAATGTCGAGTTCAGAGACCTTGAAGCACCATTAGGTTTTCCTTACTGGATCTGGAGACCTAAAACTATTTCAAGATTCCTAGCAAATCTATGGGATACCTTTCCCTTTTAGGGCAGGTTGGGCAACATTTTGAAGTTTTCAGTTACTATTTGGGAAGAGCCCCACGATCACAGTAATGATAATGATAACACATGGTTTTCTGACTTTGTGTGAAGTCTTTCTTGGACTTTCTAGACTATGTTAAGTGTGCGTTTAGGCTTATATTATAATTTTAATGTGATTCAAAATGGCAGAAGACTATTCAACTTAATCAAGATGGAATTGGGACAAGAAGCATATGAGAGATTACCTCCTGCATCTTAAATATATACTCATATTCACACCTATACAGAGTGTAATGTAATATGATTGAACTAGAATGGGGAGATCCAGGTTCAGATTCTCTCCCTACAATATGTAGTTAATTGGTGACTTTGATCTGTCATTCTTCTTCTGCCCATCTCCATTTCTAGGATTGACGTGGGGATAAGCAGATTGACATGAACTCCCAGAGGAAAGGTGGGATAGAAATGCCCTAAACAGATAAACACCCCCCCCCCAAAAAAAAGCCTTACCAGCCATATAGAATGTCACTCACATGTAACAAATTATTATCATGGGTCCTAAACTAATCACATAAAAATGGATGCAATTAATTTATTACATTTACTGAATGGAATTTAGCACCTAAGAATAATAAAGCATGGCCCATCAGATAAGTATGTCATCCTTTTGTTGAGTCGGCTGTTGAAAATGGGATAAGATGCAGAAATAGTTGCCAAGCTGAGTAGAGTGTATATCAGCAATACACATTTCATTTTTCATGGAAAACCAATTGGAATTCTTTTATTGTGTCACTTGTCTCTCCTGATTAAATAGATGATGTGTCTGTATGAAAGAAACCCTTATCACATGTCTAAAGTGTGAAAATCCCTAAGTGTTGTGCTCCCTTACACCTCCTAAAATGACATGCTTGGGCAATTTATCTCTCAGTGAGTGTTGTTATTAATGGATTCGTCAAGAATTTTGTGTAAATGTTGCAGACTATACTTTGCCGCTTGTAAAAGATTGTGTTGGGGCATCTGTGTTTGAGGAGCAAAGTTTGCCAAGTTAGCAGCCATTTTTTTGTTCCATCCCACCTGCTCTCTGGAAATCAACTTTAGATGTTGCACTAAAGAGAGGAAAGCTGTTTTCTATCTGTTTGTAAAAACTAATCTCAGCAATGATCTTTTGTCGGACACCCCCCCCCCCCACCACCACTTTGTAGCAAGTTGATAAATTCCATAAGCTGGAGAGCAAACTAAGCGATATTAGTGCAATCCATGTGGTTCTGTGTGAATGAGCATACACACAGACGCATAAAAAGAATGCTGTAATATATAAAAGCAGAGGAAGAGAAAGAAGTAAAGGGATAAGTAGAGGAAGTAGAGGAAAAATGCTCAAGAGCAAAAAATAAAGGAAATTAAAAAAGGAAGCAAAAGAACATATATTACATATAGGGATTTGTTCAGCCAAATGTTTATAGTCATCAGTAAATCTTGACCACTTAATGTAATATTGGTCAGTTTTTCCATTACATCAGTAGACATAAACAGAACATGAGCATCAGTGATCCAAGACTGTTAAACTGAGTTGCACTGATTTTTCAGCACTCTAGACCAATCTTTTTGCTGTTCCCCCATGCTTGATAAATCCATAATGCATCGTTTAGTCATTAGCTCCAGTTTGGGGTATATGTTTAAATTATCCATTCACATCTTAAAACAATCCTTTGTAGCACCATATTAATAAATGTATGGATATTAAACTAAATGGGATGATAGTGTAATATGAATACTGTAGACTTGCTTGGCAACAAGCTGTCCTAAAAGTTTAATCTTTATACTTAACCATGATAGATAAATAGACCATATATACACATAACTGCAATATTCAAATTGGAATTATCACAGACTATACATTTGTCATGTGAATAAAGATTAAAATTATACTTCTGACCCAACAATTTCCAAATGCCCCCTGAAGCATTTAATGTAGGAAATAAATTAACTATATAGTATAATTTGATCTACATGGGACTGCCTTTGAAGATCACTTGGAAGCTTCAGCTAGTCCAGCTGTAGCGGATCAAATAGTCAAAGGTAGAGTTCACTCTGGCCGTATTATACCCCTACTGTAGCACTGGTTACAAGTAGGCTTCCAAGTGCGATTTAAAGTGCTAATTGTAATTTTTAAAGACCTGCATGGCTTTGAACTTGGATATTTGAACTTGCACTTCTGTGCAGAACCTATCTGTTAACTATGATCACAGAGAGAGGGTCCCTAGATCAAGAGTGTGTTGGGGACCCCAAGAGAGAGTCTTCTTGTTGGCAGCCCGTTTCCTTTGGAATAGCCCATCAATGGAAATATTTGGCCCCATCTCTATTAGAAAAATTGGCTCTTTGAGAAGATCTGTCCCACCCATGGGAATGGGAAAAGAATGTTGACAGTTGTCTTTAAGGAAGTAGCACCAGATGTAGATGAAAGAATTGGAAAAGATGGGGGGAAAGTATTACGGTACGTTTTGTTTTGTTATATTTTAAAGGTTCGATATTACTATTGTAAGAAAAAGTAGTATATGGCTTATTTATCATGCCATCTAAGCTTTCTTTTACACTTTTACAGAGAAACAGCAACAGAACGTCCTTCATATAATAAGAACATATATCAGATATGTCTTTGGGGCCAAAAATGTTGGATTTGCATGTTGTAATAAGTCATTCTTTTGTTTTTGGTGTAGTGTATTGTGTGATCTCATTCTTTCTGGCTTCTGTAAGTCTTGGTTTGTAGATTGATAACAAAAACACACAGAGTAGTTGTTCAGTATATAATGAGTAAAGACACGTTGGTTTAGTCTGATATGTGAACCAAGTGAGGATGTTCAAAGACTACTCACTTTTAGACACCTACAAAACTCTAATCTAACCCTATTGGGGCTGAACACATTTGAATGAAATATATGATAGGAAAAAGGCAATAGATCGTTATAATTTCTGCAGACCATTTTGGAAATGTTGCAGCTGAATCGGGTAGATCAGGACATTAGTTTGCCCTGATAAAGTTCTTCCCTTTGAAGCTGCTAGTGATCATATGGAAAACTTTCAGTTTTTATTGGACTATGACAAAGGGCAAAAGGCCTACATTCTCTATCTTGTCTATCTGTTTTGGTTTTGATGCTGCATATTTTGGGTGGTTGCTATTTATACTTTGAGTATTTAATTCTTTGCACTTGACCTTATGTACTGTATATTTTTATATGAAGTATTTATTTATGCAGAAAATATAAGTATATGACTCTTATTGGGATATATTGATATAAACAGTACGTACAGTATATCCATATCCATATCATCTCTCTCTCTCTCTCTCTCTCTCTCTCTCTCTTATCTATGTATCATCTATTGTCTATAAAATCCCCTTCTCACCATATTGACGGTCTTCCTCAATCTCAGACCCTTTACCAGAAGCCTCGGAGTTTGAGGGTTCTGCACAAGATTTTAGCAGTTCCTAGCACTGCACTCTTCTGGATAGAGAGCTCTGAGGTCATTCCTGGAATCTGTGAGAGCCATTGTCCCAGCTTAGGAGTTACAGCCCCAGATGCTCCTACCAACACTGACCACTTTGGCCTTGACTTTCCACATCCTCACCAGGTCTTCCTTCAGACCCTGGTGTTTCTTCAGTTTCTCATACTCCTTCTTCCTGATGTTGCTGTCACTTGGCACCATTACATCTATCACCACTACTGTCTTCTGATCTTTGTCTACTACCACAATGTCTGGTTGATTGGCTAGTATCTGCTTGTCTGCCTGGATCTGAAGACTCACAGGATCTAAGCCCTCTTATTTTCCACAACATTCTGTGGGATCTCCCATCTAGACTTAGGAGGGTCTAACTTAGGAGGGTCTTAGGAGGGTCTAACCTAGCTGGCTGAGGAATTCTGGGAGTTGAAGTCCACAAGTCTTAAAGTTGCCAAGGTTGAGGACCCCTGGGTTAGCTCATATTCTAGAGAAAGTATCAAGCCCTGTGGCACCCTGCAAAGGAGTAGCTCTGGGCTGGACCTATCGCTCCACCTATCGAATGGGACTGGCCTTGGAAGCTGAACAAGCACAATACTGTGCCACCCAACCCCAAACCCAGGAGTCAGCCCCAAAGGGCACCATGGTTGATGGTACTGAAAGCTGCTGAGAGGTCAAGGAGAGTAAGGATGGATGTATATCCTTATCTTGCTCTCTCCAGAGATCATCCACAAGTCACCCAGTTGGCTTTTATGCCTAAGGCGGGACTAGAACTCAGTGTCCTGGTTTCTAATCTACTGCTATAACCACTAGACCAAACTGCTTTATATAACAAAGTCAAGTCCTGGAACCATTCTTTAACATCAGGAGAATAAATTTCTTTTTTTTTCTTTCTTTCTTTCTTTCTTTCTTTCTTTCTTTCTTTCTTTCTTTCTTTCTTTCTTTCTTTCTTTCTTTCTTTCTTTCTTTCTTTCTTTCTTTCTTTCTCTTTCTTTCTTTCTTTCTTTCTCTTTTTCTTTCTTTCTTTCTTTCTTTCTTTCTTTCTTTCTTTCTTTCTTTCTTTCTTTCTTTCTTTCTTTCTTTCTTTCTTTCTTTTGCATAAAAATTATTTTGTGCTGTGCTCTCTTTGTCAAAGAGTTTTGAGAAAAGTCTTCCTGAGATGACAAATTCTATAGGTTGGAAATATAATTTAGTGTTGATTGTCTTTGCAGGTTATCTGCATGTTCCTACTGTATTTCATCCGAGCATAAACACTGGAATTGACAATCCATCTCCCAAGTCCCTACCATGAATTTGCTCTTGCCCAATCTATCTGTCTGTCTGTGTGTCTGTCTGCTGTGGAACAATGGAAGACTTTTGGAGGTTCATTGAATGATCTGGAAGGCTCAGAACACAAGGAATGATCTCTTTCAACAAGATACCATGAAGAGACTGAGCTCCAGGAAGGAAAAAGATGACACAGAGCAAGAGATTTTCTGAGATCTTTCTCTGCAAGGGAATGTAACAGCAGAGAACAACCAACAACCAATGGGTTACCGACTAGATGACACCGTGTCTCCTGGATGACCAATCATTTTCGTGTAAACAGAACATTTTGCTAATGCAGCAAAACAGTAATCAGAAAAACTACACAAGAGAAATGTGACCTGTTTTTATTTTTTGTTTTTTAAAGATGTCTACTTTTCCTCCTGCACACACATTATCTGCCACCTTTTGGATCCTGACTCACTCTCTTCCTTTGTGCCACAGGCTAGGGGAGGCAAATCCTTGGCATTGAGTCCCGAGTGTTCCTATGAAGGCCGTGTTGTCAGCCAGCAAGAAGAGATGATTGCCTTGGCTTTGAAAGACTGAAGTGATGACAGCAGCCGGTAATTAGAGAGCCATGTTCTTGCCCCAGGCTGAGAAATGTTTTCTGTTTGTTTTTTTAAGGAATTTTAGGAAAAGGGGAAGAAGGGTGAATTCAAAGGAGAGCATTGATGTTTAATAAATACATACTGGTACAATGCAATCGAGCAATATTATTACACACATATTTTAACCTGAAATACAATCTAAACAAATGTCAACACTTTTAAAGGTTTTGTTTATAAATATCTCTAGTGAACTTGTACTTCACATCTTTCTCTATTAATCTCTATAACTTTATGGAGTTCAGATTCAAGGTGATACCGTGTGGGGATTTTCAGATGACTTTTATTCTGCTCCATTTATGGAATGTCAAAGGTGGCGCGGATAGTGTCACTTTTCATTTAGAATTTTTCTATTGTTTCCCTCCTGCTGGGGCTTTTTATTTATGTGCCTGACCTACATACACAATCTTCTAAGGAAGGAAAGTTGGGAGAGTATCTGCACAATGCCTTTTTTTCAGGAAGTCCTCAACTTGCGACCATGATTGAATGGTGGAATCGTAGGTCATGCTGGTTGATAAGCGGGTCACCCTTGAGAGCATCTGATTTTATGATCTTTTTTGGTCATTAAGCAAACGCTGGGGCTGTTAAACAAACACCACAGACTTTAAGTGAATGCCATGGTCTTTAAATGAACCCATTTTTCTTCACTGGGTGTTTTTTGCTGGAAACTGGAAATAAACAACAGAAAATGTCAAAACACACCAAAAATTGCAGTCACGTGACTGCAAACAGTTGTAAACGGGACACCTCCCATAGCAGAGAACTGGAAAATAAGATAAAATGAATAATAGGGATAGAGTTGTACTTACTAATGCATCAGACAAAGACAAGATGAAAAGGATTAAAGGGAAAGGCTGAGAGTTTTGAAAAGATTACCTCATAGATGGACAGATTTGAGTTCCAGTCACAAGAACTGGGTAAGAGAAATCAGATGTTATTAAGTTTTCTTCTAGGAGGGCCCAACGTGATCAGCTTCCTGGACCAGTTTAACTCATCTTGAGTATCAGTTTAGACAGGTCACTCAACTCATATGGATGGCTACAGAAACTGAATAAATAAATAAGCTTGTCTTAATTGGCTAGCAAATAATAATATTGACGCACTGGACAAAGTTGCTAATCATGTCAATGTTAATTTTAATAAATAATAGTGAGTATTATCACATTTATCTCCTATCTTCAAAAAATATCATGCTAAAATAAATGCACTTTGCATGAAATCCCCATTTAGCATTTCTTTTGAAAGATATTTTATATCCTGAAAAGGTTGTTTCAAAATTTATGGGGAATGTACACCTGCTCCCTGCCTTTAATTCTGCTTTTGAATGAATTCCTTCTATATCACTGGAGTTTTAATAGGATCCTGATATTTTTTCATAAAAAATAAAATAAAAAGAAGCAGCCATTTTGCTTCTCAGACTCAATAAGGAAATCCATGTTTTTAACACATTTAAAAACAAAACAAAATAACAGTGCCATTTTAGTTGGGTATATTATAGGTTTCGCCTACTATGGATATTATTACTATACTTTATTATTACTATATTAATACTATATTATTACTATACTTTATTAATACAGTACAGTACCCCAATTATTTGCTCATGTTCTTCTCTGTATTATCCATATGCAGCCTATTCAATATTGACTATGTTGATTTTAGCAGCTCAGGGTTACACAACTAAGCAAAATGATACAGAAGACACTCCACCATAATGAGCTAGAGACAAATTGTAATGGCCTGTAAGAATATTCTTGAGAGATAGGAGGAGGACCACCAATAGACTAGCCAACAAGAGGCAGCCTAGCTCAAAAAAAAGAAAAGAAAAAAGAAATGGGGCATGGTAAACATCTCAGAAGGGACTATTGCGATGAGGAGGGAGAGATGTACTGTACTTTCAGACTTGAAAGATTCTGTTACTGTAATCTTACAGGAGAGCCAATTTGGAGTAGTGTTAGAAACCAAGAGACCATGAGCTGTAGTGCTGTCTTAGGTATGGAACCAGCTGGGTGATCTTAGGTTACTCCCTTCCTCTCAGCTAGAGAGTAGGCAAGGGCAAATTACTTCTGAAATCTTGCGATGGAAACTGCAGGGATTAGTCCAAGCAGTTGCCAGGAGTCAACACTGACTTGAAGGCCCAAAAACAAAACAAAAATCTCACAATAAAGGTAATGTTAGTACTCATGGTTGGTGTTTCTTGCCTGGAGTACCTCTAAGGGCTGGCAGGATTACCAGGATTATTCTACCATGATGGTACAATTATTCTAATGACATTGCCCAATTTTGCCTAATGATTTTTCTTAGATTTTGTTTGGCTTCTTTGGTGAAATCTCCAGTATACATTGCTGAACTTTCACTCCTTCTTCCCCTCTAGGCCTTTGAAATATGTCGGGCTGTTTTGTCCAGTTTTCCTTTAATTCATGCAGAACATGCCTTGGAAACATCAAGCTTCTGTCCACAGAACAGTAAATCTGTGCCAGAGGAAGCCTCTGGCCATTCCCAGACATTGTTTATGAAGAGAGTTCAAAGGGAACTCAGCCAGCTGTCTTAGCTGTTTGTATTATTCCTCTCCCTTGCCCCCAGTTGATTTTTCACATTTTCCACTCCTCAGAGAAACATATCCTTCAGGCATCCTACAAAGCCAATTCTTTACTCAGTTTTCTTTCCTAGGGAGCGTTTCTAACCTGCCCAGCATCTCTGAGTACCAGATGGGTCTGTTGACCAACCAATGGATGTGTATCTTCGATTTCCTTTTGGTGTGTTCTGATGTCCCCAGGTTACAACAAAACAGTCCTCTAGGAAATTAGCCTTGGTGGAGACTGCTTCCCCTGAAGTGGAAGACAGAGCTCACATTTTAAGTTTAATGAAAAATAAAAGTATTTGAATATCACATTTACTCAATGCTGTTATTCTAGACAAGCTTTTCTCAGTCTAGTCCCTTCTAGCTGGCACCAAATGATACCAGGTGATAGGAAGCTGATTAATACCAGTTCCTGGTGCTTTTTAGTTTCAAGTACCTCCAAGGAAACATCTTTATCTTTTCATGAAGTGAAAAAGAATACTTAACATTTATATAACACATATGGATCTCTTCAAAGCTACAGTTAATAGCAGTTTTATTACTCAGAATAAAAAATCTCTAAAAACAGGTCACTTTTGTTATAAATCTTCAAGACATTTCCTCACCATTATTGCTTTAGCTCTCTAACTCCTCAAAAGCAATTCAAAGCTGATCCAGACCAATGATCAACTTTACTGCAACAGGAGAATACAAATAATATAATTCAATTCCTATCTTTTAATATTTTAGTTCATATTGTATCTATTAAGGTGTATCTGTGTCTATGTGTGTGTGATAAGGTGGAGAAAAACCAACATAGCACTATCATTGTTTCATTAAAACTCCTAGAAAAGAATATAATTATGTAAGGGTTGGAAGGGAATTTAAAAATAATATTTAATTAGTAATCTCACTGCAGGAGTATACTACTCCACCATCACTAACATCTTGGCAGGACACCATTACCCTAAACTTTACTGAGAGGAAAAAAAAGCTGTTAATTCAGTTAACCTTTTGTAAGGTGTTAAAGATCTGGCTGTTCACCCAGGCATTTGGACAGGAACTCTGATGGTTACTGTTGCCATCTTAGCAATTGGGATTGTTGTTTGTGATCTTGAATATTTTAGTCAGGTTTGTTTTGTGATTTTTTTAATCTTGTACACCTAGGTTGAGAATCACTGTTGTACACTACTCACAGTCACTTTTGACTCTGAAACGGAAATTGTTTAAATCAATCAATCAACCAATCTTTTGCTGCCATCTCAGTCAATTATTTGACTCTGCCCCAGTGTAATGGATAATACCTAATAGATTTTAAACAGTTGAGGCTGCCTCTGAATGTTGAACTAATGGACAAACACTATTTTTAACACCAGCACAGCTAATGACAATTTAAGCTGGTCTTACTTATGAGGTGAAATTCAGGCAACATCATGCGGTTACAGACAAAAAATGTGGCCAGGCATACTTGTGCCATGCATGTTAGCAAGCTTAGATACAGCCTTAGTGTGATTAAATATATGTTGGAGCAATATAGAAATATCTCATGAAACTGTAAAAAACTAATATTAACAGGGATGTCATCCACTACCTCACACACTTCAATAATAAAGAGAATATACATACAGTCACTCAGCATTGAACTGCGGAATCCTTGCTGCTCTCTGTGCAAGTTTACAGAATCAGCATATTGCTCCCCCCCCCAACAATCTCATTTGCTATTTAAGTATGAAGAAAGAAAAACAATGCGATTCAATTACCATCAAGCTTTAAAAAAATATAAATATAAAACTGATACCAATTTAGGTTAATATTTTTGTTTGTTTTTTTGGTTAGGGTTTCAGTGCTTTATGTTCAATGGATTCCCTAGCCAAGCATTACTTTGTATACCTGAAATTATAATTCTATAATTAAAGCATAATTGATTATCATCTGCCTACATCAGAACTTGTGATTAATACAATATACTTTTAAAAACAAGTCAAAAACTCATATTTGCCTGTATGGTTAATTTCCCCAACTCCTCAGTTAGGATGTCCACATGTTAGAAGAGCACCCAGTATGGTGAAAGTATTTGGAAGGAAGAACCATCAACAGTGAAAGACTTCTTCGTGCATAAGAGGAATCACCTTCAAGTTCTCGCTTTCTATCTCATCTCATTCTTTTAGTACTTTGTAATCTAAAAACAGTATATCACAAGAGCCACGCTTTTTAAAGTGTGGCCCTAGGATACCTGGAGCTCCCCCAAGACTGTTTCAGGGGTCTGAGAAATCAAAATTATTTGCCAGTTTATGTTGAAAAATAATACAATATTAAAATCCCATCAAACAATTGTGAAAAGCAATAGTGGCAACAAGTATGTCAATTTCAGTTTTTAATATGTTAAATATTGATAAATATAACCCATACAAACAAAAGCTCTTTTGGTGTCTTCCATAATTTTTGAAAGTAGGAAGGGGTCCTGAGAGAAGAAAAGTTTAAGAAACCCGGCTCTAGGTGACCTTTTCTCATACACCATTAGGAATTACACTTTGAAAGAGAAACTGCCTGCCTTTTTACATTTTGTGATCCAGCTATTCATCCTTTGTTGAAAAATACATATTTGGGGAGAGGCTAAAGGATTAAGGGGACTGAATATTCTTTACTTAAGAGCAACTTACATAATCAGTGTGCAAATAAAGAATAATGTCCAGTGTGCAAATAAAGAATAATGTCTGGGGTTTTGTTTGTGACTATAGAAACTCTATGTTCTTGAAATTGGAATCAGTAGCATTTAGAAATGTCTTTTGATAAATTGGAAACCTCTGTAATCTCATGAGAATCCTTCTGATTGTTAACCTATTAACATACTTATTTTATACTACAGCCTGAACACCCTTAAAGATTCTAGGCACTTTAGTCTACAACTGAAAATAAAATCAAAGGAATAACTAGAATTTTTAAGACTGTACTCATTTTATGCAACAGATTTTTATTTTTTACTGTTTATTTTTGTCACATTGGAAATCATCCATTCCTGAAAATGAATGGCATTTGCTCTCCTAACTATGGTTTAACTTCCTTCCACTGTATGTAAAGCCTTGTAGTTTTATTTTCTCCCATATATCCTGGTGAATTTAATCTGTAGGCAACATTATTTGTTCCTTTGAAAATGATTTATTAGCTACTTTGTTTTTTCTAAGCTTAAAAGACACTATATAAATTATTTTGGAAATACAGACAGAAAAACAATTTTAAAATGTTTATCATCAAAAATTATGTGTCTGAAATATAATTTTCACTTAGCAGCTATGCCTCCAAACTAAACCAGATTTCATTTAATAAACCAACATGCACCAAGCTGTTAAAGGCTTTTTTAAAAAACAACAGTCGAGAAGCAAACAAGGTGAAAAGTGTTTTCTTGCCAAAAGACTTTTTTTAAAAACAATGTCCTTGCTCTATGATCATATAACTCCAATACCAAATGCTTCAGACAAATGATAGGAAATAGCAGGATTATTATACCTTGTTTGTTCTCAGCTTCCTAGAGTTTATAAATTGGTACAGAATTTTGTTCTACTTAGATGTGAACTTTGGATAAGCTGCCTGGAATCACCGTGTGTCAGGCAACCATACAAATTTCTTTACTAAATAAATATATTTTCAGTCTGACCAGAGATGTTATGCCCCAACAAACAATAGCCAACACTATGTGATTGTGAGACCTTCACATGCATTGCTGTGGTTCACTTCACAGAAAACCTTGCCTGAGAAGTGTCTTCTGTATGCTTGCAAATGTAGCTTATTGTTTTGCCTCATTAAATGACAGTGTAATTGAAATTGCCAGGATCAATGTCCAGAATTTTTACAACTCTTCTTTAAATATGTGCTTCCTGTTTTTTCTCTTAAGGGTGCCCAGGAGATTGCAGTTCTATAACAGTTTCCTATAAGTGCTTTCCTTCCCCCTCCCACATTTCCTTCTTTCATACCAGTTTAAACTGTTTCAGCTGCAGCAAAGTCCTCTGCATAGTTGCTCTCTCTTCCAAAGTTGGTTTTCTTCCATTCCTAAGCTTACCCCCAAATGTATATACCATGAGATATAAATACTTTTCTCTGTTGATTTCTCCATTCCCTAAGTTGTTTTCTGCTGAGGGAGGGATCAGAAACAGGAGAAAAATAGAAGGGAAAGAAGAACCTGTCCTTTGTACAAACTATTTAGTATTCAGCACGATCTCCCTTGTAAGTACATAAGGGGAGCCCTGTTGCAACAGGCGGTATGGCCATCTTGTTCAGCATTTTGTGGCAGATGGTGGCCACCTGAATGCATTATGGAAGCTCATCAGCCAGGATTCTACTGCTCAGTACTCAAGGCCTGCTGCCCACAATTCAGGCTTTGGTGAACAGCTATCAGTATTAGCAGCCATTGATAGCCTGATGGTCTGTCAGGGAATTGTGCAGCTGGTGTTCAAATGGAGTCAGAGACGCTGACACAAACTTTTAGTTTTATATAAATAAATATATTTTACATTTATATTTACAGAAAACAAGATAGGCACATCACTACATCATGAGGTAAATCTCAGGTAAATCACAGAACAGCATACAGAGCACACAGAAGAAAAAAAGGCGGGAAAAAGGGAAACTCCCCCTTCTCACCTAGCAACCAATCATAATGTAGATTGTCTCATACAGGAACCCACACTCTCCAGCCAATCAAGTATAACTATGTGTTCTGGCCCACTATTCACTTTACTGTTCCAGCTATTAAATTATCTTAACATGGTCCATGAACCTGACTAGGACTTGTTACTGTTCAGCAGAGTAATTGAAAGAGTTCTTTTGCTTTTGCCTTTCCTCCTAAGGACAAAGGACAGATAGCCAGGCTTGAATGAGCTTTTTCAGGATGAAGATCAGATAAATCAGATATATACAGATAACATAATATCAAGTCATAGCCTAAACTGACAAATTAAAAATAAATAGACCCATGAGAAGAGATGCATTCATCCAAAAGTTAAAAGTTTAAGTATGAATCTACTGCTCTTTCCACAGAATTATGCAACTTCTCTTTAATATCAGGAGTTATTCCCAAGGGCTGGGAAATAGCTTAATCTCAATTTTTTAAAAGAAACTGAGAACAAAACTTTATCAGGTCTAAAGATGACCTGCTACTTTCCTATCTTCTAGTTTAAACAGATCATAATGCCAGATTTTAACCACATTTATGCCATTACCTTTTAATGATTTTAATATTGGTTTTATTGTATCGATTCAATTATAGTTTTTCTTTAGCTTGTTTGTGTTTGCTGCCCAGAATATTTCAGAATTGGGATGGGCTAGCAATACAAATAAGTAAATAAGCCAGCACTGATTGAGTCAGTAAATACATAAGTATGATGAGATTATTTGTATACCAGATGCTCTATAAATAGCATTCAAATGAATCTTCATTGAAAAAGGACTGTTCTGTCTCCTATAGAGTACCGGTATCTCTGGCTGCAAGAAGCAACAGATGGCTAACATAGTTTTTGTTGCTCAAAACAATTTGAATAACGATCCAACTTAATTAACTCTGTATCCAATTTCATAATAATGGTTTAAAAAAACAGAGGAAATGAAGTTTTTTCTTCACATCCTGCCAAAAGTATACAGACAGTATTTTATGTTCCAGGTTTAATGTGCCAGGTAACATATTCATCTCTTTTATGTTACTTTATATTTGGAAAGTCATTATAATAATAGCCATTTGATTAACCATGAGAAAAACATTGAGAAAAACAACGTCTTCCATTTAATTCAGACATTCAATGCTTATGATAAAGTGGAAATTTACACTTCATGCTAGGTTTACTTTTGCAACAGGTTTACTTTTCAAGATATGAATTTGAATCTTTAAGATAAAATATTAAGATCTTTGTGGCTGGAGTGAAAAGTACATGTGATGGCTCCCAAGTTAGAAAATAGTATATGGAAGTTTGGAGGGCATTTAAAGTATGAAAATGGCTTGTCTTAAATAATCAACTAAATTGCTATGAAACTCCCATTAGATTTTTTTACAGCGAAGAGTAATTTTTGAGTCAAATCCAGGGGTCTTCAAACTTGGCCCTTTTATGACTTGTGGACTTCAACTCCCAGAATTCCTCAGCCAGCGTGCCTGGCTGAGGAATTCTAGGAGTTGAAGTCCACAGGTCATAAAAGGGCCAAGTTTGAAGACCCCTGGTCAAATCAGCCTGGAGAAGTGAGTGCTGAGAAGAAGGCAATGTGAGATTCCTTATCTGATTTTTAGACTACTCATTCACAAAGGCACTGTATGATGTATAAAAATATTCCTGATCAGAAGAAATCCTGCAAGGTAAACATTGCAAGCAATTTTAAGAAAGCTAATTTGCTGCTTTTTCCATATCCGTCGCTTCCTTTTAAATGTTTTGTTTTTGTTTGTTTCCTTCCTACTGTCAAATAGGGGAATTGAACTCGTTCTGCTACAGAAATTCGCATATAATGGATTTTGACTCCCTGTATCTCAGGCTAATTTTTAGAAGAGTGGAGTGTGGCCTGCAACACTGACAAGAGGTGAGGTTGACTTGATAAAATGCTCATCCATTTACATGAGCTCTGGTTTGTATGAAAGCAAAAGGTGTACAGGTAGTCTTCAACCTAAGTTCACATTTGAGGCCAAAATTTCCATTGCTAAGCAAGACAGTTGTGAATTTTGCCCCATTTTACAATCCTTTTTGCCACAGTTTTAGTGAATCACTGAAGTTCTTCAGTTAATAACATGGTTGTTAAGTGAATCAGGCTTCCCCATTGACTTTACTTGTCAGAAGGTCACAAAAGGTGATCACATGACCTTGGGACGCTGCAACCATCATAAATATGAAACACTTGCCAAGCATTTGAATTTTGATCACATGACCATGGGGGTGCTGCAAAGGTCATAAGTGTGAAAAGTCACTTTTTTTAGTGCTGTTGTAACTTCAAATGGTCACTAAATGAGTGGTTGTAAGTTAAGGTCTACCTGTATTGTCATAGTATGTGCTCTGTTTTTTTTTTTTTGAGAAGAAAAAGTAGAGTGCCTGAAAAGATATGTGTGTATATATATATATGTGTGTGTGTGTGTACAAGTAGTCCTCAAGTTACGACCATAATTGAGCCCAAAATTTATGTTGCTAAGTGAAACATTTGTTAAGTGAGTTTGCCCTATTTTATGACTTTTCTTGCCACAGTTATTAAGGAATCACTGCAATTGTTAAGTTAGTAACATGGTTGTTAAGTGAATCTGGCTTCCCCATTGACTTTGCTTGTCAGAATGTTGCAAAAGCTGATCACATGACTCCAGGACACTGCAACTGTCATAAATATGAAACACTTGCCAAGCACCTGAATTTTGATTATGTGATCATGGGGATGCTGCAATGGTTGTAAGTGTGAAAAATAGTCACAAGTCACTTTTCAGTGCCATTGTAAATTTGAACAGTCATTAAATGGGCTGTTGTAAGTCAAGAACTACCTGTATATGAAGGAGTGTGGGGGTATTAATGAACTATGGTAGAAAGCTAAAGATCCAGCGTAACATACATACATAAGCACTCACATATATAAATTTTCTATATGTAAGGTATATTTTCATGACTGTTCTGGGATTTCTGATTGTTGCTCCCATTCTCTAGGGTAGCATCCCCCTGGAGATATGTTAATTCTCTTTCTTTCTTTCTTTCTTTCTTTCTTTCTTTCTTTCTTTCTTTCTTTCTTTCTTTCTTTCTTTCTTTCTTTCTTTCTTTCTTTCTTTCTTTCTTTCTTTCTTTCTTTCTCTTTCTTTCTTTCTTTCTTTCTTTCTTTCTGTCATATTTATGTAGTGTATATCGGAGGTGGTGACCCTTTGAGAGCTGTTTGCAATGAAATGTCATTTTAATGTATGCTGATTAGTGTACATTCAAAGTGACAATAAAGTTATTATTCTATTCTATTCTATTTGCTCCAACCCTACGGGGTTTCAGGAAAGCAACACACATAGGCTTTTGAGATTTACAATTCTCCTCCTATATGAGTGTAACTCAGACATGTCAAACTTGCGACATCACATGACATTGCATGACGTATCGTGACTTTTTCCCCATTGCCGGCAATGGGGTGGGCATGGTTTCGTCATGATGCATTTGGCCCACGGGCCGGCAGTTTGACATGCCTAGTGTAACTGATTAGATTTTTTTATTGTCTTTCCTCAGTTTTTATGTGGTTATTTTGCTTTGTTTATATTATTGTTATTCCATTATTTTAACTGCATTTACATAGAGTTAATTTGTAAACCATTCAGTCCACTTAAACTGAAAAGGCATATATGCCTACCACAATAAACATATAAAGAAATGAGAGAACATATCCATTCTTTTTAGAAGTGGAACAGCTGAGATATAATCTGTATCTGGCCCATTAGGTGGAGGAATGGTCAGCAACCTCAAGAGGCAGCAAAGTTTGAGGAGGGAGTCCCAAAGATGCTTTTTCAAAAGGTAACTGGACTTTCTTTGTTTTTCCTTGAAGACCTTTCATTTCTCATCCAAGAGGCTTCTTCAGTTCTTAAATGAGAAGCGAAATATGTTCAAGAAAAAACAGAAAATGTCCAGTTGCCCTTTGGAAAAGCACCTCTGGACAACCATGACCTAGTCCTAGACAACTGAGAATCTCCACAGACATTTGAGGAAGGAGCTTCTATGGAATGCAAGGTGTGATCAAGTGATGATGCATCAGCAGAAGCTGTGTGGTTTACCAACCTCCACTCTGCTAGAAAAAGTGCTTTGGATGATACTATAGGGTTGCCACATATATGGATATTTTTGCCATATATTTTCATGTTTGTTGCCATTAAGCTTAGCATCAATTGCAGTGTATTTTGGGTGCATATCAACAAACTCAATTGTTCTATTCTCTATCAGTGATAGCCATGGGAATGTAGTTGTCATGTGAACAGATTTGATCCAATTTAGACTTTTGTATTAATGTGCTACAAAAATAGCATTGTTGCTTTACTCAAAATGGAGGGTCTGAATGAAAGCATGGTGCTGTTAAATATTGAAACATTATCGTTGGGAAATTAAGTGTTCCATCACCATCCATCCTGAGATCAGGATGTGGTTTAGGATTAACTCTAACTAAGGTAGACAATGGAATCCAGATGTGAGTTGCCCAAGGAAGCAGTTATAATCTGGTGGAAATCTGACGTCAACAAGCTAATATCAAGGCCTTCCAACCTTTTGAATTGCCTGTTATCTTGATGTACTCAAATGCAGCTGGGTTGGTTCTCAGCAATGAGCCTAATTTGGTTTCTATTTGGCAGTTACTGTGCTTCAGCGATTCAGCATATTGTCCTATTTGAAGGGCAGCTGGGTCCAAATTCAAGTAATAGTGTTCCCCACCACTTAAGAAAACTGCTGTATTTGATAATGCACAAATAGCACTGCCCAAGCTAAACAGGATTTTGCAACTCAATTTCCTACTGCCTTTTGCAAAATAATTTCTTAAAAACTCAAGCGCAGAGCTGATTTGGTAACAGTTATCCCAGTAAGCACTCATCTTATAGTGATATAAAAAAGACCTTTAAAAGCTTAATATCCTCTTCAAAAGTTGAATGGGATATATACTGAAAGGGTACAGAATAGGCTGGGCAGTGCTTTGGATTCAAAGGGAAAAAGACAATTGTCAGCAGCTCCTTAAAGCAGCTGCATCTTTTCACACAGTCATCTTTGGTTTAAGGAGGTGTGACCAGAAGGCTACCTTTGTATCCATGTGCAGTCTGAGCCACCTTTTTTTTTTTTTTGCTTTGATACTGAAGTGCTACTAGAGATGGTATCAAATATAACACATATTTTTAATTACTTAAAATCTCTGTTCCCATGATGCACTTACATTTAGTCAGCCAGTAATCCAATCAAATTTCTGAAAGCACAAAATTGTACCAATTGGCCCAGTATCATCGTATAGGGCAGTATTTTTCAACCTTGGCAACTTGAAGATATGTGAACTTCAACTCCTAGAATTCTGGCAGGGGAATTCTGGGAGTTGCTCTCAGCACATCTTCAAGCTGTTAAGGCTGAGAAACATCATTTAACGAATACAAACTCTTTCCACCATTTTCTTCAGGAAGTGCTAGTATCCTATGAGCCTCTTCATTAACAGAGTTATGGAAAGGCCCTTCCCATTGGCTAGACAGCTCGGAGTAGGTGTGATGCCCCAATCATTCTTTAGCAAATATATGCCATGTTGCTAGCTTTGGCAGTGAATTCTGAAATTGTGAGATTTTTTTTCCAGCAAGAAGCACTTGAATGGATATTGGGGCTCTTATTGCATGATTTACTGGCTTGGGGTTAGTGAAATTCTATGCAAGGCTGGAATCAGCGATATCCATGGTGGTGGAGGTAGTAATAAATATCAGGAGGGCAGTTATGACTATGTGAAGCCTCAGCTCTTTCTATGTGCAGGCAATGTTTATTTTTTTATTAATTTGGTAAATTTATATAGTTGCCCTTCTCACATGACTCTGAACATTGTAGAAAGTTAAAAATAGCACTTAACAATAGCAATAGCACTTAGACTTATATACTGCTTCATAGTGCTTTATCGCTCTAAGCAGTTTACAGAATCAGCATATTGCCTGTCATTTTACTGACCTTAAGGATGGAAGGCTGAGTCAACCTTGAGCCGGTGAGAAATGAACTGCTGGCAGTCGGCAGAGTTAGCCTGCAATACTGCATTCTAACCACTGTGCCACCACAGCTCAGTGTGGTGGCGGAGTCGTTAATTTGTCAAAAATACCAAAACAATATAACAAAATAACCAAAAAGATGACAAAAATTAAGAACCGTTTGAAAAACCACAGTCTGCTGGCAGCACACTCAGTTTCCCAGCAATGAAGCTACTTTGCAAGCTCCAGATACTCATGTTCAAGATCCCTAGAAGAGGTGATATATCTTCAAGTTGCTTCACAAAGTCAGCAAGGTGATGGCCAATCGGGACTCTGGGCAGATGATATTCCCAAAGGCCTTCAGAGCAGAAAACTGACACATATGCAAGAGATGGAGGACTTCAATGTTGACTTTTGTGACTCTCCCCCAATGAATACCCCTGCTGGACATGAATCGTTTTGAATTTTGCTTCTATTTTTTTGTTTTGTTTATCAACTTCTTAACATACAATGTATAGTCAATACAATTCTTTGATCTTTTTTCCCCAATCTTCAATATTTGGTGGATATTTTCAGGTGTTTTCGGGGGGTTTTATGCTTCTCTTACTCTTCCCTGTCTTGTTTATACCTTCAATAAAACAATCACTATGAATATGTGTGTATTTACTTTTATAGCTATCCATACAAATTATTGAAGTGTCACATTAATATGTCTCAGCAGGTGGCACTATCTGGCTTACCTTTGTCTTGGTTTGAAAGCTAAGCAGGGTCATCTCTGGACAGTATTTGGATGGGAACATACAAGGGAACAAACCAACATTATGGAAGAATGTGAGCTGTGTTGGTATCATTGCCAAGAAAACTACATAAACAAGGAGTTCCATTTGAGTCAAAGAAGAATTTATTACAATTAATGCCTACCTTTTTACATCTTTTTCAACACGTACAAAATGTAAACATAATTGTTTCACTTAATTCAAACATTTAGTCTTCTTTGTCTTCTGCGGCTTGTTGATTTATTTCAAATCTGCTCAGAAAAATTAAAGGAGGTCCCAAAGCAGATTTTGACAGCAAATACTGAGCTACAGGAGAAAAGGAGTTACATCTTATTTAGTCTGTTGGTTTGACAGACCTTAAAATTGTACAGTACATAAATGAATTGACAAAGCTACTGAAATTGTCATACATAGTCATACATAAACACAAAATATAAATATTCCTATAGCCAGTAATACAAAACGTACTGCCAATTACATAGAGCAAACACAGCCAGTGCCATAGAGCAGGGGTCCCCAACCCCTGGTCCGTGGACCGGTACCGGGCCATGGCATGTCAGCAATCAGTCCACACAAACAAGCAAAGCCCCGTGAATGGGATGCAGGCAGCACACAAAACCATGCACTCTCCAGTCTGCGGAAAAACCTCTTTCCGTGGAACCGGTCCCTGGTGCCCAAAAGGTTGGGGACCTCTGCCATAGAATAAGCAGAAGCCATCTCTCTCTCTCTCTCTCAACTTTACTATCTATCCATCCATCCATCCATCCATCCTATGCCACTATGGTGGAAAACAAAAATATTCCTTTTTTTCCTGAATGTTCTGAAATGCTGGTATCTTTTAAAATAATTTTTAAAAGTGCATGTACACATGGGTGATATATTTATGTGCAGATTCAGAATAACCCAGCTGTTTAAGGGAAGGAATTGAAGAATTAATCAATGTCTTTCCTTCTGTCAAAACCAGCTTGCTAATATCCCATAGATGGCAAGTGCTCAGAAACATTCGGTCCTTGGGGAGATCTGTACTTCAGCTTTGGATCTTTCTGCCAACAGGGATTGTCTCAGTTCAGAAGAACAAAAACAGTGGGTGAAAAGGAAATAACACACAGGATGGTGACATCATCTGGATGCTCCCCAAAACTGTCTGTAAAAACTATGCACATTTCATGATGCATTCAAATTACCAAAAAGCTGAGGCTTAGATTCAAATTGCCAGATCATAAATGAAATACAGCTCTGTTTCCCACACCCTCCTTCTGTCCCCAGCAACTAAACCAGCTCCAGAAGATTAGGGATCAACTGGAGTAGGAGGTCATGGGGGCAGAAGCTGCTTCATCACTGCTATTAATAGATCAAAGGAATAATTGAAAAGTTCCTTCACTTTCATGTGTGGGTGATATACTTGGACCAAAGGATCATGAAATTTGTTTGTTTGGAAAAGTTCATCCATTGCTACTTTTTAAAATAGTAACTATTGCATTTTACCAACCACAAGCCAAACATTCAATGTTTTTGTTTTTGTTTTAAGCACAAGGATTTGTTCTTTTGGCATGTTGAATTAGGAAGTTTTTTTTTTTTTAGTGGATAACAAATCAGTTGTTTCGATCACAGTTGTTCTCTGCTTGACAGTTATCATTTACTTAGAATTAAATAAATGTACTGACTGTAAAATGAAAATTACTTCCAGGTGAGTTTTTGGGCAAGCTTTCAGCTGCACAAAGAAAAAGTGAAGAAACGTGTAATATGGTGCATGGAACTTCACACAATGTTGTTGTATATATAGCAAATAATTTATTTTAAGAAAAACAAATTGAAGTGTCTGAAAGATACCAGTGAACCAACATAATTTAAAAATAATTATCACTTTCCAGTTTCAAAGTGGGCAGACAGCACTTCAAATCATCACCCAATCTGGTTTTGATTTTGTAGAGATTTTTTTTAAAGGCTAGATGCCCTTATATTTCTCTGAAAGTATAAATACCCACTGAGTCAATGTCATGGCCTAAATTACTAAACATCTTTTGGTTAGCCAATTTATGGAACAGAGGATTTAAACTGTTCTTGTATTATCAACTCTCCCTTGTTTTAAGGCTTTAAGCAACCAAACATAACTCTTTCAGTGATTAGAAAACACCATGGAGAGTAGCTGCCATGAGAATAAATGAAATGAATACACAGCCATTAACAGTCATTAACTTTTAAAATATGCTGGTCCAACACAAAAGTTCTTTTAAACATCACTGTTGAAAATGTATTCCTGAATAGTTAGTACAAAAATATTGGAAACCTTCTTCCCACAGAGTTTGTTAGAATGTTTGTAAAGTAGCGATGCTTGCAGTTCCATTCCTGAGCAGAAAACTTTAGAAGACAGATTAAAAAACCCCACCAGCTAAATAAATAAATAAATAAATAAATACATAAATTCCTTTTATTTAGTCTCTCCGATCTACAGTAGCTTTCATGCATTAAGTTTGCAAACCTATAATCTATTACTTTGACCTTAGTTTTGTTAAATTCAGTAGGATTTATTATTAAGTAGAGACATATGGAGATAACAAAGAGCCCTTGGTACTCTCTGAACTTTGTTTTCATTTCATTACCAGACTAGATTGTGTTTTGTTAGATTGTACAGAAAATTGTACAAATCTTCAAACTAAATGTGTTAATCTTGGGGAAAGTAAAGAACAGGGCTACATGTAGAATCCAAGTCTTTCCAGGTCCAAAGTTTCTCTCTGGTTTTTTTTTAAGACCCCACAGATGTTTTTATGCATTTACATAACACATAATCTTATACTGAATGTTGTGATTCAGTTTCAGGTGCACATTTTACTTACACTTGTCTAATCTGTCCTATATTTGTGCAAAACCAAACAATAGTCATGCTCCAAACTGCCTATCCTTAAAGGCAAAATTAATATTTTATATTAGTATTAGTATTGCCTTTGATATTTAAATGTGAGCCAAACATACTTCTCTCTCTTCCTTGAAAGCAGTTCTTCATATTTTTCATTAAAGGCCTCCTCCAATAAATCTGAAATACAAAAAAAAACATTGTTTCTTAATACCCTCATAGTTTCTAAGGCCAGAGGCTTTCCCAATGCTTTAGAACCAATGTATATATCTATATATGTATATGTGTGTATACATATACATATAATTCTATTGATTTCTATCCTCACCCACTCTAGTTGATGTATGTGCTTGGCTTTGTTAGACGTTCCTCCTACAGATATCACCATATGGTCGTCTAAAATGCGATACATCTGGCAGCACTTTTCCAGAACCATCTATACAGTCTGGATTTTGAGAGACACCTGCTCAAACTTCACTTCTCTCATGTAGTTTGTGAGTTGGCAAATCTTCTCCCCTTTATGAAATACTCCTTGCCCCAGAAATAGCAGCTCCTCCAACCATACAATTCTATACAGTGGTTAAAGTTGTTTTAGGTCAAACAACCACATTAGCTTAGCAGGCTTTTGGTCCCAGCTAGCTGTTGGAGGACACCTGTTTGGGGTTTTAGTTTGGATTTTACCTTTGCTTTTACCTATGTTTTATTTTTAGAACCACTCTGGATTTGCTTATTATAATTATTATTTTTTGCTATTATACTGAGAGACACTTTGATCTGGTGATTAAGGTATCAGACTAGAAAACTGGAGACTGTCAACTTAGCCTTAGCCATGAAAGCCGTCTGGGTGACTTTGGACCAGTAACTCTCTCTCTCAGTACAACCCATCTCACAAAGGTTGTTATTGTGAGGAAAATAGGGGAAGGAAGAGTTATGGGTTACTTATAAAGTAATAAATGTGGGGTAAAAAAATCTAACAATAATAAATGATTATATTTTCTTTTGTTTATAATATTTTATTAGTTTTTTTATATTGACAATTCATAGGTGCTTGATAAACAACGTGTTGTCTGGGTCCATTTGTTTTACTTAATAATACAAATTAAATTCCTAATCTCTACCCCGTTTCTCCAGCCATTGATAAAATACGTCCCATATTTGAAAATATTCTGTATTTTCTTTTTCTTTAATCTTCAGCGTAAGTCTATCCATTCCTGCACAGTCCAGTATTTTCTTGATTATCTCTTCTTCAGATGGCATTTCTTCATTTTTCCAGTGCTGAGCAAATACAATTCTTGCTGCTGTTAATACATGCAACATTAAATAAAACATTTTCTTTTATCATATTTTTCTGACATTATACCTAATAGAAATAGTTCCGGTTTAAAATCTACATGTTTTCTTAACATTTTTTTCTAACCAAATATGTATTTTTGTCCAAAAATCTTTTGCTTTAGGGCACGTCCACCAAAGATGATAGTATATGCGTGGTTTTTGCTTATATTTCCAACAGTTACCAGACATGTTTTTTTTTGCTAATCTTGCAGGTGGTAAGTGCCATCTATAAAACATTTTATATACATTTTCTTTATAGGCAGTTGCCATTGTCAATTTATAGTTTCTTTCCCAAAGATTTTACCATTTTTCTAATTCTATATTGTGCCCGAAAATTTTTGTCCATGTTATCATAGTTTCTTTCACTTGTTCATCTTCCATTTTTAAATTTAATAGGAAATTATACAGTTTCTTAATCAACTTTCCATATGATGTCAATAATACCTGATCAATATAATAATATAAAAATATAAAAAATAATTATATTTTCTTTTTTGTTTTGTGTTGTGCACTGAAAAATAGTATGGGGGAATGATCTTGGGAGACAGGAGGGAGAGCCCCTGACTGGACAACCAGTGTTTAAAAAGCATCTCAGCTTACAGAAGGAAGAGAATGTGGGAAGTGTTCAAGTAGGTAGGACCACCTTAAATTTCCAGAGAGTTAAAAAAAAAAAAAGGATGCTTTTAGTCATACAAGATTCTGTCAATGTAATCTTATAGTAAAGATAAAGTTATGCTCCTGGTTGTGCTTCTTATCTGGATATCTTGCAGAGCTAACAACTGCCCAGAACTCTTTTGAATTGGGATATAAATGGTGTAAAATGAATCATTCAGTCAATAAGGGATCAGAGAGATTAAATCCCTAAGCTTGTGTCCTGTACATCTGGGTAATCCCTGCTCACATTACATTGTATGACTGTTGCTTTTAATTCTTTTTCAGCATAAGCCATGACATCTTGCTTTTAGGAACAAACCAGACTTGATGGTAGCACTGCTCTACAATTCATTACAGCAGCCATATCTTTTTTCAAGCTTCCATATGATCCTGGACATGTGATGATTCCTTTAAAGCTGCCCTATAGACAGCAAGATGAAGTTTGACTCTACCAACAAAAGAAAATTACCTCCAGGAGAAATGAATGTAAATCATTTCCTGGTACTACCTTTCTCTACATTTCAAACTTCTGAAATGGCAAAATAATTTTAAGTCAAGGGCAGGTAACTCAGCATCTCTGACTTAACGGTATATCTGATTGTAAGCTCCTTAAGACTCAGCCAGCTTTGCCAATATTTACAGCACTCTACAATATTTGTATAATTTAAGTTAGCAAGGCAGGCTGCCTCCCAATCTTAACTTCTGCATGTCTATGCAGAATTAATATGAATAGCTGATTTTTGTTCCACTCCTCTTTGGTTTTAATAACTATGATTGCGCTCAAGAGCCAGAGACTGCTTATGATTAGTTCCACTTTCAGAAGCACGGTGAGGTTGCTTTGAAACATGCAGTGATGAAACCAGTCTAACTCTTCATAATCATGAAGGCATTGTCAAGAGCAAAGATGTTTCAAATAGTGAGGACCTGAAGAAAATGTAACGGAAAGTGGCTTTATTGGTGTTTAAAGGAACTAGGGATGAGCATGCTTTCTCCATTGTCTTGCATTTTTATACCTGTTTTTATGTATTTAACAAATATATATGTTCCCCAAATCTCAATGTGTGTTCCACTGCATTGTAGAGAAAAAAAGGCTAATTACGAAAGCCATGATGATGATGAATATGTTGGTAACAGGAAAATCTAGTGGAGAGAAAAACACTCAAGTTAACCACAAAATAAAATTTTAAAGTCCTTCTGTTTGTAATCCTTACATTTACAGTATTCTTATGCTGGTTAATAAGCTTATAGCTGTAGGAAGATGGTGCTTGCAGAATTGGATTCCAGCAGAAAACAGGTTCCTTCATACAAACCTGATGTTAAATAGAAACTTGTCACATTCTGAAATACCCAAAGAGGGATTTCAATTCTAACAATTACACACTTCAAAATTAATTCAGAGATCTCTGTGACCATTGCTGCTCCACTCTCCCTTTCTCTATTTAAAACACCCAAAATATAATGCAAAGATCTCACAAGAAAGCCTTGATGGCAAGAATTAAGTTGTGGGCCAAACGATTAATAATTTATTTACTCTGGGGTCCTTTTTAAAAAATAGGCATTTATTTCATATGTGCTATATTAAATATTTATAGTTAGATCCTCTCAGCTGAATAACAGGTCTAATCTAAGCAATGTCAGTTCTTTGTCTCATTGGTGAAATTGTATGATTCTCTAACCTAACATGAAAATGCATGAGAATTAACTATGATCAGGACCATATGTGCAAAGTAGATCATTAGTTTACTTCCTTGAGTTCTGATCTATTAAAAATGAATATGAAGAATCTGTCTTATTATTTATTGCAGTATTGATAAAGATTTAAAGCACTTTATTTTGATGGAATCAAAATTGTGCTCTGGAAATATGACGACTGTACTACTGTACTTAGCCCCAGCTTTTCTCTCTCTCTCTCTCTCTCTCTCTCTCTCCCTCCCTCCCTCCCTCCCTCCCTCCCTCCCTCCCTCTCTCAAATTTAGATGGCTGGTCATCTTACACAAAGCGATTATGGGCAGTGTATAACAATTAATATATGTATTCAAATATTGAAAAAACCCACAAGAGAGAGTGAATATTAATCTCAATAGGAAAGCCATCTTAGGATTTCACCTGTCACTGGATCTCCAGGCCTAATGACACAGCCAAGTCTTGAGGGACTTCCAAAACATTGATAGGGATGGAGCTAACCTCACCTCAGGAGCTGAGAACGTTCCACAATGTAGTTATCAGTCATATTTAGTTTTATACACTCTTTTATTATTAGATTTATTCACAACCTCACAAATGCATAAGGAAGAAGCTGGGGTAAGCATAGTAATAATCATCTTTTGGCTGTATCAAGGTATCTCTGGAGTCCATCAATCAGAACTGATTCCATGGTAAATATCTCACCTCAGGGGGAGAAGATTCCAGAAGGTGAGTGCTATAGCACTGAAGGCCTACCTCCTGGGACCCACCAAGGATAGTTGCCTAGTGGACAGAATCCCTCTAATACTTGCATGGGCCAATCAGTGAAGCCAATTTATGAATTTTCCTGTCATGTTAGAGGAATAGCTGAGCAAAAGACCCTAACCTGTAACCCAGAAATATCAGCAGGCCTGCCAGTGTGATGATGACACTCCTTTAGGGGAGTGAAGAGGCAAGAAATGATGTTTTGGTGCAAAACCAAGAGACAGGGCAAGGCGCTCCTACTGCACAACTGAATATAAGTGAAATGCCCATGTACATTATGTCCTGGTATTCCCTAAAGGCAAAACAGCCTGTTCAAACCTTGCTTTAGTTTAATCTGGAGTTCAGATACTTTGGGCAATGCAATGGCCTGCTATGTGCACCTGCCCTTCAGGAATTCACCTTCTCGAATAACAACTTGGAAAAGTAATTCATTTAGCTGTTAGCAACTAAATATCAAAGCCAATGTAAAGGGTCAGTATTTATTTATTTAGTTTATAGGCCTCCCAACTCCCATATGTCTCTGGGTGGTTTATAACTAGTAAGTAGTATAAACCCCTCTTGATCTCCTATAAAATTCTGCTGCCACCATTACTTAGAGTCCCTTATACACAACTGCACATTCCATTGTGAATTAGGATTCTCCATTTCTTTAAAAACAACATCCCCTTTAAATGGTTTAATCTCATCTGTCTTCCAGATGTTGAATCTCTCCCTATTACCCTGATATATAATGCTTATGTTGAATCCATGATTAATTGCTAACATGTCTCCAGCATATTTCCTTTGTTTTGTTATAAAATGGAAGGAGCCTTCTACTTTCATTGTTAACTTTTTCCCCCATCTGATTATCCTAGACAAGCAAAAATAGAGTTCAGCAGATTTTAGCTTTTGCATCCAAATTAATAACTTTTTAAGTTCAGTCAATAAATTCATGAATATTCCTTGAACAAATTATATATTTTTTATTTTAAAAACCAAGCATACTTTATAAGTAAATCAAATTTTATTTCATTTAATGCCTACAATAAAAAGTTACTTTAAAGCTATAAATGCTATTATCTCTTCTTTTTTAGAAAAAAAATCTTCCCACCCTCACCTCCCCCCTTACACTTTCTTTATGATGAATTTTACAATTCTAGTTCAGACTGCAACTCCCAGAATTCTGTCAGGAGAACAGCATATAGGTAAAATGTGCCTTAGGGATTTGGAGAAAATGTTCCTTTAATCATAACAACAACAATTTAGTTTACATTTTGAAGTGGATCCATTATTCAATTATTTACTTACAGTAAGCATGGTTTGGATCCAAGGTTTTTATGCTCTTGGCAGGAATGTGCCCTAGTACAAGTTCATTCCCCCCCCCAATACTCCTTCTATTCAACTCAATGCGCATTCTCATTTTTGCAGTCTCCATGCTTCTCCCCCTTTCTGGAGAATGTCCTAAGTCTACAGATCAGACTTCAGAGTGAGAGTAATGAAAGAATGCTGCTTTCCTTGCTCAACATTGAGCTGGATCCAAAACCTTCTGCAAGTAGGAGGGACCCACCTCTGCATGAGAGTCTTTCCCCCTAATAATTGAAGAAGCTTCCTGACAATAGCAATAGCTATTTATATAGCAATAGCTATTTATATTAGACTTATATACCACTTCACAGTGCTTTACAGCCCTCTCTAAGTGGTTTACAGCCCCCAACAATCTGGGTCTTCATTTTACCCGAGCTCGGAAGGATGGAAGGCTGAGTCAACCTTGAGCCAGTGAGAATCGAACTGCTGGCAGCCGGCAGTCAGCAGAAGTAGCCTGCAGTACTGCATTTTAATCACTGCTCTTAGGTAGTCCTAATGATTGACTCAGGACTAAATTCATTTTAAATCTAGTTCAAACTGCTAGATGCAATGGTTGTGAAAAATACTTTAATAGATGCCTTGATTATGCAAATATAAAAAAGGAAAATACCATTTTTCTACCTGAACACCTAAAGCCAATTTCAGTCTACCACAGCAACTGTTAGCCTTGTGAGGTAGTCCAGGCAAGAAGCGTAACTGGGAATACTAGCTCTATCTTTACTGTATGTTTATATAAATAGAATCTTGCAAGCCTGGAAATATTTCTCCCCTTTCTTTTTATGCTCTTGTTGAAGGGAAAGTCTTCATCATGGTTCAGTCCAAGCCGGGAATAAACAACATGGCGACTACTTTAGAAAGAAGATTGCAGTTTATTGAAGAGGAGAGCCAGACAGAAAGATGGCTCTGGAAGAAAAGAGAGAGCACATGTAGGGAGTGGGCTTTTATACCCTCTGGAGCCTTTTGTTTGGAATTGTTCCTGTGGCATGAACTTTGACCTGAGTCTGAGTGTGCCCTTTGGCATCTGTGGGTTAATCCTATTATGTCCTGTCTTAGAGTCTGGGTGGGGTATGTAGATTTTAGGTGTCTTTGTCTTCTTAATCTTCTAGCTTCAACCTTCCTGGATTATTTACATCTGCATTTCTGCAGAGCTGGTTTCTGCTTGGGGGAGGGAGACTTGGGGCTATTAAAAAAACTGGGCATGCTTTTCTGCCTCTTTAAGATCCTTTGAGGAAATATATTTTTCTGCCCTTTTAATATTTCCTTCTCTGGGGGACTGACTTCCCACACTCTGAAAAACTAGAGAGGGTCCCTTCTGAAATGCACCCTCCCTACTTCTCTCTGCAGATCTCCCTCCTGCCTCCAAGATCATTCCCACATACCATTACAGCAATGCACGAAATGATTTGTCATGGGACATTTCTTCTACAATGTCTTAGTGGGGAGTATGTGCTATGGCAAGCCTGTAATAAACACTCAGGACAGAAGCAACAAGTGAGGGAACACAGTATAAATTTAATATTTCAAGAAAATGATCATGGCTTACTCTAATAACAGGGTCTTTTGGATAACAGGTTTAAAAACTGCAATTAGACACAATCAATGTGAATCCTGGTTCTCACATTGATAAAGAAACTAGTAGCCGTTTTGTAAATGATCTCCAGGTGCACCTTTCTCTTTCCCCTTAAACTTGAGAAAGAACATTTGTTTTGATCTGTTTTTATATAGACTTCTCATTCAAAAGCAGAGTACTTGCCAGAACACCCATGATGTTAACTTTAACCTACTTTTTAAATAAATTTCTAACCTGAGCTCAGAGAGACTTATTGCCTGTATAAATCATTTCCATCCAAATTGCTGCTAGAGAGGTCTGACAATGGATAAATGAAGCCTCTATGTTCAGTGGTGCTATATCTTTGAATATTAGATGCTGGATGTGGGCAAAAGACAGAGCACATAGTTGTTACCCTGTGCTGAGTGTGGGCTTTAGAGAAATATAAAAGTGGCCACAAAAGTCCATCTAGATGCGTTCTTATTCTGGAAAGGACTCATCATTTTCCTTTTTAGTCACCTTTGGGCCCATGTAATGAGACATCAAGTGGGGTTTTCCCAGACTTAATAAAGAAGACATTTAAACTTCACTGAGAGCCTAAGGAGATTCTCAATCATCCATGCCGTGGTTGTCTCAAAGGTGCTTTTTCCAAAAGGCAACTGGACTTTATTTTTTTTCTTTGAAAACATTTTGCTTCTCATCCAAAAGGAGAACTAAAGAAGCTTTTTGGATGAGAAGTGAAATGTTTTCAAAGAAAAACCCAAGAAAGTCCAGTTGCCTTTTGGAAAAAGCACCTTTGGTTCACTGAGAGCTATTTCTTTAACCAGATTATTGTATTGTATTGTATTGTATTGTATTGCATTGCATTGCATTGCACTGTATTGTTGTGTTATTATTATATATACCACTTAGACTTGCAAATTCAAAATTTTGTGGCTGACAAAGAGTTAAATGGGAGACTAGTATAGCTATTACAAGCTCTTTTAGCTCTCATCAGCTAGTCTTACCCCTCTAGGATTCGAACCTGGGCAGCTTGCATGTTAGGCAGTTGTATTAACAATTAGGCCACAGGCTCCTCCTCACTCTTGTCAGTAGAGGCCAGGGAGGATATATATCTATGTGTTGGGTGGAACACCCGGCAAATGTAAAGCAATCTGTTCTGCGTTTCACTCCAGTCTAGGAGCATCTTTTGCAGGCAGACTTCACTACTGTGAACACTGTAAATTCAAAATTTTGTGGCTGACAAAGTTTAACTTTTTGTCAGCCACAAAAGTTTATATATATATATATATAAATGTACATTATAAATGTATTATAATGTATAATATACAATGAAGAAAGAAAGCAAAATTTTGTTGTACAAGAAAAAAATGCTTACAAATAGAGTCTCAGTTATCAACCTTTATTATTATTTAATAATAATAAAATAGCCACCACCTTATCCTTGAAAGGTGCCCCTAGCTGGATTTGAAAGGAGAGTGTGTGGAGTCCCATTGGACATCTTAATGGTTCTAGGGGAAGGAGGGGCTCTAAAATATATACTTTGCTTTATCAACATTCCTATTTGGGGCCTTTAAAAAAAAATACATTCCATTTTTTTATAATAACTAAACACAGGTGCTTTGCTTGCTCTCTTGGAATCCAGATTTTCAGTTTGTTTTTTTTAACACTGATCCAAACTTGGCACCTGAAATTATTCTTCTCCTGCCCAAGCCACCTGAGAATAGAGATCAGACTGGACCGAGGAATATGTCAGCCACCCATGAATATTTGCAGTTTAGCGGAGAAAGTACTTTAGAATGAAAGTAATGAAGAACAACTGGGAGTGGGGGAGTGAGGCATGGTTGCAAAAACTGTTTTTATGTATTCTACATTCTTCTATATATGAACTTTTATGACAGAAATTTGTTATGGAACAAGATAGGCTGTGTTCAGTTTCTCTCTCTCTCTCTCTCTCTCTCTCTCTCTCTCTCTCTCTCTCTCTTTCTCTCTTTCTCTCTCTCTCGTGCATAATGAGGAACAAGGTATCACTGGCAAACTGCAGATCATAAAATTAGGTCACCAAATTACATTTTTATGAAACATATGCGAATTACTCTATGAGCAGCACAGATTTTCCAACAGCAATTAAATTAGTTTTTTAAAAAAGACTATAGAACTCTCGGAACAGTTTGATTACAGCAGTGCTCAGAACTCCTAGACAGCATCTGGAGTTCTAACACATCTGGGGAGCACCAGTTGGACAAGGATGTCCGAACCCCTCTCTACGTTTTGATCTGGCCTTTATATTCCTTGATTAGTAGGGCTGAAATGAACAAGTAAAAATCGGATGAAGAGGCCTCTCTTTCAAGGTCTGCGATCTTGCGAGAGGGGAATCATAAATTTTAAAATAGAATCGTGCTTTGATGTCTCCCAGAGGATGTCTGACAAACTTTCAAACACAGTCAAGACATTAAATAATATACATTAAAGCAGGCGACTCAGTGAGAAATATAAATATCATATCCAGACTGAAAAATTGGGGTAAAAATAAACCTAATCAAAAAGATTGTTCTTTCAGATAGTTAGATGTCTTGAGGCCTTTTTGGCTTCAATATCTTCTTTTCATCTCTTAGGATAAAATAGCTTTAGATGCCTTCCTGATAGGAAACTGGCAAAAGAACTGTAGGATATCACATACTTTAATTGCAGTTTTGGGTGAGAAAGGTAGATGTAAATTTTCCTCTTGATTATATGTGTTCCCCCCCAGCTATTCATTTCTTTTTTATGTTCAATCTTGGGAGCAGTGGGTTTATTATATTTGTAATGTTTGCTATTTCATGAGAATTTTTCTTTTTTATTGTGCTTATCGTGTTCCTTTTTGATAACCACTTCATTTTTTTTACATTTAAGATTAAGACTATATAACGATAGAGAGCGAGAGAGAGCAAAACTTTACTGTACGAGAAAAAAAATGCTTACAAATAGACTCAGGAATCCCCCGATCATGACTGTTGGAAATAAAAAATAGAATCGCCCACCATTCTGATGGGAAGGCAGGGAAAAAGTACTGAAATCCCTAAAATAAACTTCACATATTATAAAAAAGAACAATTCTGAACATGTTCAAAATTTCCAGAATCGTGCCCCACAAAAAGTCCTGTCCCCATACTTCGAGAACAAGTAAACCACACCACAAAGTTCCCCTTCCACTGCAGTTCCAACTTTCTCAAAAATATTACATGTGGCTTCCACGATAGCAGCTGCTGAGTTTGAAGTCTGTACATTTGGATTCTTCCAGATCTTTGAAGCTGACAATTTTGAAATTGGTAATGTTAAATGTGAAGGATATGCTTCTTTTCTCTAAACAATTATCACATTTGTCCCTCTTACTAACCCCCACACTTTGTACAATTCAGATAATAGCTACTATTCAGATCATTTATCCCTTATGTGATGCCGTCTAAAATTTTTGGAATTGCTGGCACTTGCAGTTATAACCTATGTGGAAGGCACAAGAAGTTGGAAAGTTGATGGATTATCTACATCTTATTAAATCCTCTTATGAATAATTTTGGGGAAAGCATCAATGACATCAGATAACCTGATGATACAACTTCATTGGCTAAAAGGGAGGAAGAGTTAGGGAATCTTTTGTAGATCTAAAGAAGATTAAGCAAAAGCTGGTCTGATTCTCAATTTTAAAAAACCCAAGATTTTCTCAATAGGCAGAACTAACTCAATGCAAATAGATGAAGAAGGCATTAAATTCTGAAGCATTACAGATATTTTTCTTCCGAAATTCGAACATTTAAGAGATGTTTGAATTTCCACTATGTATATCAGTGGTGGGATTCGCTACTTGGTATATTGACTATAACAGACAAAATATTAAAGTGCAAAGACATCATACTGACTGCAAAGGCATGTAAAAGCAAGGGCACTTTTTTCCAATTGAAGAAGCTGGACAATGAGTCTGAAGAAAAAATTGTGCTGCTAGAGAAAATTGTTGAGAAGATCTTAGATTACAAGAAGGGGAAAAAAGAGTATTAAATGAAATAAGAGATAATTGCTCATTGGAAGCACCAATAATGAAGCCAAAGTTTAAATATTCTGGGCACATAATGCAAAACCAAGAATAATTGGAGATGACACAAATGCTCAAAAATTTTACAGTCAATTGAAAAAGAGACTGGTAGAAAATGAGGTGGCATCAGCATGGACATAATCTGTCCCAAGCATTTTGAGCAACTCAAAGATCCATTAGCAAAAGACACAGGTAAGTCATTTACAACTTATAATGAAAGGATTGTGACTTTATGTGGGGCTAACAGGGAAAAAGTTGAGAAAATACATCAATGAACATTGACTGGCAATCAGAAGATATAATGAAAATTCCTTAATTCCCCAATACACTGACAAGGTCAACCACAGTTGGGAAACTATGGATATCTTACACCAAGCCAGATCCAAAAATGGAAGAAAATTCCTCAAGAAATGACACTCTGACAATTCATCAATTAATAAAGAATTTGAGATAAGTTTCATCTACAATGCAACAATCAAAGGTCAAGGAAAGAGGCAAACAGACCTAAAGATATTCTTCCCCATCACACACCTTATTGACTAACACCTAGATAAGCAGGAACAAGCAACAGATAAACAAGAACAATCAAGGAAGAAACAATGCCCCTAATCAAGAACTGAACTTTATCACACTGTAAGAAGCCATACCATCCAAATCTCAAGTCATGACCTTCTAATTCCAATAATTTCTTATTTCATAAGGTTATCTGCTGCCTCATTCACACCAAGCTGCATGCCTCAAAATATAATTTTGAATTAGGTAGTCCTTACCCTTCTCTTTCTTTGGCATCCGCCAACAATCGATTACAACATTAGTTTTATTTAAAAAAATGAAGAGAAGGAAAAGTAAAATTTTGTTTCAGCTTAGTAAAATGCCCAGATGATTAATAATGGTGAAATGAAGTATTTAGTACTGGTAAAGATCACAAAAAGTGTTTCAGCTTCCAGTCTCCCATAAAATATAATGAGAAGACTGGTCACAGACCAAATGGAATCCAAAGTTCCAACAGATTGGAACTTGGAACAGTTGGAACAAACATACTAGAACAAAATTTTCACAAATACATAAACTTCTAAGATTCTAAGATTCTCTCTCTCCCTCTCCCTCCCCCTCTCTTCCCCTCCCCCCACATATGTGCATACACACACAAATACAAAATCAGACATATGCAGAAACATTTTGGAACAATTAGCAGATGCAATAAAAATATCAGAATCCATCAATCAGATTAGTATGCCTAAAAACAAAGTTACCAAAATACAGATCCTGGTCTAGAACTTTATGTGAGAGAGGAGGAATTTTGCTTAGTTTGCTTCTCCAACTACATTTATTTATTTATTTCTGAAAATTTATATCGCTGTCCAACTCACTCTCAGTGACTTTGGGCAGCTTACAAGAAGAATTACCCAATATAAATAATAAAAAGCAATAATTCATACCCCTAATTTGCCATAACTACCCCTGATTCGCATAGACTGCAACTCTTTTCTCAGAGATGCTTAGCTTTATCTCTCTATAGTTCTTGCCTGCTGAAGCAGTACTTATTCTCTACTTTCCTTGCCTACAATTCAAAAGCCTTCCCCCACTCCATTTGTAGTGATTAGCTTTTATCACATTTCCCTCATACATGTGGCTTCTCCTGGAAAATAACTCAACAAAGCCATGTGGTGATCTTAGCCTTCATTTTGTCTCCATCTTCCAGCAATCTTTGTCACTCTTCCAGATGTTTTTACTTATATTGACCACTAGGAAGCATAGAGTCTATCTTTAGAATGATATATATATACTTTCCTTTTTGTAGGCTCTCAGAGACACAGAGAAAAAAAATGAAAGTTATATTACAGTCCATCTCATTTTATAAATGCGTTCCATCTTGGCATTTTCCCAAGTGATCTCCTTCCTTGCACTTCTCTCAGCTGTCCCCTTGACCCTAATCTCAAGTCAAAAGCTTTTTAAACCAAGGAGGGGGTATAGCTCTTCTCTTAGAAGAGGTGCTTAGAAATTGAACATACATACATACATAGCACTCCAAGGGATGTTTATGAAAATAGAAAGTTTAAACTTTAGAAATGCACAGCTAGTGAGGTGCATTTGAGAAGGTTTTACAAACTAGACAATATCTTTCATTCCCAACATGTCTGAAAGCATCAGACAAGAGTGCAAATGATTGATGTCTCACTTTTTTCTTGTTTTGACCAGAATTTCCTTCTTAGGTAGTAAGGATGGAGTTTTAAAGACTTTATTAAGATAAAGGAACTTCTGTATTGTGCAAATATAGTTTTTCAATAGGAATTTGAACTTGCTTTTCTTCCCATGATTGAAATTTTACAAGTTCACAGCAAAAGAAAGAAAAAAACAACAGAATAGAACAGAATGGCAGAATTGGAAGGGACCTTGGAGGTCTTCTGGTCCAACCCCCTGCTCAGGCAGGAAACCCTATACCATTTCAGACAAAGGGTTGTCCAATCTCTTCTTTAAAACTTCCATTGTTGGAGCATCTATAATTTTTGGAGGCAAGTCGTTCCACTGATTAATTGTTCTAACTGTCAGGAAATTTCTCCTTAGTTCTTGTTTGCTTTTCTCCTTGATTAGTTTCCATCCGTTGCTTCTTGTCCTGCCTTCAGGCGCTTTGGAGAATAGCTTGACTCCCTCTTCTTTGTGTTATTGCACAAAATCAGTTACATCAGATTTTGCATGACACAAGGTTTTGTTTTGTTTTTTTTAAAAATGGGGAATAATGGCCACCCTAACCCTTATGTTTACCATGCTACCAACCTCTATTCTAATGACTGTCTCCAATACTCTTAGTAACCATGCATGCAGCCAACAAAAAAGTTCAAGTGAAGACCAAAAGTATCTCAGTATTATTCTACTGATTCCCATTATTCCCCTATTATTTGGCTGCTCTGCATATTTTTCTAAAATTCCACAATTATTTTAAAAGTGATCTACTACACAATTTTGTATTTTAGAAGTATAGATATTAGGAAGATATGGTATAAAGCTGCCAGTCAATGCTTTAAGGTAGAGAATGTTCCTTCAGTGCACATATAGACATATTCACCTGATTATAGGATAAAATAATAAAGGCAGTGTATTGGCTTTGTAAGCCACCCAGAGTTACTCTAGGATAAGATGAGTGGCCAATAAATTTGATAAACAAACAAACAAGCAAACAAACAAACAAACTGGATGTCCTCAGAATTCAGAAATCAAAGTTTTATTGGGGAACTCCTGATAGAAACCATCATGCAGTTTGGGTTACAAATGTTGATAGATTATGAAGTTATAAAGTGTAGCATTCTTCTTAGAAAGAAACATCTCTGAGCTTCATCTTGAACATTAGGATGATCTATGAGTTTTCATTTATGGATGCTGTCTTTGGCTGCCTATCAACAGTCTGGGCAAATTATAATTTGCAAAAGACTGTAGTTTGGCATGGGACAGCCAAGAAAGAAATTCTGTACCACTGGAAGTCTGCCAATCTCCAATTGATCCAATTGTTGTTGGAAAAATTTTAGACATAGGCTGCAAGAGAACAGATACTTCAGCCACACAGATAAGCGGCATCAGGCTGCAAAGATATTGGCCTGTCTCTTGAATATTTCAAGGAAAAAGAAATACTTTCACTTCTTCCTTTCCTATTGCCTCTTTTACTGTGTCCGTTGTTATCTCTTTGAACAGCACAATGATGTGTGTCTACAGCATCTACACTAATATATTTTCAAATGCTGAGCAGTGAGTCAAATGGTTATCAGATAGGGTTGATACATAAGCTGTTTGTGGAATAAGTCCAACTAAATACAGTAGATTTGAGTTGTAAATAAATGTGAATAGCTAAAATGCATTGAGTTTTCTTTCTTCAATTTTTAAAAAATGAACTGTTGTAGAGAGGAATTACATTGGAAACATGCATTGGGGTATTGCTGTATTTTCAGCTATAAGAAGAATATAAACTGGAAGAGGTTCTCTCCAATTAGTTAAAATGTAGTATATAATAGCTCTGGAAATCTACATCAATTTTGCACAAAACAAATTTATAAATGTTTCTACAGACTTTGCAATCCTTCCAGGAAAATACAAGATATTCATTTTAATTCTGTTGTTGCTGAATATTTAAATAAATACATTCCTGTTATTATTAAGATACAAAAATGAGTACTAAAGCAAAACCAAGGGTTTTGAAAGAAATTTCATGCTACAGCCACTTTCAAGGCTGATGTCCTTTGAATGGGATGAACAGTGTGGTAGAATGTAGTCTGGAGTCCCAAGAGGGAGAGACTGCCTCCCAGAGGGGAAAGTGGCAGCAGAGTTTGGAAAGTTAGGTAGGCAGGAAGATTGCAAAGGCGGCCCCTTCTTAGCAGTTCACAGAGTATATCTACAGTTATGCAGATAGTTGTTTTAGTCTGGCAAGATTCTGTCTATAGGTGAAGAACAATAAAGGAAACTACTCTTAAGTAACTCCATTTGTCATTCTTGGTTATATAAATATAAATTTATATATAAAACACATTGTTTTTATTCCCTTGTTTCCAAAATAATCACTAGTTTAAAAGGGGGATGTTTTAAATTAATATCCACAAAAGGAACTGGACCCGTCACAGTTGGCTTAAGGTCTAGACACAATATATTGAATCTGGATTCAAATATACACTCTGGAGTCAAAGATTAGTGATAAGCTACATGTTTAGAGTAGGTTTAACAAATAGGTGTCTTGCTAACCCCTCAAAATTAAGGTGGTGCCAAGATTATGAATACCACTTTTTCTGTGCCAGGCTCTTTCACTGACATCTGCCAGTCTTTGTGGCAGTGGATCTCACTGTGGTAGCCTGACCTGCTGCTTCTGGCAACTAATTAATGTGAAGTTTTGTCAGAGAGTCAAAGTCTTGACCAAAGGAGTCCCACCAATAGTAACCCAAACTTGCCAATGGACCATGCCCTACTTGTTTAATGCCTCATAAATCCAGTGATGAGCTGGATTTCTTCCTAGCTGGGATCAAGGTATATCAACTCTCATGGCACTCCATGAAACCAGTGACACAGGAAAGATTTCTTACCATACAAGAACAAGCCAATAAGCTTTCTTTAAATTCAGATCAAGCGTCCTTTGCACCTCAGAAAAGGAAATACAATTTTTCATAGTTTTCGGAGGGGGGGAAAAAACCTTTAGAAGGACACTTTCTCTATTGTTTCAATGAGTGCAACAAAAGCACTTGCCTGCACATTTGGAAGCATCCTTTCCCCAGTCATACTGCTCTATCTTAAAAATATGCAGGGGAAATGTTTATTTATTTATTCTGGTAACACCCTCGAAAATATCCAATTGAAACTTGACTTAGTATCCTCTAAATCAGGCATGTCAAACTCGTGATGTCATGTGACATCGCGTGACGTATCGGGACTTTTTCCCCATTGCCGGCAATGGGATGGGTGCGGTTTTGACATGACGCATCCAGCCCATGGGCCGGCAGTTTGACATGCCTGCTCTAAATAGTCTCTGCTGTTCTCATCCCATTCTGCCAAAAAATGAAGTAGTTGCAAGTATTTTGATGTTTTCCACTCTCCAAGTTTGGACCAACTGTCAGAAGATAAAAATAACTAAAGGAAGAGTAATCCCCAAGAAATTTAGTTGGAATTAATAAATAGGTCTGAAATATAGATATATACATTCTGAAATTAAAAACTACTTGCCCAGATTGCTTTATAGCATGCCAACATACAGTGTATCTCCCGTGCAAATTCTCAGCAATTTTGTTCATAACCATGATTGTTGTCTTGGGCTGTTTTGCTAACTGAAAAGTCTCAGGTTTATATATTTTAGGGATTTAAGTGATCTTTTATTTAAAACATGTAAATTATCCTACTGCTTAGTGAAATGCTCAAAGTAATTATAGTTGCTAGAATGATCAAATCTAAATAATTAATTGTTCACAGCAGAGATATACATTAAGTCTGAAATCATATGCATTCTTATACAGGCATATGAATTGGGAGTTGTATGTAAATATCTATATCTAAAATCGTGGGCGCTCCATCACTGGAAGTTTTTAAAAAGAGACTGGACAATTATCTGACTGAGATGGTATAGGACACGGGTCGGCAACCCGCGGCTCCGGAGCCGCATGCGGCTCTTTGAGGGATCACCTGCGGCTCCGGAGCCTCTGCCGCGGGCGGGTGCGCGTGCGCGAATGGGTGTGCGCGCGCATGCGCGAACGGGCATGCGCGCATGTGCGGGCGGGCGCGCATGCGCGGGCGGGTGCGGCTCCCAGGGGTTTTTTTTTTAGGGAAACGGGTCCGTGCGGCTCGTTGGATATTTCGGCTGGCCGACCCATGGTATAGGACCTCCTGCTTGAGCAGGGGACTAGACTAGAAGACCTCCAAAGTCCCTTCCAGCTCTATTCTATTCTAAATTCTAAATGTGTCAAACAACTGCTGCTAGGCTTCTCTGAAATGGATAGAAAAGAAATTAATTGTAACTGATATAGGTTCCTTAATTTCAGTTTCATTTAGCTATGTGGGATTGTACACACTGTCTCTGTGAAAGTGCCATGCAAATTTAACTTAGAAGCCATTTCAGTTGTCCTAAATATTAGTTCTCATTCAAATTACTATATCTTTTAATATATACCGCATTCTTTTTAATAGTTCTGCACTATTAGTTGTTCCTTGTTTCCTTTTCCCCCAAAACCAGGCCAAGCCCTTATGTTTCTGCTCAAAAGATAAGACCTCCATTACTGTGATACTGTTAGTTGCTTTTTTATCTTTAAGTAATCCTTATTTTTCACAAATGAAATCATTTTGTTCTCTTCAAAACAAACATATATTTCAAATGCCAGTGGCAAACAGCCAGCAAATCCCAGACAGTTTCCATAACAGTGATGCAAAAGATGTAAAATCATCAATTTAACATGACATGAAACTAACAAATATGAACAAAAGAGTTCTTTTTTAATTAAAGAACTTGCTTTGATGTGTATACTAGAACGTAAGAAATGATCATAAATATAATAAGGAACTTATTATACTTTTAGTTCTAGCCATCAAATCTACAACAAGTCAACAATGGAAAAGTTTAGAAAAATTAACAGTTGAAAAATGATGTTCAAAGGTATAATCCACAATTATGTTCAAAAAAGTCATATAGAATTTGAATTTTAAACACACAGAGGGCCAAATTACAATTGTATTGAATCCAGAATTATTATATGTTAATAAGGTATAACAAATATTGTATAACCTGCATATTTCAAATATTGAAAACTTCAGTGTTGTTAGAATAACTATAATAAGTACAACTTTAAAAAAAAAGCCTTCATATAACTGTGTTCTATAAAAAAAGATCTCAAATACATAATTGGGCTATACTTCACTAGGATGAACTACTAGTACCAATCAAGTTGTACCTACTATTCAGGAACGACAATGGCAGCAATAAAAGGTTAGCCTTTTGCTATAGACTTTGTACAGCCCCTAGCACCCCATTTGTGCTCTGCAGAACCCTCAAGAATAGTCAAGGCCTTAAGTTTTGAATCACTCACTGTGAAGTGTCATGAAGGATTTGCATAATTCCAGGCATAATTTGCATAATTCCAAGATTAATGGACTTTAACCTTCCTCCCAAATTGAACTGATATTTCCCAGTGTAAGGAGTATTTAAGAGTAGTATTATTTCTTAAATCTCTCCAAGTTCTAAAGCATTCATTTCTGACCTTTAATGGTCACTGCAAAAGCCCTCCAAATGAAAACATAAAATCTATCTTTAATCAGTTATTTATTTACTAATCAAATTTATATAATCACTCATCTCACCAAAGGCAACTCTGGACAACGTTCAACAAATAAGCAAAACCACATATAAAAATCACAGATATAAAAATTATATATAAAAATCACATTAACAGGAAATATTATGTTTACTGTCACAGTATCAGTATCCATGACTTCTACTTTTTCAGAGAGAGAAATATGAGCTCTCCATGGTGTATAAAGTCATGTTCTTTGCTTTTAGCCAAAAACTTTTTGTGGCTCAAATGGAACTTAGGTTTGCAGTACAGATGGTTCTGAGCAATGATTTCGGAAATAGCCAACATTTTATCGAAGTTAAGGTTTGGGGCTTGGACCAGGGAGTCCCAGATTCAAGTTCTCACTACATCATGAATCTCACTTGATGACTTCTAGTCAGTTATTTCTCAACCCAATTAATCTCATGGGGATCTTAAAATAAAATGGAGGAAATATGTCATCTTAGAATGACAATACATAGTGCACTCCGAAAGTATCCAGACCCCCTTTACTTTTGTCAATTTTGTTATGCTGCTCCCTGATCCTACAGTTGTTGAAATTCATTTTTTTCTCATTAATCTACACTCAGTACCCCATAACGACTATGTGAAAATAAAATTTTAGAAATGTCTATACATTTATTAAAAAGAAAAAACTGAAATATCACGTTTTTTGGAAGCCCCAGAATACAAAGGCTACCAGATCAACTTTACCCACGTGAACATTAGCACTACTCAGTGAAATGGAAAGGCCATGAAACCAGACTTTTTCAGAAAACCTTTGGGATCTGATTCTGAGTTGAGATCTTTCCCTACAGTAAGTGATAGTATTATTATTCCTTGGATATGATCTGATTCGATTATATATATTATCAATAAAGGAGTATATTTGTAGCTCAGGATTGAAATGAGGGATGAAAATCTAGCACTGATGATGTTACCTAATTTGGGAAATGAAATGTCTGCAAAAAAAACAACCAAGCTCAGAGAGCACCAAGGAGCCCTCACACATTGTTATATTGTGTTGTATTATGAAATGTTATTTCTAACCTGTTTGCTTTGTTGGGTTGAGGTTTTTGTGACTAGGTTTATGAATGAAGTGGTTAATAAGTGGAAGGAAAGAAAGAAGGAAGGGCAAATATATTTTGCATGTTGATTCATCTGCAACAGTGCTTTTAGTCACTGCATCTCAAAAAATGACCCCACAAACTCTTTATTAAGTCTAAAGTTGTATTAACCATTATATAGTCCCCTCATGCTGACAATTATAGGGAGAAAGTATTTATTACACATTTTATTTTAATTTATATCTGTCTTCAAGAATCTTAGCCCCAGTGCAAATTTCAATTAGGAGTAAAAGGGATAATCTATTAGGTCACAGCACAGAGAGATAGCAATGAATTGGGTGTGGAAAGATCTCCATAATTTGTCATTCAAAACTTCACATGAAGATATACAGATTTTGAAATACATCTTTTAAAAGCAATGGCATACATTTAAATTGAGTACCTTAACTCTATACTTCAGGGTAACTGTGGTAACAAAAATATATGCAAGTCTTTTTCAAATGCAGCCTTTGTTGAATTCATGGACATGCCCATCTTATTTTATTGGTAACAATGTAGCAAATAGCAATAGCCCTTAGGCTTATATACCACTTCACAGTGCTTTACAGCCCTCTCTAAGGGGTTTACAGGGTCAGCCTATTGCCCCCAACAATCTGGGTCCTCGTTTTACCAAGTTCGGAAGGATGGAAGGCTGAGTCAACCTTGAGCCGGTAAGAATCAAACTTCCAAACTGCTGGCAGCCGGCAGCCAGCAGAATTAGCCTGCAGTACTGCATTTAACCATTGTGCCACCACGTACTACTGCTTTCTTATGGGAGATTTTTCTAACTTTCCAGTCTATCCTAGAGCCTTGGAATTTCCAAACTTTCTCTTACCCAAGTATTAACCAGGTTCTGCCAAGCTGACCTTTCAGACCCAGATGAACTCAGCCAGATATTGCTACACATTGAGATGCATAGTAGAGAAAGTTAAAAATAAAAAAATAGTTAAGGTTGGAAGAGTTGCACTCAAAACTATGTGCCAGGGAAAATTGCTTGCAAATCTCTATCTGGGAAACTTGAAAGGGATGGTGCAATAGATTTTAAAGAAATTTTAAAGGATGGAATAATATACAAAAGTCTTGAACACTGACACTGTTTGAATTTAGACTGACCTTTACATCTTAATCCCTACCTCTGTTTGTCTTGAAGTTATTCCTGGAATTTCCAGGCAATCAGGGCTGATGCTTTAGTAATTTTCAGCTCTTCAGTTGCTGCCATGTCCCTTGCGACCACAAGTTGCTTCAGGTTCCCAGGTTGACCTTTTGTAAAAACAGAAAACCATGCCAGACATGAGGAGCCTTCCTCAACCTTCTACTGTGAAGTCATGTGCAAGTAATTAATCCTTCTGAGCAGTTCCAAAGAACATTTAATTCTTAGTCTGTGGTCTCTGAGAAGATGATATGTGTACATGGTAGGCAGGGTGGTTTGGTTGCTGGAAGAGAAAGTGCCAGTAATTAATAACTTTTTGTAGAGTTCTTTTTGAAGCCTCCTATGGCTTCCTAGCAAAGTCATCCAAATAGACAATTGCCGCTGGTAAGCAAGGGGATCTATTAGATCTATCTATCACCACCATAGAAACCACTTTGTCTCCATCTTGCTGGATCTGCTTTTTATCCATTTCAGTAAATGGAAGACTGCTCTTCAAACAGGAGCATGACTGTGGTGCTGGTGTTGGTGGTCACTGCTTAACTGGCAGTGGTGATTATTCATAAGTCTAGCACAGGGGTAGGCAACCTTGGCTCTTTTATGACTCGTGGACTTCACCTCCCAGAATTCCTGAGCCAGCATGGCTCAGCTTGGAAACCTCTCCCTTTCCCCTCAGCATGGCTGGCTCAGGAATTCTGGGAGTTGAAGTCCACGAGTCATAAAAGAGCCAAGGTTGCCTACCCCTGGTCTAGCACCACAACAAAAACCATGATATTAAGATGATCAATGAGCATAGGAGATAAGGAATTCTGGTGCAGATGATAAGGGATTCAATTAAAAAGTATTTTTTCTTTAAGTAGCCAACAATCAGCACTTTATATGTTAGATATGTTAAGTGCAAACTGCTGTGATATCAACTATTTAGCTCACTTGTTGAGCATATGTCAGAGTATTTTGAATTGTCTTTATCTAGAGATTTTTGGACCAGCAAGTAGAGGAAAAATGACATCAAATAACATCTAGCAAATGTCATTAGGCCATTATGCAAAGATGGCTGTAAATCCAAAACAAGGATTAAATGGTCAATAATAATTTAAAAAAACAAAAGAACAAAGGAGATAAAGGTATCAGGTCAGGAATATGAAACCTAGTCCAAGAGACTGAACGATTGGTGTTACAAAAAGGACAGGATAGCCAGACTACTATTAGACCTTGTTCTAATGCCACAGCATGTTGTGGGGGAGGGTTTGCATGTTGTTTTCTAAAGCCTCATCCAATACCAATTGCATGCTATCAAATCAAAAACTGACACAAAATAAAAGACTCACCAGAAAGACCTTACCTTGGAACAGAAGTACTGCTTCTGAAAAAGTCTTCCCTGTAGTGACTTTCTCTTCAAATATGGGCTTCAACTCATTGATGCTGGTGATTTAGCAATGTCACAATCTTTTGGTCAAAATCAGACAATAGCTCCTCTGGTGCTGGCATGAACAGACTAGTGATACATTTCCAGTCAGACCCAAGTGATGCACAGCATTCTTTGAAGAAGATTCTTCTGGGAGCTCGTGAAAATAACGGATATTGAAAGAAACGTTTGCCTATAAATTGGCTATAACAGATTATTGTTCAAATCCTTTCAGCCCTTCTTCTTAGATTTTCAGCAGTATCTGTTTCATATGCAAATCGTTTTCAGGTGTTATAGCAGAAGCTGTCCATCAAAATGCTTTCCTCACTATCAAATCCCACCATCTCAGTATTTGTCTTCCACTTCATGATGGCCATCAAATGCCTTCTTTCTTGGTCTTTCACATGTTATTTTCAAGAGGATTTTTTAAAAAGAAAGCAACCGAATGATAAGGATCTTGCTGATCTGTTGCAAATCAACACACCTGTCCCATTTGAGAAAGCTGATAGGAATATACCTGTAATTGCTTATTTTGACAACTCAGACATGACAGCTGCAGTGATATTGTCAAGAAATTACTGGCAACTTCTTGCTCAAGCACAAAAAGTAGTATTTTAAGATTATGCAAGAATTATGACAAAGTCAGTGGTAAAAAAAAACAATGGAATATTCTAATGGTTACAAACCTGGAGTAGAATCAGATGGAATATAAATAAATCAAAGTGCTAAATAAATTATGACTGGAGGCTGTGGTTAAAGAGAGCTATAATTAAATCAAATAAATTAAATAAGTGTATCATTGTGCTTAAATCTTTACATGAGATAACAATCTCTGGATTACTTGATGCAGAGCTAATTCTATCTCTCTCTCTCTCTCTCTCTCTCTCATACACACACACACACACACATACATGCACACACACAAACTCAAAAACTAATGTATTTTTTTTAATGCTCCACAAAACTGTATCTTAAGGACTGAAATGAATAATTCTTGAAGCATGGCACTATTCAACCTCCAAATGGCCTCAGCGACTCTCAGAAAGAGTGCTAACGATCAGATGACTGCAAGGAATATAAATCCTTCCATTCTCCACCATTCAGTTAGAACTGAAGAAGCTTCTTGGATTAGAAGTGAAACGTCTTCAAGGAAAAACAAAGGAAGTCCAGCTGCCTTTTGCAAAAGCACCTTTGGGAGAACCGTGACCTGGATGACTGAGAATCTCCATAGACATGAAGCCATTTTTCTTCCCCAGGTTAATAGTCACAAAGGCATGCAAGTGAGATCAAGGCGGAGATCTTTGGAAGGAAAGAACAAATCTAAATTTGACCACCTACCATTGTTTCATGGGTTTAGGCTAGGATGTCTTTGCCTGCCTAGTAACTTTGCTTCTAAGAGTGTAATCTGATTAATGTTTCCCCTTTCCTAATATTTGGGGGGAACTACACATATATGTGAGAGCCAGCTTGGTGTAGTGGTTAAGGCATCAAGCTAGAAACCAGGAGATCATGCCTTCTAGGCCTGTCTTAGGCCGGAAGCCAGGTGGATGACTTTGAGCCAGTCACTTTCTCTCAAGCCTAGAAAGGTGGCAATGGCAAACCACTTCTGAAAAACGTGGCTAAGAAAACTGCAGGGACTTGTCCAAGAATTGAACACAATTGTACAGAGGAAAAGCTGACCTAGCCTGCTTTTACTTTAAAAGAAACATTTACTCTAATGAATCACTGTTCAGGTTGAACAGAAGTAGTTACCTTCATAGGAAAAGCAACCTGTCCGTTTGTGCCTTTTTCCTTTTTCAAAAATTATTTTTCGCCCAAAAATTGGGGAATTGGCAAGCTTAGGAAATCTTATCTCCTTTCTGCTGTTATTTCATTCTCCCTCTACAGCCTTAAGGAGAGGTATCTTCGAAATAATCAGGGAGAGGTTTTTGTGGAGTTGCTGTTGGTACCAATTCCTGTAATGCAACAAAAAAGACGCTTAATTCCCTCATTTGTATTTATTCATCAAAGAGGACCAAGGGAGGTCCTTATAATACTTTACCTTTACATTTCACTTCACTTATTTTTTAATATAGCCATCCATCTCACAAAGCAACTGCAGGAGACTTCTAAGGATTAAAACACAGGGAAAACCCACAACATCAGGCACCTACAGATAAACAACTCAACTCACAGGATGGGAAAAAGTATTGTTGGAAGGAACTCCCCCCATTTTGGGCTTTTCCAGCTGGGATTTCCGCAATCAGAGCTCGAAGAATAAATAGAACAAGAAAGAGAGGTTTAATCACGGAGATTAAAGTTGAGTGACAATTCAGTATGAATCCCCGGCTAGCTAGGAAGAATGGTCCCCAAGCGTGAATTTTTATACCTTTTCTTGGTTTTCAAAACTGTCATTTCTGATTCATGGTTTCAAAAACCGTCATTTCTGATGGAGCAGTGTCTATTGATGGGCTAATTTATTAAATATTGCTCAGGAAAAAGATTAATCCTGGCCTCAGGAAAGGATCTGATATGTTTCTATTTGTTTTATTGTTATTATTATATTCTTTCTGTGTCCCTGTTCTAATCCTGTCAGTCTTAATTATTGATAGCTGGTCTCGCATTCTGGCGGTTAAGCTTATCTTAAATGTTTAAGCTGATACTTTGTAGCTGGCATGTTAAGTATTTGTTTGCCTTGGGCTGCTTAGCTTGGACCTGAGTCAGACTGATTTTCTTTGCATTGGGGAGTTTTTCCTGTATTGGCTAATGTATTTTGTTTGATTAAATTGTATCCTTTTTATTGGGGTGAAGGAGTCTCTCATCAGTATCTTGACACCAGCAGAACCCATCTAATCATCTGATCCAAATGGTTGGAGAAACCACCACATCTTCAATGCTTTGCAAAAAGCTAACAGGATTGGGACATATGGATGTGTGGTGGGAAGCTGATCCACAGAGCATGTTCTATTGCATTAGCTATCATAGACCACAATCACTTCATAAAAGTTCTTTGTACTGTGTTTTTCCAAGGATTTTTAGGTAGCTTTTATTCCTGTTCTAATAATGCATACTTGTTACAGTTTAACTAGAGAGCCTTTTTTAAAAAAAAATCTTCATGATATTGAAGTTTTGAATTAACCTATTACTTAAAAGCTAGATAACTAATCCATTAATTATTTTGTAAATTCAGTTTTTCTTGAGTTGCTCTTTTATATTAGTAAGATTATGCAGATTGCTTTGAATGGGTACACCTTTTAATTTCCTTTCATTGTTGGAAATGCATATCTGATAACATTGACTCACCAGAATGTCCTTACTTACAGATTAGGAGACAGCAAGGTATAGATCAGGGGTAGGCAACCTTGGCTCTTTTATGACTCGTGGACTTCAACTCCCAGAATTCCTGAGCCAGCATGGCTGGCTGGCTCAGGAATTCTGGGAGTTGAAGTCCACGAGTCATAAAAGAGCCAAGGTTGCCTACCCCTGGTATAGATAGAAAGTTAAGAATGGACTCTGTGTCACCTCTTTGTCACTGTACCTGCTCTGCCTATCAGATTGATGTCTGAAGTCACTTCTGCCTTACTTCCCTGGCAGATACATATATAGCTAGCTATATCCCAGACCAGCGGTTCCCAACCTTTTCTATACCCAACACCCCTAGAATGCTTCTGATATATTCTCGCACCCCTTGCAAAAGTAACAAACTTATTTAAACAAATTTTGAATGACGTGAACATAAAAAATAATTTTGAAACTTCTAAACCCAAGTTTTCACACCCCCTGGGAACCCCTGTCCTAGACTTTGCTTATCACTATAATGCATTTACTAAAAGTTATTTTTTGTTTTCAGTTATAAACACAGAAAATGGTTCAAGTCCCAACACCCTCTTCCTTTTCCTGAATCCTAGATGTCTAGGTGCCTTTTGAGAAGGTCTCAGTCCTCTAAATAAATTTGGGGAATGCAAGAAAAATCCATTCTGCTGGTACATGTAATTCCAGTGGCCAGAATGGCCCAACCCACTGGACCTAAAATAAGTGCAATTAACAAAACTAATTGTAGGACAGCACGTGGTTTGGAATTTATTCAGCACTGTGATCAACACTGAGGATATATGTAGTAACATTGAGAATATATATGTAGTACATCAGTTAATTTGTGACTGTATCTAGTGAGATTATCAGGGCTGTACAAATCTTTTTGGAGTGATCTCATTATTATTATTATTATTATTATTATTATTATTATTATTGTTGTTGTTGTTGTTATTATTATTTATTCATTAGACATGAACCTCAGTCAACTGAACATTCAAATTGGCTGGCGCTGATGGTTGACACGGGTTGCTACCAGCATCCTAGGTGTCAACCAGGTACCTCTTTAAAATATAAGATGTTCCGAGTAGCGCAGTTTTTTGTAACATTGCTGAAGTTATTGCAGGAAGCTGCAGTTTCTTGATGTATTTTGCAAAGTTTTGGGACATAGTTCCCAGTGCCCCGATGACAATGGGTACCACTGTTACACATTTCATCCATAACCGCGCAGTTTCGATGGCCAGTTCGCGATATTTTGTAATTTTTTCCAGTTCTTTTTCTTCGACTCTGGCATCTCCTGGTACAGCGATATCAATCAGCTGTACGTTTCGGTACTCTACAACTGTGATATCTGGTGTGTTGTGTTCCAAATGGCGATCTGTCTGTATTCGAAAGTCCCACAAGATCTTCACCCTCTCATTCTCAACAACTTTTTCCATCCTATGTTCCCACGACTTTTCGGACACAGGCAAGTCATATTTTTTACACAATGCCCAGTGGATTAATTTTAGCAACTCGGTCATGTCTAGCTTTGTAATCAGTTTGCGCGATTTTGCTGCACTCACAGATTAGGTGTGAAACAGTTTCAACTTTGTCATTGCAAAGTCGGCAATTTGGATTGTCAGTGGATTTTTGTATCTTCGCTTTCATGGCATTAGTTTGTAGTGCTTGTTCTTGAGCAGCCAGTATTAAGCCTTCCGTTTCTTTCTTGATGGTCCCCATCTTAAGCCATGCCCATGTCAAGTTGTTATCACATTTCCTTCAATGTTTTTCAAAGATCTCATTATTATTATTATTATTATTATTATTATTATTATTATTATTATTATTATTATTATTATTATTATTATTATTATTATTATTATTATTATTATTATTATTATTATTATTATTATTATTATTCATTAAACATGAACCTCAGTCAACTAAACATTCAAATTGGCTGGTGCTGATGGTTGACACGGGTTGCTACCAGCATCCTAGGTGTCAACCAGGTACCTTCTTAAAATATAAGATGTTCCGAGTAGCTCAGTTTTTTGTAACATTGCTGGAGTTATTGCAGGAAGCTGCAGTTTCTTGATGTGTTTTGCGAAGTTTTTTGACATATTATTATTATTATTATTATTATTATTATTATTATTATTATTATTATTATTATTATTATTATTATTATTATTATTATTATTATTATTAATTTTCTTTCACAAAAGGCACTTGTGAAGCAATGTGACCTCTTCTTCAACACAATTGCACTGAGACTCCCTATCTGTGGCTTTGTCTGGCTCTTCCAATATTTGGAAGCAACTTGAAGCCTCTTCTGTCTACTGCAAGCACCAGTCAAAGAACTGTCTTGTGGGCTCAGTGAGGTGCATCCTATCACTTTTGTGTGTGAAATGCCTTACGGAGAGGAATCAAAGATGCCTACTGATTATTTCATTCAATACTGGCTGCAATTTTAGCTAGCTTTCCTAATAAATGACCTTTGCTGAACACAGCAGAGGTTCCAATCTAGACTGAAATTGGTATTCGTCCCTCAAGAACTGCAATGGTTATAAATTCAGTGTTTGCATAGTCCTAAGATAAACTCTGTTAATGCACCCAGACTTCTCAATCATTGCATTTAGACTTCCAGCTCCACATGGTGACTTAATCCTTGAAAAACATGCAGTTGATTTTAGGTCTATGTAAAACTTCAGTGGGATGATTTGATTCAAGCAGATGACTTCACTGAATTTGTGGAATGAATCAACAAAGTCTTTTACTTACCATATCAAAGCAGCTATATTACTTCAGCTGAGTTGCTTTTCTGGGCCTACAGTATTCTGCTCAAAAGCCATTTGTCTTAAAAAAAAAAGGCAGCTTGCTAGGACATGCTGTATAACTTGGTCAAGTGGGTCATATTGCCTCTGATGCTTCTCTTCATGTGCCACTGTGAATGTTCCCATTTTGGCCAAGCCTAATAGGTTTGAAAAACATGGGTGGTATTTAAAGAATAGGTGAAAGGCCATCAGATTCAGTGGAATGTTCTGCCAGTCATTTTGGTGATTGCATCCCTAAGCTCACCTTCCCCCTTCTTCCCCCCAAAAAATTTTCAACTCTCAAGAGCAAATTTTAGGAGGCATGAAATGTTGTAGAGCACAAGAGGCACTTGTCGATTGGAAATTACCTGATGAGATCCTAAATACCCATTAAGCCAGACATCTCAAACTCGTGACGTCACGTGATGTCGCGCAACGTATCGGAGCTTTGGGCGCGGTTTCCCGGTGACGCATCCGGCCCGCGGGCCGGCAGTTTGACATCCCTGCATTAAGATATGGGTCTTTTATAGCACAATCTTTAATAACTATATTCCACTGAACTCAGTGCAGATTAATTCCAGATAAGTGAGTACAGTATGACATTTTTGGAGTTTTAATGTCACCTCTTATTTCCCTAATTTTCCCTTGTAATATTAGATGTGTAATTTGTACATACCTATGAAAGCTTAGATTCTCAGAAGTTTAGAAAAGTCTTCCACTGAGCAGTCCATATACGTTTACCACCAAATTAGATAGTATAAAAAGAGGGAAATTGTGTGACTGCATGGATTAATAAGAAGTTGTTCAGACAGGGAAAATATAAACTGTATCTATGAAGAAGGAAAACTTGTATATTCCCATAAATATTGAGTGCAGAAAGACAATAGAGTTGGCAGTATAAACTATACCATATGGCTAATTGATATTCTTGATATTAAAAAATCAGTTTTTATGGGGATCCATTTTAAGGGCTGTGAAGACATCCATGGGATATCTACAAATCAGATTTGATAAAAAGCAAGGATAAGCATTCTGAAGACTTGTTTCCCCATTATGCAGCAGGCATTACAAATGAGTTATCTTTTTGCCACCTCTAAAGTCATCTGATTCACATACAGTCCAGATTTATTTGTTTGTAGGAATATTTAAAAGAGGATGGTTTCTACAACAGAGGTAACAGAATTGGCTATTTGTCCTAGCACATCTTCCTATTACACCGTATACTCTTTTGACAATGAAGGAGACAGAAACAGGAAAAAAGGGAAAAAGAAAAGAACTGCCTTACCTGGCTTTTAGAGCCAAATTTTTGTGAGAAAAAGACCTTTATTGCATGAATTGTGATAGCAGGCAGAAGGCTAGTCTGATTATATAAAGTACTATGGGACTGTGGATATCTGCCAGCTAAGCATTCAAGATGTCATAATCATTTTGTCAAGCAAACATTAAATACTTTGGAATACAAGGAATTGGAGAAAGTCTATAGTTTTCTTGCCAATTAGCAGAAATTATGCTATATGGATCCATTGTGGCCCCCAAATATTCTGGATAATGGTGAATGCACACATATACATGCATGACCATAAATTCACACTTTGGGAATGATGTGAGATTATTTTCCTTTTTTTCATAGTGCTATAAATAGGATCAGTTATATTTATGTGATGACTGCCATTCATTAGGGTGGGTGATCCAAATCTGGAAAAGAAAAATCTCAGAATTTTTTCTCAGATGATACACAATTCCATCAAAAAGCAAAAACAGCCTTCATTACCCCTGCTGTGCTGTTCATTATGGAAAGTATTAGTTGGCAATGGATTATTATATATTTGGCAAACAAACACAAATGACTTCAGGTCATGTGTATTATAGGCTGATGGCCATGTCAGACCTCCTTCTTTTTTTTCTTCCCCATGTGTTATGATTAAACCAGGAATGTCTCTAGGGACCTGGCTGGAAAATAGCAAAAATCACCAGCCAGAGAGAATGGGATATATATACATACATACATACATACATACACACACACATACACACACATACACACATACACATATACATACACATACATATACATATACATAAGTCTTCAGAATTCTCCATCTTTTATCAGATCAGATTTGAAGATATTCAGTTGTGGCTATCAAGTTCCTAATGTGGGTTTCTACAATAGGTAAACAGGTAGTCTGATATATTTCTGCATACATGTCTGCGTATTTTATTCATTTATATCTTGCCTATTATTTTTATAAATAACTCAAGGTGGGGAACATAACTAATACTCCTTCGTCCTATTTTCCATGCAACAACAACCCTGTGAGGTGGGTAAGGCTGGAGAGAGACAGTGGCTTGCCCAAAGTTACCCATCTGGCTTTCATGCCTAAGGTGGAACTAGAACTCATGGTTTCCTGGCTTCTAGCCTGATGCATTATCTATTAATCCAGACTGTATTCTATATTCAAATATCTATATCTATATCTATAGATATATAGATATAGCCATTTGGATAGCACATGTATACATATATGTACTGTATATGCATATGCATATTTGTGAGCTATCCAAATTGAATAAATAAGAATGTTTTCACTGTACTTTAATGGTGGCCTCACCATTAAAGTAAGAATGTTGTAAAGCAAATGTCTCAGGCAGCAGATCTGGGGGAGGTTGCAACAGCAGCAGTTGTTCCCCAGTGGAACTTTTAGAGCCCCTGGATGCTCACCACTGAGAAAATCTGCTAGAAAATCATGGTTGATCTGTCATATGACCTTCTCTGACCTTTTAATCTGGTTGATACTCTTTCCACTAATACTGTAGTAATTATCAGCCTTGTCAGCTTTTCTGAGAGGAATGAAGTGGAAGGAACCAGCGTCTACCTAGGTAACAAACTAGCGTAGCTTCATAGTGTTCTAATTTCCCGAGTAAGCATGTGAAAGGCTTGCAATGATAAGCCTTTCCACATCTGTTACAGATACTTAACACCAGAGCCTTATTTACAGTTTAGAGATGGATTAAAGTAACAGCTTGGGAAATCGTTCAAGCAGCAATGTCTCCAGAACAGATTCAGATGTATTCAAGCTTCTTGGTTTATTTTTATTCAGTACTAGTTGTCAGCCTCTCACAGTAGATGAGATCAGGAAATCTATTTCACAGGAAGATTAGTGCTATACTTTATTGAACTAGACCATAATAATAGATTCTTGTATGTGGGGAAAAACATCACAAAATACAAAGACCTGCAAACAGAAATAGAACAACTGGGGCAAAAGAAAGCAAAGGTAGTACCAATAATAAAAGATACATTGTGTGCAATCCCAAAACAACTGGAGCACCACTTGGACACCATCGGCATTGACAAAAATCACCACCAGTCAATTGCAAAAGGCAGCTTTACTTGGAACGATACCTTTAACATCATCAAACAATATTTGTCTATCCTAGGGAAGGACTCAATAGATGGATAAAAATGCCAAATCCAGTTTAAACATCTGGTGGACTGTGCAACCAACCATAATAATATGATATGGCCAGGTTATAAGTGTAATCATATTTATCAAACACAAAATAGAAGCAATGATAGAAATGTACACTGCAGATGTTATCCAAAGGACCATATAAGAATTTGAAGATTTGTCAAGTTGTCTGAACATCATAAATGCTTATGGAAACAAAATTTGTATTCAGTCCGACGACAACATAAATATTGTAATATAAACCTACAAAAATTATATGAAACTACAAGCACATATGAGGAAATGCTGAGGCAATTCTAAATTTTCAGCACAAGAAAATAAAACCTGATGGGACAAGTCACTTGAATTCGTTGCCATCCATCCATTGCATATAGCACAGGACCAACAGTTTTATTACTTTCTTTGACAATGGAGCAGATACCAACAGTCAGGCCTCTGACTCACAATGAACATCCACATTCAAGGCTGTTCTGAGCCTTCAATCATTTGTGCTTTGACATTTCTGCTGTTTTAGTACTACCTGAATGGCTGCTAACCTTATTTTCTAAATTGCACCATGTGATGGAAAGGGTCAGCCTTCTCATCAGGCCCATATAAACATCTCAGAAGCATATCTTTGCTGAAGTGACAGCAATACCCAGCAGGAAAGTTGTGGCACCTTTGATTCAATTCATCTGGGATCTGTTCTTGCATAACCCACTCCATCTCACAGATAACATTTCCATCTATTATTATGCCTGCTTTTTTTCCACTGAGGGAAATGTTTTTCGATACATGTACTGAAACTGGTCATGGGTGAAAAATGCAAATAAGTTCAGTTTTAATTAATCAATTCTAATTTGGATATATGTAAGTTAATTAATTAATTCACTTACATATATCCAAATTAGAATTCTAATCTATAATCATTTTGACTTAGGTGAATCATAACTTGCTCTAAATCACACACTTTGAACAACAGCATCCCAGTGTAATTAAACACCATTTAGATACAATGGCAGAACTTTAAATGTATACTAAATAAACAGCTACATTACCTTAGGATAAAGGCCTTAAGGCAGGGGGTCTTCAAACTTGGCCCTTTTATGACTTGTGAACTTCAACTCCCAGAATTCCTCAGCCAGGCACCCTGGCTGAGGAATTCTGAGAGTTGAAGTCCACAAGTCATAAAAGGGCCAAGTTTGAAGACCCCCTGCCTTAAGCTATTTTATTCTCCTGTTTCATGATTAATCAAACATTAACCTGTGGCCTCTGGATATTTCTAAATTACAATCCTTACAATCTGAGCCCACATGTAACTGGGTCAGCGCTGGCTGTAGTTCAGAAACTTCTGGAGAGTTGCAGGATGCCTGCTGCTAAAAGTATGCTATGATGAAACTCAAAGTTGAACTGCCAACAAATTCAAGAGTGCTGAGTCAAGCTTGACTTCTGATGATTTCATTGACTAATCCTTGCTGTTTGTCCTAATTAAACCGTTCCTATTTAGAAGTCTAGATTTTACCTTCATTTGCCCTTTCCAAATGAAGGAAAGATATAGGTAAAGAAGTTAAAAATAAAGCCAGTGCACTTCATTTCTACCAAGAATATCTACCTGGCATTAACAGCTAGACCTGAAGGGAAAAGTAAGCATTATTAAAAAGAAAGTAATATATTTTGTCTTGGTTGTCTCCTAATTTGATGATGACTGAACAGAACCACTCAGTGTTAATTTACTTCACAGGAAATTAGGAATATAGTTAGGAAATTTACTATGCTAAAGAAGCCAATTAAAATGGAAATAGAGATTAGTAGCCAAATATTTGTGATTTCTCATTTGCCATATAATATTATCTAGCTTGTTTTTATAACATAAATCTCAGTGTCTATAAATCTGCTGTTTATAACTTTGCTATAAATGTCCAGTTCAGAAGTATCTTGATGTGCCTATGGCTTCCTGTCTGCCTTGTCATGTAGGGAATATTTAGATGTAATGAATGAAATAGGCCTTGCATTATTGTTAGATTGTGTGCCCTTTTAAGTTAATGTTTCCTCATCCCACATTGTTGCCTGCCACTAAGAGCTAAAGCAGTTTGTTAATTGATTAATTCCAGAGCCTTAGTGTAAGATTGTAAGGAGCTTTTTCAATAGTTTCCTGCCTTTTGGCCTGGTGCACTCACACATGGCTCACTTATGTGAACTGGCCATCTGTAACACCAGTCATAAAACTCTCATAGTTCTTTACTTTACCTCAAGACCCATTTCAGTGAAGTTAATACCCACATGCCCTTGCAGAGAAGCTTAGCATTTTAACTGCTAATATAATATACAATATTAGAATTCAACATTATGGAAGCACAAGCAATAGAACACAGTCAAACTAGAGTCTTGGAATTAAGAGAGCTAATTTCAATAAACTTAGAGAGAATCCTCAAGGGGAAAACAACTCAAGAAGCTTGGAAAATTTTGAAAAGTGAGATAATAAAAGCCTAGTCTAGCACAATACCAATAAAGAAGAAAAATAATAGCTCTCAAAAGAAACCAGCATGGCTGCATAAAGAACTCTCTGATAAATTGAAAAATAAAAAGGACAAGTATAAAAAGTGGAAAGAGGGGCACATAACTAAGGCAGAATATCAGCAAATAGCCCATGCCTGCAAAGATGAAGTGAGGAAAGCTAAGGCTCAAAATGAACTAAGGCTTGCGACCAAAGTCAAAAATAACAAAAAAAAGCTTCTTTCAACATGTAAAAAACAAGAAAAAAGTTAAGGAAATGATTGGTCCATTAGTGGGGTAAAGTGGCAAGAAGATGACAAGCAACAGGGAGAAAGCAGAACTATTTAACTTGTTTTTTGCATCTGTCTTTACACAAAGGGAAAAAACAGTCCAATCTATCAAAAACAGTACCATAAAAAACAGATTAGAAAAACAAGTTAAGACAGGCAAGAAAATGGTAAGTGAGCACCTGTCCAGCCTAGACGAGTTCAAATCACCAGGACCAGATGGATTACACTCCAAGGAACTGGCAGATGTGATCTCAGAACCACTGAACTATATTTTTCAAAGATCCTGGAGCACTGGGGAACTACCAGAGGACTGGAAAAGAGCTGATGTAGTTCCCATCTTCAAAAAGGGAAAAAAAGGACCCAGGAAACTACAGACCTATCAGCCTGACTCATACCTGGAAGATTCTGGAAAAGATAATCAAACAACAAATCAGCGAACACCTAGAGCAAACAAAGTCATTACTAAAAGCAAACATGGGTTGTCAAAAACAGATCATGCCAGACAACCTTATTGCATTCTTTGACCAGTGACAAAATTAGTGGGACCAGAGGAAGGAATGCTGTGGATATAATTTACTTGGACTTCAGTAAGGCATTGATAAAGTAGACCACAACCTACGACTTGATAAGATAGAAAAATGTGGGTTAGACAGTATCACCACCAGATGGATTTGTAGCTGGCTGACCGGCCGTACTCAGCATGTGGTCCTCAATGGAACTGCATCTACATGGAGGGAAGTGTGTAGTGGGGTGCCCCAGGGCTCTGTTCTGAGCCCAGTGCTCTTCAACATATTCATCAACGATTTGGACGAGGGGATAGATGGGGAACTCATCAAATTTGCAGATGACACCAAGCTGGCAGGAATAGCCAACACTCCAGAAGATAGGCTTAAGATACAGGAGGATCTGGACAGACTTGAACACTGGGCACTATCTAACAAAATGAAATTCAATGGTGAAAAAAGTAAGGTTCTACATTTAGGCAAGAAAAAATAAATGTACAGGTATAGTATAGGTGGTACCTTGCTCCATAATAGTAACTGTGAGAGGGATCTCAGAGTCCTGGTGGACAATCACTTAAATATGAGCCCGCAGTGTGCTGCAGCTGCCAAAAAAGCCAACACAGTGCTAGGCTGCATTAAAAGAGGGATAAAATCAAGATCACGTGAAGTATTAATACCACTTTACAATTCCTTGATAAGGTCACACTTGGAATACTGCATCCAGTTTTGGTCACCACGATGTAAAAAAGACATTGAGACTCTAGAAAGAGTACAGAGAAGAACAACAAAGATAATTAGGGGACTGGAGGCTAAAACATATAAGGAACGGTTGCTGGAATTGGGTATGTCTAGTCTAATGAAGAGAAGGACGAGGGGGGACATGATAGCAGTGTTCCAATATCTCAGGGGCTGCCACAAAGAAGAGGGAGTCAAGCTATTCCCCAAAGCACCTGAAGGCAGGACAAGAAGCAATTGATGGAAACTAATCAAGGAGAGAAGCAACCTAGAACTAAGGAGAAACTTCCTGACAGAACATTAACCAGTGGAACAACCTGCCTCCAGAAGCGGTGAATGCTCCAACACTGGAAGTTTTTAAGAAGAGACTGATAGCCATTTATCTGAAATGGTATAGGGTTTCCTGCATGAGCAGGGGTTGGACTAGATGACCTCCAAGATCCCTTCCAAATTATTATTATTATTATTATTATTATTATTATTATTATTATTATTATTATTATTATTATTATTATTATTATTATTATTATTATTATTATTATTATTATTATTATTATTATTATTATTATTACTCCAGGCTGTAAAATCTAAAGTGCCATGTCATATTTCCTGCTTTTAATACTATTTCCCTTACTCCTAGTTAGATGCTGAATAATGAAACCATTATTGAATACTATTGACATTGACTAAATCACCATCAGGCAATTGCAAAAGTCGGAATTTACCTGGAACAACTTACATCTTGTGAGTATACCTTTAATATTGTTAAACAACAAAATCTGCCTATCCCTGATCCTTGGGAAGGACAAAAATACCAAATCCAGTTTAAACATCTGGCTGACTGTTGAAGTGACCATAATAATGATCTATGTATATGTGCTTTCAAATTAAACATAAAAAGTACAACACCCCTTAAATAATTCAGAACAGCTTTGTTCCTTTGCTCATTTGCTTGCTAGTGTGATATCCTGTCTTTCCTCCAGGGAGCTCATTTCAACATACATCTTCCATTCGTTTTTCACAAAATTCCCAGCAAGGTAAATTAAGCCTAGGTATTCTCTATTTCTTTCTCCAGAAGTGAAAAGGACAAAGACCCTTTAGTCTGAAATAACAACTGTTGTATCCTACAGCGATGTGGGGTGAAAATATCTAAACTGTTCAATGCTGTGCTTTATAAAATTGTGTGCCTTCTTCACACATACAAGGCACAAAACTGCCTGAAATGATTAGCAATGAATTTCTATTCCCCAAAGACTTAGATGGAATGCATGTTGTCTTTTGGTTAAACAATCCCAACTTCACACAAAGATGTGATTTTTCTTCTGTGCGTATGAAGCCCAATGTCCACAAGGAGTACAGGGGTTCATGGACCTGACTTCCTCTTACATCACTCCCACCCTGATGTAATGCAGTTGGCTATGCTGGCCTAAGTGAAAACAGGGTCAGCTTGTCTTTTCCGCCCCTCCCCGCTTCTTCAGGGCTCACATCAATACACAAATAGGTAAAGATGAAAAGTTCATGTCCTGTTCGTAATTTGTTTGTGACGCGATGTAGAGATCGAGGGACAATTAACACCAAGATATGGCAAGTAAGTTAGCCCGTTACATCTTAGAGCAGGAGTTTTCTTTTTGTGTTTTGCTCAAACACATTCAGTGAAAAGACTTTTTTTTTAAAAAATGGCAATGGCAATCTTCATTTTAAGGGTGGAAAGGATGCACATAAGCACATCCCAGGTGAATATATCTCAAGGCTGTAAACGTTTCAGAAATTATTTGGATGAAGTGAGTCAGGCTTTGTAGAAAAGCAGTAAGGAATCTATTCATTAAAGTTACTGCAACTTTTCAAAACACCAGAACTTTCTTTTTTGAGGGTTGTATGGAAGCCTGAAAAAAAGGCAGGTTTCTATTAATAAGTAGCAAGTAGCAAGCAAGTAGAAAGGAGCTCAGCTAAACTCTTTTTTTGGACTCATTTTCAAAATATTACGTCTATTACTCTTGATAAAAAGTTCTGTTCTGAATTTGAAAAGCAGAAGGAATGTGCAAAATACATTGCTATTACATTTTCAGAACATAATTCCAATTTTTAGATTTTGCTACATTTCGCCCAGTTCACATAGAAAGGATGCAGGTTTGTATTCAAGCTTCTCAACGTTACTTTTGGAAGTACCTCAATCTATTTCTCAGTCTGTTCGCTTTTGTACATTTTGGGGGTTCTTTTTTTTGGGGGGGGCAAGGTAGGGGTTGATAAGTATATTCATTTGTGTTTGGATCCACAACAATTTGAAGGGGATATACGTTGAACAATATCTGTATTCCCTTTCTTGATTTGTGAAATGCAAATCTTTTATGCCATTTTGAAAATGCAAATTGGTTAACCCTACACACTTATGCACACATTTCACGAAACAAATACTTTTACCTATTCAACAATTTTGAGCAGCGTGCAGTATCTCCTTTGAACAGAAAGAATCATGTTCGTTGATCACAATCAGTTTCAGGATCACTGGAATACAGAGGGATGCTTTTAACACGTATAAAATAAATATCCACTCTGTAAGAATGAAATCAATGAAATCATTTTGGGGGTATGAATTTACTACAAACCCCCTAGACTTAGCTGAATCATAGTGTATGGATAAATTGAAATCTGGAGTCTGCATAATTTTATGGCATATTTTGCCTTAAATTACATAGAGATATGTATATATTGAAGGCAAACAGGCACAAAGCCTATTATACTCGGAACAAATATGGTTAGAATAGCAAGAACCTGAATAAAAGCCTAGTCATAACAGGCACTAGGAAAAAGAAGAAATGTAGCAACATGATGTTCCAGCTTGGATTACTGTTTTGAAATTATTTTGTCTGAATTCTATCTTGTGTGACAAACTCATTTTTGTATCAGAAAGGCAATAGTATTTGTAAACAAAATATAATTTGTGGAAAGTCCTTTGACTTACTGCTACAAATACCTTCCCAATTCAAGCTAAATTTCTCTTTCATGTGCTTATTACTGCCACATCTATAATATAGCCTTCTGGTCACTTCCATATCCCATATTCTTTTAAATTTATTCCTTTCTACACAGTCCCTAAACCGGGATAATGACTAGAGGCAGTGGTAGATTATTTGGATGAAATCAGCAACAATTGTGGACCTATTGTTCTTGTTAGTCCTATTTCTGCAATGTTCCCATTTCAGTAGGATCTCAAACTGAAAATTGCAGAGCCTCACAAGAATTCATGCCTGACAAGTTTGGTAACTTATTTGAGGCCTTCCGTAGGTGAAGCAAGTAGTGAAAAGATTAGTCATTGAGAGATGGGGGAGAAATAGTTAAGTTAGAGAAGCAGAGAATGAGCTGTACTGTATGAGTGAAACTAAACCTGGATTACACCCCTGACTGCTAATATGAAAGTTAGCCAAATCTTGAACCTCAGCTCTAAACTAGTTGGAAGTTCTCCACAAATGGGTGTAAAACATATGCTGTGTAAAACTATGACTCCTCCCTCATATCACTTTCCTGGAATTGACATATAAGCCAGGATTTTACAGGATGCTCAGACAAATTAGCAGGTATGATAATATGCAACATCAGTTCATCAATTTTTAGCTCTTAAAACAGGTTTTTCTTTTCAGTAATTATAGTAATAATTACATTAAACAGATAAATCTAACAAAGAAACCATTCATTCATTCATTCATTCATTCATTCATTCATTCATTCATTCATTCATTCATTCATTCATTCATTCATTCATTCAATTTCTACATTCATCCAACTCAATCAAGTGACCCTGGGCAACTTACAATATATAAAAGAAAAAGTGTGCGTGTGTGAAAGTGTGGAGGAAAAAAAGCAAAAAACAACAACAAAACCCTCAAAAGATAGTAAGAAAAAGAAACTTCCCCCTTCATCTCCAGATTCACAATTTATCAGTTTTAAAATACAACCAGATCATTTTTATTCCATACCTCACCCCATTTTCTATGAAGTCACCTCTAGATCTTCAGCTCTCTTTATTAATCAACAAAGGTCCAGTAAAAATTAACAAAATTATCTAACAACATAAATATATAATCCCCATTTTCATTTAGTCTAAATTCCCCTCATCATTCTCTTCACATTTAAACATTCCAGTGAAAAAAAATATAAAATGTAAGGCTAATAAACAGTATCATAAATAATAACGTCTTGTTTAGATATAAAAAAATAATGGCATAAGTATTACAAACTAAACCATTACACCATTAAACATTTCCAAAAAAGAAACTATCCAATCTAGATAATACTATTATAATTATTATAATTGCTTATAATTATAATTAATCATCACCAAATATAGCAACTTATTATGTAACCACAGTAAAATACACCAATTTTATATTTCTTTCCTTCTTCCTCCCACAGATAAAATTCTGATTCCTGTTTTCTTCCAGTCTCTGTCTTTTCTCTTGAAGTTCTTACCATCTTTGTTTAAATCCATTTATAATTTTCATGAAATAATTTCAGTAAATCTTCTGTATTTCAATTTAAAAGAATCATTCTTTTTCCACATCATTCTTTAAATACATTATTTGTATATTCTTTTTGATTTTTAAATGATCATACAATTCCACTCGTACATCCAGTATTTCCAACTCTTTTTTACAAGTTGTGGTTTTTAAGTTCACCTTAAAGTCTATTTTGGTTGTTTTCAAATAATTTTTTTCATCTTCAATAGCAACTTCTGCTTCCATTCTGGTTGAAGACTGTTTGTTGAATGTATTGGAAAATCAGAAATAATGATTTTACCTTGACAAAGCAATAATCTACTATGGTTATAATGTTATGACCACCCAAAGAAGAACAGAAAAAATAATTTATTTCTTCTGTTTATAGTTGATTCTTAAATATTGGTCCATTGAATCCTAGAGAACAAAACAAAAGAAAATTGTTCAAAAGCTCAATGACTTCACATATCCATAAAGTTTCCTTTAAAGTAGCCATCATGTGCTTTAGTAATTGAACTTCCAAGTCTTGTTTTGCATTGAAATATAAACAAGACAAATTTTTCCCAGGGGCGAGGGTCTTTCCAATCTATTTCAAACTGTTTATTTAAATTTATTTAAACCGCTTGCACAAATGCAGCTTCACACGCTTGCTTGCTTCCCCCGCCACTTGTGCAGCCCTGTTCCCAATGGGCCACAGCTTGGTAACCTGGCTGCGGACCGGATTTGGGGACCCCTACTTTAGTTCATGAAAGTTGCATTTGTGGGTTAAGGGCACAATGGAACTTCACTCCCAGCTGATTCCAAATGACTGGAAAAATATTGATTTCTACCATCTACTCACAAAAATAATCTGTTGTATAGTCTATATGGGCAATCTCCAGATGTCTTTTTGGCTGTAATGCTCCTGCAATCTGTGGAACAGAAAAAAGTGCAGGCATTTACTTTGCCTTGCCTCACCAGAAGCCTTAAACCAGGAAACCTCCAAGGACTTCTCCCTAGAAATATCAGTACAATGATAGTTAAGTAAGTAACAATTTGCTACACTTATATTTAAATAAATTAGCCTAATAGCAAAGCTCTTGTCTCAGAATCAGGACTGCATGAGTGGGAAGAATATGTGCCTCTTGCTTCCAGGGCCATTAATTGGCTTGGAAAGTCTAGATGTTTGCTGCCTGCGGGAAGATTGCAAAGGACTTTTTGGCCAGAGAGACTTTGTCATTTCAAGACTAATGCTTTTAACCACACACTTTTCCATAGTCTTCTTAAGACTGTTCATTGAATGTATTGGCAAAATGATCAGAAATAATTATTTTACCTTGAGAAAGCAATAATCTACTATGGTTATTATGTTATGGCCACCCAAAGAAGAACAGAAAATTTAATTTATTTCTTCTGTTTATAGTTGATTCTTAAATATTGGTCCATTGAATCCTAGAAACAAAAGAAAAGTCTTTGAAGTGTTCAGCAATGAATTTTATAGTGCTATGGGCCAGTTCATTCTTCTCTTTTTCACTTCATTTCAAACAAAAATTGGCATATTTTCAATGTCATATGGAACGCAGATGAAAATACCATTTTCTTGCTCTTCTTTGTGACCAACTGGATTTTTTAATAAAACCATCAAAATACATTTACCTATCTTTGCTTTGATTCTTCTGGACACATTTGGGAAACGAATGCTTTCAAGAAGCACAGATGGGTTTTCGTAAAGGTTATTGTATCTGGATTATTATATATGGTTTGAAATTAGTCTAACACTTAGGCTTCTTCTGAATCTGGTAACAATAGTTTCCTGGTTTGGATGAAATGAAACATTGGATATTTCATTTATTAAATTTACAATTCACCCAGAATAGCCCTTCAGTTGGTTAACATAAAATTTATTAGTTTTATTGTTCCATGCCACAAAAGGAAAAGCAAAGGAGCTGTAAACATAAGCCTTTTACATTCCTTATTATCATACTTTCTTAGCAAGAGCAAACTCATAGCAGGCCTGCCCCCTCCCTTAAGGTCCACAGTCAGAGGACCTCCCGGATTGACAGCTTCTGCTGGAGCAGTGGTAGAACTTGTGGCTAGGGGGAATCTTTGCCCAGGCCTGGCTGGTGTATCATTTGTGAGCTAAACTGGATTGGGAAGCCCTGATTACAGTAACATATGCCTTAGCCACCTTGTAGTTTGCAGGGCTGTGACATAGGATTGTTTTCCAGAAGATTTGGAAGCTTCAACTCTTCTAGAGCACAGTGGCTTGTCTACTAATTGGAGGTAGCAGATTCAACCATGTCACAACTTTGCTGCAGTTGCTGCCCTGGGTTTTAATTAGTTTTTGGGTCTAATTTAAAATGGTAATTATTATGTTTAAAATCCAACAGTGAGGCTCACATGCCTGCAGGAGGGTATAAAAAAGGTCCCCACCCTACTTGAAGTTAAGCAGTGGGCCAAAGAACAGTCCTTCTCCATAGTTGTTCCTATACTATAGAACAGGGGTGTCAAACTCGCAACGTCACGTGACATGTCGCGACGTATCGCGACTTTTTTGCCATTGCCGGCAATGGGGTGGGCGCGGTTTCGCTATGAGGCATCCGGCCCGCGGCCCGGCAGTTTGTCACCTCTGCTATAGAACAACTTGCTCTCCCAAATAAAGAATTTTGAAACTTTTTGCCTTTTATAAATCATTCAAAGCCTGGCTATTCATATAAGCATTTTTGGTCTGAAGGTGTGTAGTCTCCTTTTAAAAGGTTTTTCCTGCAAACCATCACCTTTTTGTCCATTTGATGTTTGACATAGCAAATTTAGAAAAAGATCTCCAATCCATCATTAACTCAATTATGACATTTCCTGTCAGAAATAAGCATCTGCAAGAGACCCACGTGACTGACGGAAGAGGGAGATAGGCCTCAGCAAGCGGCCGCACCACTTTTAACTTAGAGGGGCTTAGACGTTAAGCAGGCTAGGACTGGCTTACTAATTGGATGTGAGGCTTTCAGGAACTCCCTGAACTGTAGGCTTGCCTGAATATGTTTTCTGTAAGACAAAAATAGTAAACCACTTTTGTGCATTTGCCCAAAAAAAAAAAGCAGAGATATTTCCATGAAATCACCAAGAATCAGTCTTTGTTTTTTGTTTTTAATTTCCTGGTCATGCCCAGTTTCAAGACAGCAGACCCTTCTCCTAGCTCCTATTCTCCTCCCAGCTTCCCTTTAGAAGATATTCATGTTTTTAACTGGATTAACTGTGTCTCTTCTAAATATGACTCTTCCATAAGTGCTAAACCATTGATTAATTTTTTTTTCAGGACCTTGATTTAGTTGAAAGCACTTCTGAACAGTTGAGACAGAGAGAAAGGGGCTAAATCACCCAGTTCCTTATCTCTTGGCCGGATGTCTTGCGATAATTCAAGCTAGCTGTCATAACTGTAACCAAAGTCGCCAAGAAAAAGCTCTCCATCATTGCAGCAGCCACATTGCCCCACTGCACTTGAAGGGTTGTGTGGAGTTGAGGCTTCTTTTGGGCCCTGTTGGAGCCATGCATTGTATACAGTCCTTCCCTGGTAAAGCATTTTATTAGGGCAAAACTGTATTTCTTCCTGCTTCCTTCTTCCAATAAATAATTAGGAGCATGACCTATAGAAAATCCAAAAGAGTATGTAAAGACCAGCTGTTGGTTATAAGTTGGGAAAAAAGCCTCACTGAATCTATATCTATATCTATGTCTATGTCTATGTCTATGTCTATGTCTATTGTTCTGTTCGCACAGCAGACATGGAGACGAGGCAGTTGATCCAAAAGATGTTTCTTTATTGGTACATTCACTGAACAGAAGCATGTAAAGAGATTGAACAGAACAGGAACATAAGCAGGAATCAAGCAACTAACTACTGACTGGCCACACTGGCCACTCCTTCTTAGATTCCCTTGCAAGGGAATGCTCAGCCAATCGATGCAGGCTATTCTCCTGCCTCGCGCATGCGCGTGAGGCTGGAGACAGCCTGTCTGGGTCCCGGGCAGACATGTGGTCTGTCTGGGTCTCTGCAACCTGTTTCCAGTCTTCCTGAGCCTTGCTGAATGACTCAGCAAGGCCCAGCCTCTCTGCAGACTTTCTGAGCCTTGCTGAATGACTTCAGCAAGGCCCAGTACATAACATCTATGTCTATGTCTGTCTGTCTGTCTGTCTGTGGTGGGATTCAGCTGCTTCGCACCACTTCGGCAGAACTGGGATATATATATGTAGAGAACGCCTCAATAGCCCTGACCTGTAATCTATGGCACTTTGCCCAGAGACTGAAATACAGGCTCATGATAAATCAGCAGAGTTTGCCCTATTTGACTTGGTTAAAGAAATAGTCTCTTAAGAGAAAAGACCACCAACTACTTTTTGCTACTGCCTGCATCTCCTCTAATCAAACCCCTGCAGCTCTTGAATACAGAGTTATTGCTGATGTTACGGAGTATATTATTCAGTAAAAATAAAACATCCAGGATGTTCATTATCCCACAGTCTGTACTTGACTTTTAGTACTACCTAATCTAGCTGAGAAATGTTTTGCCAATTTCTATTGGAAACATATTCACTTAATCTCACACTTGTTTGCCAAGTACGTATAAATATTACAAATGTTTCCAGGAAATAAAAATACCCAGGATAGAAAGTTTTATGTAACTATGCTGGTGGGAGGGTATTGCTTTTGTTTAAATATGGTATAGCAAGACTTGGCAGAATGTCACGGAAAAGGTGCCGATAGAAATTGAGCTAATACTTTGATTTAGAAAAAAGGTAAAGAACTTGTGTGTGGGGGGGGGTCTAGGAGAAATGGTGGAATTAAAAACCCCTTTCTGAGAGATTGCCACTGAATATTTCGGTGGCATGATTATAAAGCTGTATTTGTGTCAACAGCTAAGAAGGAGACCTGAAAAGAATGGCTTAATCTTGGTTGACTGACCCAAATTATAACCAGATCATGTAACACCTGATCCTGTTACCTGTTTGCAATAATATTCTTCCTGTGAATCCATAGTTCTTAGGAACTGATAACATTCTGCAGTAGATTGCTCCCAACTTGTAATTCAGCTCTTGGAAACAAATGAGAAACTGAGGTGAGTTTAATAAACATGTTATCTTGAGAAAAACATTGTGTAATTCAGCTGAACAAAGGAATCAATGTTGGCTGATTGCTGCTCAAAGGCCATACTTATGATTCAGATGCCAGTCTAGGCCTCTTGCTTGACCGCTGCTCTCCATTCACCAATCATATTCAAAGTGCGATGTTCAAAACTAAACCTAGAAATTAAGAAGCCTGTGATCTGAGCAATGCTGAATAAAATGGAATGATTTTTTCCCAGAGTTCTTCTGTTGATGCAATTTAAAACTGCATGTGCCTATTTTGCAGCTATATCACATGGCTGGCTAATGTTGGCAGTCAACCACTATTCTAAGATCTTTTTTTCCACGAGTACCATTGCCAAGTCGTAAAGACCAAAAGCAATTCATAACCTCATCCTGTACCTGCACATTTGTTTTTGCTTCCTAAGTCAAGAGCTTTGCACTTAATTCTGTGAAATTTCATTCTATTTCAGCCCACTTCTCTAAATAATCAAAATGATGTCATTGATATACATTTTCTCCATCTTTCCATCCAAATAATGCAAATCTTCGATAAAAATGTACCATCTCCAGGATACGCTATCATATCGAATGCCTCAATCTAGCTTGATGTAGAACGCTGTGCCTGCAGTTTTCTATCTAGTTATCTATTCATTTAATTACCATGTCACATTGGCCATGTCACTTAACTAAGAATGTCATGCGGCATTTTGTGAAATGCTTCATTAAATCAAGTTAGGTTGCATACATAGGATTCCCAACATCAAATAAAGGAGTTACCAATCTGAAGTGAAAATAGGGACAGTTTGGAAAGTTTTCTTGACAAATCTATAACATCCATCTGCAGTATTTCCTGTAGTATTTCAAGGTGCTTACAAATGAGTCGTGTTCTGATCTGTTATAGATAACAAAGTAAAGGAAAAGCTGCATTATTACCAGTTTTTTCTCATACTCTCCAAAAATTGTGAAAAGCAGAGTGAAAGGGCAAGAGTGAAGCTTGATCTGGATAGAAATCTACTTGTCTTTAATTGGGATTATGGATTTGTTCTGAATTTTTTTTAAAATCCTTTGCACTATATACTATAAGTTGCATCCTAGGTTTCCTGAGGAAACTTGCTGATATCCTGACAGTGTAAATGTCAATGTAAAATGCTAAACACTTCCCAAATTGCTGTCACAAATCCTTCTTCACTCCAGGTTGTAAAGTAAGAGGAGATGTCCCATGCTACCATGCTTTGAGTGACATTTCTAATATCCAATCATCCAATCATGGGGACTTGGTTTCACAGGTGTCTGCTGGAAGGGCAGGGAAAGACAGAAGAGGGATTAAATTAGGACAGATGTGGATTAGGATTATGTGAATGCTACAACATATGGATGTCGTGACATAATGAGGTGTGGTGTGTGGTGTGGTGATATCATGACATACATTGATGTCAATGATACCGATGCTGTTTCCTAGTTACACATATTCCCCATGTGTCATTAACTTGGGGAACTTAGTGCTGTGGTTTTCGTCATTCCATAAAATGTCATCCGGCAATATGTCTGCTTAACAATTCTGCTTGCATCATTTGAAGTATGCTGTAAATGGACTCCAAATCATTTTCCAAAGGTACATGCAAAATAATATGCCAGAGTTTGCATGCCAAAATCTTATGGATTAATGTCCTCATGTCTGCTTCTAAAAAGTATCTTCTAGTGTAAAAGCTGGGTACACAAAGAACATATGGCACATCATTAGCGCTGTGTTAGCACAAATGGTTCTTCTACAAATAGGATACTATTCCTGTAACACCCTCCCATCTTTACCTCCACTTGTGTTTCAGCTTGCAATTAAACCTTTGTGGGCTTTTCTTTTTCCTTCATCATAAATGAATTTACAAATAGTCCTTGATTCAGTTTGGAGGAAATACGTCAACAAGTTTGCTTGAGTGACAAGAAAGGTTAATTATGCTAATTAAATAAGAATTTGTCAGTGCCACATAGAGCGTGATGCAATGTACTGTAGCTGTTCCTTTGGAAGATCTGTTTATTTATTAAAAGGAGCTGCCCCTGGATAAATTGACTAGTTATTCCATGCCTGAAGCAAACATAACCAAGAAGAAAAACAAATATTTGTAACAAATAACTATCAAAAGGAATTATTCCGTCTTCCGTTTACCTTTGGTATATTTCATTTTTCTTCTCATTTTCTGCAGTTCCATATGTTTTAGTTGCACATCTCACTGCAAAATTGAGACTTACCCATCCATAGTTTATGACTGGAAGCCAAATAGCTTTTATTTGAGATTTGTATCAAAGTAAATTAAGACTGGCAGGGTCTCATTCACTTCTGGCAGTATATTTTGCATTCATGAATACTTTCTCAACATTTCTTATGGACAAACCAATATGAAAAGCCTTCATCAGATTTACATTGGCTGAAAAAATGTATAAGCCATAAATATTCTTTTTTGGTAGCCCATCATGGATCACTGCCTTGTTGTGTGAAAGGGATTGGGCAGCTCAATGAAACTATGAGCTATGCTATGGCTTTGGAAAGTTCTGACGAAACATGGTCCACTGGAGAAGGAAATGGCAACTCACTCCGGTGTCATTGCCAAGAAAACCCAATGAACAGTACCAAAAGGCTAAAAATTTGAGCAAACCCTGGGAGACAGTGGAGGACAGGAGGGCCTGGCATGCTATGGTCCATGAAGAGTCAGACACGACTTAGCACTGAACAACAGTGGAGAGAAAAAGACTCAACAACTATTTATTTATGATAAAACAAAATATACACCATACTTGAAAAGGTCCTTGAGAAACTTCACACCCTTAAACAAATTATAAGAATAAAAGGAACAACCAATCGGAGCAATGTTTTAAAATAATTGTTTGAATAACAGGCTGGTCACAATGAAATATATTAAAATTAAGTTCACAGTATTTGGATTACAAAAATCTTAAATTTTCTCCCTCTCTTTGCTTCCATCCAGCTGCCACCCAGATTTTTGCATTCCAGACATGGTAATCCCATTGAAAGAAAATTATAGGTCTTAACTATCCATCTGACATTAATTAATATTCAGGCTCACTGTCTGAAGCAGTGAGAGAAATTTCAGAGTAGAATATTTTCTACACTTCCTTCCAGTATTTATTCTAGTTGCTCCATTGATAGTTCCCAGTTCTGAGATAGCTCTCAAAGGAGTCTGCTCACAAGTGTCACAAGAACTTAATTGAGAAGTGTGAAAGTTATCTAACAGTGGCAAAAACAGCTTCTCTCAAAAATGGTATCGATGCAGAAGGCCCAAAATTCAATAATATCTGGAATTTAAGCTTCACATTCCAAATCATGTGAGAATACTAGGGTGAGTGGTTTTTGTTTCCAATTGAAAATGTGGAAGCAGTCCAAATGAGCATTTTTAAAGAGCATCTCTCTCACTGTGTCCAAAATGTAATTTTTAGTGCCATCGAAAGTTACTCTCTCACGTTTTCTTTATGGTCACTATCTCCTGTCAACGCTGTGACAATGGATGTTCCCGCTCTGACAACTGAGGAAAATTGCAGCCATTTTTACTTTGCTTTCAGCTTGCTTTTTCTCCTGTTTAGAAGTCAGATACAGAAGGGGGGATGGGGTGAATGCTTCAGCTCAGCTAGTCATAATAATAATTCAGCTTTGTGGGAACTCAAGGACACAAACCGATAACGTTTTGGCAGGCTGAGGAGCTGGAGAGGGAGCCCGCGCTTCTGTCTAATTGGAGAATGTGATTTATGACTGCTTCATGGGGGTGGGAATTGCAACTTGTTACTTTGTATCTGGGGGAAGGGAATTTAGTTTTGGGTTCAACTATGTAGTGCCGATACTTTGTTTCCTGAATAAAATGTTCTTTAAGGAAGAATGCTTGCCTTGAAGTTCTTTAATGGGTTTCATCTATCGGAACCATGACAATCCCCTTACTGCAGCCCAACAAAAGCTACATATATTGAGCATGATGGCATCATCCTGGCCTAGCCCATACACTGAGCAAATGTTCCTGTACACAATGCTCCCCCACACACACCTTTGCTACCATCTACCATGCTATCATGGTTGTCTGAATTTTTGCACATAGCCCAAGGTTAATTCCAAATGGGCGTAGATTTATTATTAACAACAGTAGTAGCAGTAGCAGCAGTACTGATAGTAATAATAGCATCAGCAGTCTGGAAAAATAAAATCAGATTATGTTCTTACATGAAAACAGCTTTAGCTTATTTTAAAAGAATTTGCAACAAGGACACAGTCCCTAATGCCCGCAGAGTTATCCATATTAACAAGGACATTGATTTTTGAAAAGTCAGTCTGATTTATAAATGCCTAATTTTGTGGGTGATCTGCAACAATTATAAACAATCATTGTTCAAACTGAACAATATTTGGAAAAATATTTGAGTTATACAGTAGGAAATTTAGACCACATTTCGTGGTCAACAGAAAGACAAATGGTGCCGACAAGAGCACGTTGTTTTCTGTCTGAAATGAACGATAGCTACTCTTCTTAGTGGTCTTCAGCCTTGGGTCCAGAGCCAGATTCTGCATATATAGTAATGTTTGGGTTGAACAGGAAATCATCTTTCAAAGAAAAGACTTCAGGAAAGATATAAAGTTCTGGCAACAGAGGGAAATTTAATCAACACAGAATGAAAATGTTCATTTTCATATTGTATTTGGCAGACATATTGATTTTGTGTAATATCATTTTCGGGGCTTTGTAGGCTGAAGTGAGGTGATATTTACCATGAAAAGCTATAATTGTTGGGATCTGGAAAAAAAAACTCTAACTGGAGGGTGGTGGGGTGCAGAGAGAGCACTCAGTTTGCACAAGAATTCTCCTTGGAAATGAAAAGGTTTCTTGTTTGTTGTATAACTTGTTTTCGAAGAACGACTGGCAGTTTAACTAATACTGGATGGCAGGAAAGAGGCAACGTGCTGCCATCTAGTGGTAATTCAGATTTGTACAGCTGAAATATGATAGCCTAGTTTAGGTCATGCTAGAGACTACTGTACTAAACTTCTCCTTCTGCTTTTTGTTCTTCTTCATAAATGGAAATTAGTAACTTTTTGTGGTGAAAGGCAAAAGAGGATACTCCCTTTCTCACATCCTCCATAGTTTTCATTTCTCAAATTCCCCATAAATCAATTTACATTTATTTTTAATACATACATTAGATATATAGAGACTATATGGGGGACCTGTAGTCTCTATATATCTAATGCTTCCATCCATTTCTATTCTACTTTATAGCACTGTATCAACAATGTCTGAAAAATGTGGGGGATCCGGAGCGCATCAAGATCTTCAGAAATTTCATTGATATAGAGGTAACACAAATTCAACAGAACTACAAAAATAGAAACAGTTTCTAAGCAGTGACAACTCCCCCCCCCCCATTTTAGCAGAGCCAATCAGACAGGATTCAGAGCAACACATAGAAGCTAGGCTATATACCGGTATCACATACACAAAGAAGTCTGTCTAATTGTTTTAATTAGACCGGCACACAGAAGGAGTCTTCATCTGGCATTTTTTAAGGCATGAAAAATAATCTTATCCTTAGTTTTCACCTTCAAGATATGATCTTTGGCCATTGCTATTAGACATGGTGGGAAAAATAGATTTGGAAGGAGCAACCTGGGTCATCAGATCTACCTCTTGCTCTGTGCAGAAAGCCAAATTAAAACATCTCAGACATATGGCTGTCTAGCCTATGCCTGAATATCTGCAATGAAGGAGAAACCGCTATCTTTAGGCAATTAGTTCCACTGCCAAATTGTTCTTGCTGTTAGGAGGCTTTTTCTAATTGGCCTTCCTATATCTGAAATCCATTATTCTGCGTCCTGCACTCTGGAAAGGGAGGTCTTGACCTTCCTGTCTGTGACATCCTTTCAAATATTTGATGAGTGCTATCCTATCCCCCCCATCTTTCTTCTCTAGGTGAAACAGACTCAGCAGCATCTTATTATTCCAACATTGTTCATTCTGAGCTTATTAAAGAAATCATTCTTTAAGCTGATTCCCAGAAAGCCAGTCATATGACTTGGAGGCTGTTTGAACTGCAGCAAGACTTAGAGCCCTTAGGTTTTAGAACGGCTCAAAGGTGTCCTCTTTTCCTTCACTGGTAGTTTTCAAAAATTATATACTAGGGTCTGTGGGAACATATAAAGAAACAGTATTTAGACTTGCCGTATGACTGACATTGCCTGTTTCTTGGAAAGGAGTAACTCAATCAGGAATGGCTTGAGAGAGATGTAGAGATTTTCAGCAATGGTTCTCTTCTGTTTCCAGCTGATCTCAGCTTTTTTTTTAAATTAAACTAGGAATTGTGGTTGGTTCTGCCTAATGAGCCAGGATACAGCAACAACAAATTGATTTTGGACAAACCCATGTAAAACTGACTAGAGTTTGTCCCCAGATGACAAACTATGGCTTGGAAGTTCATAGCAGTGAAATTTGTAAAACTGTTCTCCGGGGGAGGAGGAGGAGCAGCAAGTCAGGCCTATTCTTCATCTGTAGCATTAAGCCAGAATTTGTTAAAGTATGGCTTGTTGAATAACTCTGGTTCATATCTAAGCCTCATTGGATACATTTGCCAATTTAGGCTAAGTCACCAAACCAAGCAACCAAGCCCATTAAGTTCCAGCTAGTTCATCCTACTTGGGAGCCCATTGGGTGATGGGCTGAGTCTTCATTTCTTCTTGGCCAGCTAATCTGCAGTAAGCTGCCTACAACAATAGCTTTAATTCCACATGCAAATTACATTCAGTGACATTGACAAATGGCTTTTTGTTTCCCGCTTTTGGTGGATTCAGTCCCTGATATAATCTGAAATACCTAAATGGCGACCTTCAAATGATCTGTTTTTCTTCCTGCTTCCCTCTTCCCTGTTCCCCCTCTGAACTGAGATGTCACTTTACCTTCCTATTTCTTTCTTTCTTCCTTTCTTTTTGTCTGGAACTAGTGACCCAATAACATTCGGTGTCAAAATACCGAACGCAAAGCTGTTCCTGAGAAATGTGTAAGGCTATTCTGCTCTTAGCTCTCTGCTGATGAATGGCCAGATTATGACTTCATTTTGGAGACTACAAAAAAAGGAGTGTTCTAAGGTTCCATAGATGCTCCTTACTCTGAAACCAAGATTTTAAATGGGCATTTAGCACAACATTGGACCAAAAATAGATTAAATACTTGTATTCATACCTCAGCTTCAGTCATGGTGCCAAAACCAACTATGATCCCAGGAATAACTGCATTGCATTTGCTGCTGGTAATGTTATCCTGTTGCAGGGTAAGACTAATTTCTGGGAAGTAGGGAGAAGAAACCTCAAGATTATTCATCATATTAAAAGTCTGGTGTAAGACAGATCTGCCGTATAACTTGTAAATGCTATTTTAGTCATGGAAGTAAATGATATTGAAAAGCATCTCCCCAAAATATAATTCCAGTTTAAACATTGCTTAACTTTTATATTAACTCCATTTTAATGATTCTGTGCATGTTATGAAAATAGCATTTGGAATATCCAGAGTTTAGACAATTAAAAAATAATAATAAAAAAAAAATACGGAGAGGAATTGATTTTCAGATAAGTACATTAAAATTGTCCATCAATTGTTTTAGCAGCTTAGTAGAGATGCGGAAACTTCAATGTTTCGTTTGTCCCAGTTGTTTGTTGTTGTTTTTTTAAACACTTAGTGTAAATTTTGCATTTTGCTTTGTTTTGGAAAATTATATTGTTTTTGTAAGTGCCAGTGCCCCAATCCTTTTTATTTATTTATTTATTTATTTGGCATATTCAAATATACATATTTTATTTGGAATGCATCTTTTCCAGACAAACCGTAGAGTTTTATCCAAGGTTTTGTGTAGATTTATATTGAGAAAGCTATTTGCTACCATCCATGCTATGCAGAATCTGCTGTTTAGTATATTACAATTCTGCCCCCAGGAAATCCTCACCAAGATTATATTTTTATATCTTTAATCCTGCATACATAATCAGAGCTGGGGTGACTGCATTTCCCCCCCCCCCAAAAAAAAACCTCCCTGGGTCTAAGCAATTGAGAGCTTTGTATAGGAATAAGTGGGTTCATCTTCTGCTCCCTGAGCTATCTTTCCTTCCTCATTGATCAGCTTAGAGCCCAGACTTGAACTGCTCCAGCTATACCTCCTGCAGCTACCATCTCTTGGTTCCAAGGGGGCTATGAATAAGTCAGATTAGAGAGGTTCCATTTGGGTCAGGAGGCCCATCTTGACTAATTCTTGTTTTTTTCCTGGTGGGAGAGTCTTCCATTTGTGTTCTTCTAATTTTCCTCGGAATAATTTTGATACACCATCATTACACACTCCCATTTTCTTTTATAACCTTACCCCTGAACTGAACTATTTAGCCGCCTCAGAGTCACCCTGAACCGTGAGATGGGTGACAAATACATTTGATGATGATGATGATGATGATAATAATAGAGTAGTTTTCGCTTGGCTTTAGACAAGAAGCATTTTCGCTCATGGAGTCTTAACCAAGTGTTGATCCGGGACATATGTTGGAGATTGTGGCTCCTGTGCTTCTCCAAGCCAATGCCCAAAGTCCATCTACTAACACATCTGTTCACTTAATAATGAATTAAAAAAGCATCCATGCTGAATGGAAAGCCTTTACTGGGAGGTTTTTCTGGCTCATGACTGTTGGACTCAACCTAGTTTACTTGGATTTTCATTTGGGGACAAGCTGTCTGGTGTAGACACCCATACAGATGGTTTCTCTTTGCATAAGAAACCATGCAAAGAAATGTACAAAAAGACAATTTAAAACCCAGAGAAGAAAAAAATATTGAGAAACTCAGACTGGTTCTGCCCTAACTCCCTGGGGTATAAAAGAGAGGAAAGGTTAAATACAGTCAAGCATTCAAAATTCTGTTACTGCTGCTTTTATCAAGCATAGTTCCACACAAACTTGTGGAGACAGTTTCCTAGTCTGACCTACCTGAAAAGGCTGCCTTCTTGAGACAACACACTTTCCCACATTTTAAACATCTGAAGCTGATCTTTGCGGAAGTTTTTCCCCAGTGGCATATTGAGTAATGTTTGAAGTGGTGTAATTAGGATTGAACATGGTGGTGTTGGGAATAGTTTGGCCTCTGGATTAAGCCTGACTAGCTAATTGTCTCTGTTCTTCACTAATACCTTGGTGATCATGCTGGTAAGTCTCCAGTGCCCCTGAGAATGTGGGATTTGCTAGTTTCTGGGCCATCTCTCTTGCAGCCTATATATATCTTCATTCCCATTAGGAATGGGGAGGATATTGAAAGAACGTGTGTGTGTGAGAATGGGGAGGATATTGGAGGAACGTGTGTGTGAGAATGGAAAGATTTTGGAGAGATATGTGCAAGAGAAAGAGAGAAAAGGCTTTTTATGAGAGAAGCCCTAAAGAGAAAGGGAGAAGAGAAGAGAAGAGAAGAGAAGAGAAGAGAAGAGAAGAGAAGAGAAGAGAAGAGAAGAGAAGAGAAGAGAAGAGAAGAGAAGAGAAGAGAAGAGGATGGGAATGGGAATGGGAATGGGAATGGGAATGGGAAGGAGGGAGGGAGGGAGGGAGGGAGGGAGGGAAGGAGCCTAACTCTAACCCCCTCCACAGTAGATCCCCCAGATCCCCCTCACAGGCACCCCCCTGACCTGAGCGACGTAGAGCTGGCCACACAGCCCCACTCTGCCCCCCCCCACAGTAACCACAATGCTAATGTGGCCCTCAATGAAATCAAGTTCGACACCCGATATAAAAGGAAGAGGAGGGAGAGGATATAAAAGGAGAAAGGGTGAGAAATTTGTTAAATGAGTTTTCCCCCATTTTACTTACTTTTCTTACCACATTTGTTAAGTGAATCACTGCAGTTGTTAAATTAGTAACACGGTTGTTAAGTGAATCTGGTTTCCCCATTGACCTTGCTTGTCACAAGGTTGCAAAAGAGGATCACATAACCCTGGGACACTGTGACCCTCATAAATATGAATCAGTTGCCAAGCGTCCAAATGTAAATCACATGACCCTGGGGATGCTGCAATGGTCATAAGTGTGAAAAATGGTCATAAGTCACTTTTTCCAGTGCCGTGGTAATTTCGAACAGTCACTAAGCAAACTGTTGTAAGTCGAGGACTACTTATACTTTCACTTTTTTCCTTTTTTGGGGGGGGGGGGTCATAAGTTTTTTGACACCTTGCTAGGCGACTGGTGGTACTCGAATATTGCCGTATCCTAAAAGTGGTACAATGGGTGAAAAGGTTGGAAAGCCCTGCTGTAGAACACCTTTTGGAAAGGGGAAAGAGATGGTTCTTTCCCCCAGATATGGGGGAAGATAGGGTGAAATGAGAGCCTGTTGCTTTGTTGGAGGCAATCAAACAGAATGATGGAAATGTTGCATTTTTTGGTTTTTATATTATTGTTTTATTGTTTCTTGGTTTTGTTGTTGTTGTGCTCTGCCCAGAGTTGTGCTCTAAAATGGGCAGCCATACAAACCCTATCTATCCATCAATCAATCCATCAATCAATCAATCAATCAATCAATCAATCAATCAATCAATCAATCAATCAATCAATCAATCAATCAATCTCCTAGCCATGTACCTTGAAAGTGCATGGCTTGAGAATTCAATCTTTTTTTTAAAAAAAATAGAACAATCTTATCATATATAAAGAAAATCAAATTTTATTAACCCAAAAATAAAAAAAATAAAAAAGCTCTGTTTAATAAATATCAAATCTGCAAATATTTCAGACTGAAGGCGATAAATACAGCTTGGTAAAAAGGCAAAACTTAAAAAGTCAATGCAGTGCACCAAGCAGACCATATGATGATGATGGCTACAAATGATGCTACAAATAGAGGTTCTCCATGCCAAAGTCCCAATAAGCACTGTGTAAATTAGTTTCTGAAAGTTTCTTTTTCTAAACTGTGGTGGGGCACTTCCTGCATTGTTTCAGCACAACTTCTATTTAGGCTCTTTGCTGGATTTTGCGGGGAGCTGCTATATTGTTCTCTCTGTAATCCTGTTAATTCTGCCTTTAAAAAAAAAAAGTTGTATGACAACATTTCAAAATTCTATTTCTGGAAAATGTTTTAAGCTACCCAGCTAAAACTTTGCAAGTTTAATGTCCTCTGAAATATGTGACTACCCTCCTGTTTTCATCCCCACTAGAGATGTTTTGGTGCTTTCCCAATTTAGCTGATAACCAAAATGTTTGGAGATATTTCAAATTTCAAATTAGTTTGAACTGACTTTGTTGCCTTCAATCTAACTTTCAAATCTTAAATTGCAGTTCTTGTTGATTCACATGCCCCTCTTGTGCATCCTGCTCCAGTTTGTAATGTTTGGTTAAACTAATGCTTTCTTAAATGTACCTGCTGTAGAACTATTCACAATGCGAAGGCAAAGGAATAATCTGTACAACTAAAATAGGGCTTACAAGCATTTCTGGGAAATGGTAGCTTTTTTTATTCTTCAGATTTTCTTAACGAACAGTTCATTTATTTCACATTTGAAATGTGTATTAAGTTCACCATCATCATTCATTACAACATCTCTCCAATGCAGGATCTTGCATAGCCCACTTTCTGGTTAGTTCTTTCCCCATTTGGGAAATAAATAACCAATTTTCTTGTAATCTACTTCATATCTCTGCTATGATCAGAAGAGACTAAACTCTCAGATTCCTTTTGGAAAATCAGTCCTCAATGTACTCTCCACATGTCCCCTTATCCACACATCTCTCATATCCCCCCTGCATCTCATTTCCCATGTAATGAAATGCCATCTGTTTATATACCAGCAGGTCATCTCAGGATCAATTCCTTTTATGTTCTGCCTTAATTTTTTTTACATTTCTTTTCCACTCTAAAGTAAGTTATCTGATTGGCAGTCAGAAAGGGCCTGTGGTTGGAAAAATGGATTACAGTGTTTAACGTTAAAAAAAAAAAAAGAGAGCATTTTGGTAAAGCAATGGCAGGATCAGACTTCCTTTTCTGCCCTTGGTAAATATTCATATTTCATGTACATAATCAGGTGTGCATAAACAGGGGTGGGGTGGGATGGCATGAGTCTGCTCGTTCCCATGAGGGGTCTCCTTGCCCCTACTACCTTGCTTCATCCTCCCACCAGTTGGATCAGCTGCCACCAGCCATTTTATTCCAGAGAAACATTCTGAGGCATTGATTTTCCTGGGCGGAAGCCTATCTCTAGCAAAATACACACCAGTGGTTTATTAAGAAGTTAAGCTTAATCTTTATTATATACAGCAAGGTCAGAGACTTAGAAGAAAGCTGAAAGGTAGGAGGAAAGACAGAATGAACAATTGCAGGATGATGATGATCATGATGATGACGATGATGAGGATGACGATTTTTTTTTTTAAAAAGCTAGTCTTTTAAGATCACTGGGACTAACTGACCCCTTAGTTTCTGGTGAATATAGACAAATGTACAAGGACAAATTCACACAGCCCAGATCTCAATCTAACTAAATCATAATCAATACCACAACTAGCTTCACTGTTCTGAATTCACTGCCCAAATTACTAGAACCGGCTCTGTGGCTGTCAGCTGGACTGGGGGGTGGGAGGTGAAGGCAAAAACCAGACTTTTTATTATAAAATCTCACCTGAAAGGTTTCTCAATGTATGATTTTCCTGGTTTCTGTTGTCTCCTTTCATTACCCAGATAGACAAATTAGCTAATTTTCCTTTAACACTTTCAGCACCTGGACCTCTCAAAGGGGTGTTTTCCACATTCGTTATTACATATACTGTCCAGTGTGACTTTAGATCTGACAAACTGTGGTTAATTTTGCAGATTCGATATTACAAAATGATGTAAAGCTGAATCCATTGCCCTCACATATGTAAAGTAGAAGATGATTTCCCACTTCGAATCTAGTTCTGTCATTCAATTACTGTACACAAGTGTTCCCAATCTTTTAGAGAAAGCAAACTATAGCAACATATTTTAAATAAAAAATTCCTTTTATTTTTTTTTAAATTACAAAGTATAAAATTATGTTGTTTTATCAGTCTTAGACAGCTAACCGTGTTCACACTTCTGTTATTATTTTAAAGAATTGGCAAGATTTTAAATTCAAACTCATTCCTTCCAGTTTTGCAATTCTGAGTTTATTTTCATTAATTCAATGAAACATTATACACTAGGAAAGGTAGACAAATACATAGTATATCATGTATATGGTTATAATTTATCTAGAACTTGAGTTTGTTTGCTGAAAGTTAAATCCCTATTTCAATAGAGGTGTTAGTGAGTAAAAGATAACACTATCTGTTTAAATAAATGAATGTACTTTTTAAAAAGAGAACTGTTTTTTCCCTAAACGTGACACATATCTACAGATCTAGTTCAATTTTCAATTTCATGTACAGGATTAACAAAAACACTTTTTGGTGCTTATAAAGCCACCTTATTAAAAATGAAGTGAACTGATTGCATATGTTATCCTATATATTATTAACATATGCTTCCAGGAAGTAGCGAGTTCTGAATAGTTATAGCCAAAGGGAATAAACAGACATATGGAAAACAGCTGGAAAGAATACAAAACAAAAGCTTACATCAACAGTATCATCAAAATACACCCTTAGCTTTGGGGATGAAGTAGGATAGAAGTTCTCAGTGAAAAACAAAATCATAAGCAAAGATTTACTCCAAAACTTTTTATATCTTTACATGCATATACAAATGACAGAGTACATCACCTCTATCAGGTGGTCAAATTTACAGTTAAGAAAAGTTCAAGCAGAAAATGAGCCATCTAATGTTTATGGAGGGTTGTTGTATCATTCATTCATTCATTCATTCATTCATTCATTCATTCATTCATTCATTCATTCATTCATTCATTCATTCATTCATTCATGTGCCACCCATCTCATCTAGAAGTGACTCTGCATCATATTATACATAAACCAACACATAAGCCAGCTGTGACTGTCGAACATCGATATGGGTGTTGACTCATTGGATCACAAGTTGGTACCAATTGTTGGGCATGTGGTCCTACAGGAAGACTTCACTGACTTGTGTTCTGTCCAGGTTAAAGAAGAGATGTGAATTTTCAACTTCTTCCAGTCCCCCACCATCTCAGGGATTAGACATATGTTCTTATGCATTGTACATAAGGTATTAGTATATAATAAATGATAAAGAATAGAATTATAATCCATATTTGTGGAATTCATGTTTTCATAGTGCTGGTCACGAAATTTATCACATTAAAAATGTGGTTGCTGTTCACTGCATTCACAATGGTGGTGGGATATGTATATCTTCAGTCATCTGAGTAAGAAGGCTTGTGACCTTTGTGTGTTGCATGTGTTTGTGTTAGGCTATTTGTGCTTAAAATAGCAATAGCAAAAGCATTTAGACTTATATACCACTTCATAGTGTTTTACAGCTCTCTCTAAGTGGTTTACAGAGTCAGCATATTGCCCTCAACAATATGGCTCCTCATTTTACCGACCTTGAAAGGATGGAAGGCTGAGTCAACCTTGAGCTGGTGAAAACCAAACTTTTGGCAGTCAGCAGAATTAGCCTACAATACTGCATTCTAACCACTGCGCCACCACAGTTCTTTAATCATTAATGGTCATTAATGATCATGTTAGTGTTTAGACATACAATACATAGAACATATTTGGGATTAGTGGGGTAAGAATTGAGCCCATATAACTACTCTTGTGACTGTCACATGTGAATACTAGTGCATATTAATTATTAAACTACTAATTCACTACTACTAATAATACATAGTATTATTAAACTACTATGATCAAAAGATATTGGGTTCCAGCAGTGGTGGGATTCAAATACGTGAACAACCAGTTCTCTGTGTGGATGCCGCTTCCGGAAGTCCATTCTGGGCCTGGGCAACAAAAAATTAGCTACCGGTTCTGCCAAACTGGTGCGAACTGGCTGAATCCTAGCAATGGGTGCCAGATATTAAATTTTTAAAATGGAATTGGGAGTTATAGGGCTAGTTGGATATAATTTTCCATTATACTCAATTAGCCAATATCCCAGATAGATATTGTGGTAGTCTATTATATTTTTTTAAAAGTACACATTTTAAGGTTTGTTTTTAACTTCATTAAACCACAAACTTTCATGGACCAGATCCACTTTGTTCAGTTTTGCAGCTAGAAAGTTGAAGTGTTTGCTTGGGATAGTTTTTAAGTTTATTTTTAAGTTTATTTTAGGGATTCCTTTCATTCAACCATAGCATAAATTAGCTTTAAGCATGATATTTTTTTCAATAGAAGGCCAATTGCATGTTGTAAATCAAAAGAAAATAGCAATGCTATGGATGACTAATCACTGATATGCACAGTACCAGTCAGATTCTCTGCATCTGACAATTCCATGAAGGAGAATTCCTCACTCTTGATAACTCTCAGAATTCCCAGGAAGTAGGACTGGAATTTTAGAGAACTGAATTCCCAACCCATTTGGAGAACAATATATTGTGAAAGACTGATATAGAGCCTGACCTTTTCTTTCACCTCCCTGCTGCTAAATTTCTCATCTGATAGATTAGGGGCAATAAGACTCCAAAATATGAGTGCCTGCAAAAAACTTTTTTTTTCCATGCACAATGGAATGTCCTCTCTGGGGAAATGTGCCCGCTGTTAACAGTGATGTTGTTCAATCTTTTAAAAAAGGTTAATTTATCACACAATATGAAGCAGTTTTACTTTGTTCAATATTTCACAACAGAGAATCTGGTCCACTCAAGACTGGCAAAAATGGGTTATAATCCATACAAGGATTTTGACCTTGCCAAAAAGCAGCCCTCAAGCTTCCCTATGGCTATTAGAAAGAAGACTCAATGTAGGCTGCAATGTATCAATGCATGTTTCCAAATGCCTGAAAGTCCCATAGAATTCAAGAGTGAACTGTTAAGGGCACTAGCAGCAAAATTCCATGCACTCTATACAGAATTAAAGGCCACTAAAAAAAAAAGAGAGACATAATTCTGCTTAAAGCTACATCAGTTAGTGCTGCTATCAGAAAAACAGTCATATGCAATAAATAAATATCTCAAGGATGTGAGTCCGTAAGGAAGAAAATTTGACAGAGGTTTTGATTGTTTCCTTTTGCTGTATGTTTGATATTCTTCTTTACAGAGCCATAAATTTCTTTCACCTTTTGACATAGTACAATATCAGTTAGTACTTCATGGATTTATTTTTTTCGCTGGGCACCTGCAACCATTTTTAAGTGTCAGAATTATTCCATCATATTTTGGCAACTCCTTAAAACAGTAAGATGGGTTAAAACTCAGCATGACATCTGAGACTTACTAAGAACATTGGTGTTATTTCACTGCACCAAATACTTACTTCTAAGTAGACGTCAAGAGACCTTGCCTGATCTTTAGTTGCATATTTTTGTTCTAACTGTTCAGGACGTTTTGTTGTTTTAACAATCCCAGACATAAATTGGAGTAGACATAATGTCTGCGCCAATTCAATGTAGAGCAGAAATTGAAATAGGAACGTTATAGTGGTAAAATAGGTTACTCCTTACCTACTAGAGAGGGTATTTATTTATTATTTGTATTCCACCTTTTTATTATTTTTACAAATAATTGAAGATGGTGAACATATCCAACACGACTTCCTCCTTCTATTTTCCTCACAACAACAATCCTGTGACGTGGATTGGGCTGAGAAAAAGTTTCCACCCTCACACAGTGTGACCAAATGGGTCACATGACCAACTGACCACATAAGACCTATAAAAGCAGAAGAGAAATGAAACAAGACACTTCAACCAAAATTCCGCTGTTGATGTTACCTAGCCTGGTGACAAAACATTAGAAAACTAAACAACAAGCTCGGAGAACAAACCACCACCACCATCTACCAACTGAGCTACAAATATTCTCCACCGTTTCTAATTCTTCATTTTCTATTTGTCTATTTTGTGGTCCCACCAGTTCTTGCTTCCAGGCAAATGGTATTTCTTGCAGATACACCAATACAATATGTTGTTACTTTGTCATGGCATTTTATTATTATTATAATTATGTTCTTTTACACAGTCAGCCAGATGTTTAGACAGGATTTGGTGTTTTTATCCACTTACTAAGTCCTTCCCAAGTATCTGAGATAGGCAAATGTTGAATGTATTTTGTATTATAAGGAGTCATTTGACTGAATGTGAGGTGAAATGTATCTTCAAAAGAAGCAAAGAAATAAACTGGCTCAATATCGGACCAACGTTCATCTCTATTATTGTGTGCATTGTGTGCATCGGTATCCAGAAGTCCCCACTGCTATGATATAATACAGCTATGGATTTTTCACTGGAAACCAAAAAGTCTAATGGAGGCATCCTTTGTATGGATAATATCTAAAGTCCCTCTCTGAACATTTAAACTTTCTGCCTCAGTGGCCCAGTTTTATAGCTCAGCCTGCCCAATCTGTGGTACAAGTCCTATGACTTGAGCAACCTGGAGTGAGATGGATGAGAAGCCTTTTCAACTTCTGAAGCTATTTAGGCCCTCAAGATTTTCATGTAGGGCCAATCTCTGCATTAATTCACAGAGGGATAGAGATCAAGCACTGGATCAGTGAATAGTTAAACAGGAAACATTTTCTTTGCCAATCTGGAAATTAATTTTGCTATTTGTTCACAAGGTCTGGACAACTTTTTACTCTTTCCACACACAAGAGTTTATTGTTTGAAAACTGTACAAAACAAACTTTAAATAAACATATGGCTAAACCAGCCTCAACTTTTATAAGGAGTGTCAGTGGATGACATTTATTAGCGATAACAATCTTATTTCCACATACTTTGGAGTGGATTTTTTTTTTTTAAAAAAAAAAATCTGAACCATGTTTTTTTTAATGATTCCATTCCTTTGTTAGCATTGTAAAATGCTACAAAGCATATCTTGCAGACAGGGCAGGTGAACACAGATTATCACAGATTATCCTTTATATTAGCAACTGTGCTTTCAGGAGCCACCTGGAGAAGATCTGGATATTCCAGAAGGGAGGTGAAGAAAAAGATTGTTGCATTGTTCACATGGAAATCTGTTCATATAGCAGTCATAAGCATTTTCCCCAAAGTAGTCTTTCTGAGTTGAATCAGTCTAGGAACAAGCTGATAATAATCAGCCTAATAATCTCACTTTAAATGCCTTACATAGTATGAAATTACTTGCATTTACTGTGAATTACATATTTGCTAACTGGGTTTGAATTATTAAGTCAACATACTTCAAATTATAGACTATATATATAGTGTGTATATATATATACTGCCCATGGAGGAGAAGGAGGCCTTGGAGCAGCTAAAGAAAGACGATACCATCATCGTCCTACCGGCAGATAAAGGCAGAGCCACGGTGGTCATGGACAGAGCAGAATATATAAGCAAAGCTCAAAGTCTACTCAGTGACACTATGGCCTATAAAGTCATCACCAAGGACCCCACAGTAACACTCAAGAACCGTATTAATAAGCTTCTGAACAACTTGAAGCGCCTAGGAAAGATAGATGAAGACACCCTAAGGCGAATACGCCCGAGAGACTCGGCTATGGCCAGGTTCTACGGTCTACCAAAAGTCCACAAAGAGGGGGTCCCCCTACGGCCATCGTCTCATTCAAAGGCACCCCTACTTCGGGATTGGCCAAATGGCTAAGCGGACGGATCAACTACCTAGTGGACAATAACGAGACCACCGTAAAATCGGCAGAGGAGTTCCTGGAGAAGATCAAATCCTTGAAGGTGGTGTCATATGATGTCACCTCGCTCTTCACCTCCATTCCACAAGATCTTGTGGTCACAGTATTAAGGGACCACCTCCAAGAAGAGCAAGGGCAGCAACAAGACTCCCTCCACACCGAGGACCTGGCACAATTAATAACCATATGCCTTAAAACATACTTTGTCTTCCAGGGAACAATGTACGAACAAACTAAAGGGACACCGATGGGGTCACCCATCTCGAGTGTCATAGCGGAGGCGGTCCTCCAACAATTAGAGAGGGTGGTGATGACGAAGCACCGCCCCAAATTCTGGGCCCAATATGTGGACGACACCTTTGTGGTGATTAAAAGCCAAGATAAAACCAGTTTCTTGAACAAACTGAACTCTGTTTACCCTGAATCCGGTTTACCGCAGAGGAGGAAAATCAAGGCACGTTGGCCTTCTTGGATGTATGGATCAAACGACAGTCCGATGGGTCCCTACAAACAGCTGTCTTCCGTAAGCCAACCCACACGGATAGGATGCTGCATTATAGAAGCAACCATCTGGTTGCTCATAAGGCCAGCTGTATCAAGACTCTATTCAAATGAGTTGGCTCCCATTGCAACACTAACAAGACCAAAACGGAAGAGAGGAGGCACCTCTACCGAGTGTGCAGATGCAATGGTTACCCAGTGGATTTTGTTAGGTGTCACAGCAGACCATACAGACCTTGCACGAACGCACAAGCCGACGGGGCACCAACCCAACCGGCACGGACAACCTTGCCATATATCAATGGCGTGTCGGAGGCCATGGCCAGACTGTTGGCCCCCTTTAATGTGAAGGTGGCCCACAAACCTGATCAGACCCTACGCGCCAGGATTATCCGCCCAAAAGATCCGCTCCCCACTGGGGAGCAATCCTCAGTGATATACAGGATTAGATGCAAAAACTGCCCCTGTAACTATGTTGGAGAAACCTCCAAGAGACTTATAACCAGGGTCCACGAACATGAATTGGCGATTAAGAGGAAGGAACAGCACTCGCAGGTGTGGACTCACATGGCCAAATATGACCATGAGTTCGACCTCGCCAACACGGAGACTTTAGCCCGTGATGTCACCAAGGGAGGCTGCCTGCTCAAAGAAGCCTGGATGTCGGATAAAAACTCCATCAACTGACATATAGAGCTTGGCCCTGCGTACCAAATGTTAAAGGGGTGGGGAGGGCATCATACCAACTGGCAACACAAACAACCTGCCCACACCAGGCACAACTGGAAGGACAAGGTAACAGAAAGGAGGACTACCACGATCCCCAGAGAGAGCAACGAACCAGAAGCACACCCCACAAACAAGACAACACCCCAGACCCAGCGGGGCACAAAAAGGAAAGGGGGGGCGATCGAACATTACCAGACAAACAACCCCCAGGAACCCACATACAAGGAGACACTGTGGCGGTGAGTAAAAGAACAGAGGAAGCCTACCCCATAGGCCCCCTAGACGCACACACCCCGATCCATACAAAACAGGGGGAGCAAGACAACGAACAGGAAGGACCAGACAGCCAATCTTGTGACACACACACACACGAAAGAGGGGCAGCAGAGGCTGGGAAGAGAAGGGGAACAGCGAAGATACGCCCTGCTAAAGACCAGACGATAGGGACACGACCGCGCTCAGCAACGAAGGAAACAACGAACAGCGTGTGCAGGCCACGAGATGACTATTTCCTGTGCCCTTGCACATGCGCTGAAGAAATTACACGCTCCACGGGTAGCTCAGGGACATGGAGACAGACTAAAACGAACGGGACCATGGGGATGGGAGGGGGGGGGAGAGAAACAAGAACAATTTGACACCCGATCCCCCGGCACGAAACAGGAGGACCAGGAGCGATTTGACACTCGACCCCCTAACACCAGCACACATGCCCTAAGAACAACAGCAACTGGAGGCGAGAGGATACCTGTGGAAATGGCCCCTTTAAGAACAAAGATTTTGTTTTAAGATTTTTATCCCGGTGATTGTTTTTATTTATTTGCTTTATGAGATATCTATCTATCTATCTATCTATCTATCTATCTATCTATCTATCTATCTATCTATCTATCTATCTATCTATCTATCTATCTATCTATCTATCTATCTATCTATCTATCTATCTATCTATCATCTATCTATCTATCTATCTATCTATCTATCTATATATGTATATATATATAGATAGATAGATAGATAGATAGATAGATAGATAGATAGATAGATAGATAGATAGATAGATAGATAGATAGATAGATAGATAGATAGATAGATAGATAGATAGATAGATAGATAGATAGATAGATATAGGTCTTTGGTAATTCGGGTTTTCTCCCCGCGTAAAATTGGAAGTGTCTTGGCGACGTTTCGACGAAGTCTCATTCGTCATCTTCAGGCTGGTGTCTCTTCGGCCTCGTGCTTCTAGGAGCAATGTGTGATCGCAGCTGTTTCTTCCTTTTAACTGCCAGTGGGGGTATGAACTGATTGGGTGGGAGCTTGGCTGTGTTCTGATTGGGTGGAGGTGTGTTCTGATTGGTTAGGGCTTGGCTGTGCTCTGATTGGATGGGGGGTTGGCTGTGCTCTGATTGGATGGGGGTGTGTTCTGTTTGGGTGGGGGCTTTGTTGTGCTCGGATTAGTCTGAGTTGCAGCGGGATTTGAGATGGAGAGCTGCATTGCTGTTGTTTGGCTTCGCGTTCGTGGTCGTGCCATATCATCAAGGTGGGTGTCAGTTTGCTTCATGTATGGATTGGAGGGGTTTGAAATGGCTAATGATGCAGCTGTGGTCTGGTTTCTGGTTTGTGGTCGTGCCTCATCATCGGTGTGGGTTTGGGTTTGCTTTTTGCGTGGATGTGTGGTGGTGACATCCTGTGTGGTTTTCGTGAGTGTGGGTCTAGTGTCATTCTTTGTGTTAGGGACTCGTTTGTCAATAAGGGTGGGTTTCCAAATGGCTGGTAGGCGGGAGGTATCATCTCGTTTATTCATGCTGTGTGGGCGTTTTTCTATCTCGATGGCTTCTCTGATTATTCTGTTGTTAAAGTGTTCAGTTTTGGCGATAGTTCTGGTATTTTTAAAGTCAATTTTATGTCCTGTGGCTTTAAGGTGTTGGACCAGGGAAGAAGTTGGTTCCTCTTTTCTGACTGAGTTCTTGTGTTCTTCAATGCGTGCACTTATTCTTCTGTTGGTTTGTCCAATGTATGTGGTGGGGCAGGCGGTGCATGGGATTTCATATACTCCTTGATTTTCTAACTCAATTTTGACTTTGGGGTTTCTTAGGATGGTGGATATTTTTCGGTTTGTGCAGAATGCTGTCTTGATGTTCTTGATGTTCTGCACAAACCGAAAAATATCCACCTTGATGATATGGCACGACCACGAACGCGAAGCCAAACAACAGCAATGCAGCTCTCCATCTCAAATCCCGCTGCAACTCAGACTAATCCGAGCACAACAAAGCCCCCACCCAAACAGAACACACCCCCATCCAATCAGAGCACAGCCAACCCCCCATCCAATCAGAGCACAGCCAAGCCCCTAACCAATCAGAACACACCTCCACCCAATCAGAACACAGCCAAGCTCCCACCCAATCAGTTCATACCCCCACTGGCAGTTAAAAGGAAGAAACAGCTGCGATCACACATTGCTCCTAGAAGCACGAGGCCGAAGAGACACCAGCCTGAAGATGACGAATGAGACTTCGTCGAAACGTCGCCAAGACACTTCCAATTTTATGTGGGACCGGATATATATAGTATGTTGACTTAATAATTCAAACCCAGTTAGCAAATATGTAACTCAAAGTAAATGCAAGTAATTAGTAATTTCATTACCTTATCTGAGATAAATAAGCTGAAGTCCATGTGGTCCCTAATCCTGTTTTAACAACCTCAAAAACCTGCCCAAAGAGTTTAAATAATTTCTTTATTTTAAAAAATCATTGGTGAATTAAAAATATTTTTTAAATTTTTAGTGTAAAAGTGTGACCCCAAATTTAAAAATGAAAAAATATTACTTATTACTTCTCAAGATGTCAGTTCCGGCATCTTTTTTCTTACAAAAAAAGCACATAACATGTATGTATGTATTTGCAACATTTGTATAGCTGTCCATCTTAAAACCAACCCTGGGCAGCTTACAACCAATAAAAATAATATATACTCATAAAACAAAAGGACAATAGATTTATAATAGATAATTATTTATCCAGAGCAGAAATCAAACATGACAAGGTCTGTTCATGGTCATCTCTCACAATACATTTTGATCACATTAATCAAGCCCATAGCATGTGAGCTATCAGACTGAATGCAATCCAGCAACCATGCCACCATGCAAGTGTGTGACCGTCTCATTTTCTGTTCTTGCAGTCCTGAAGTAAGGCTGAATGCAAATGGTTTGTTGGATGCCTGGAAGGATATTTTCTATCGTATACAACTTGCATTTAATATGGTGGGGAATGAAGTGCAGTCCTAAATTATAATTTATCTTCAGGCACATTTCTTGAACTGTTCTAAAGATGTCTAAACCAGGGCTTTTCAACCTGTGGTACGCGTACCACTTGTGGTACATTAATGAGTGGCAGGTGGTACACAGCCCTGCCTAGCCAAGCGTAGTGGGGAAGGGAAAGAGCCAGGCAAAGACTTACAGTGAGAGAGTCCTCTGGAGCTGCAGATTTTACTTATGAATGGAGCCATTTGGGGAGGCTGCCTTAGTCAGCAGCCAGTACTTACATTTTTTTTTCTTCTTTAAGTGCCAGCTGGGCTCCTTACTTTCCTTTCTAGCCAGTAGCTAATTCTTAAAGGGGAAGTGCCTTTTTAAGCTAGTTCACTCAGCAGCTTGTCTTTTCTGTCTCTGGAGGCCTTTCCTTGTTTGATCAATATATGGAAGAGGGAAAATATGGGGGGGGTTCAAATTCTTCCTTCAGAAGGAGATGGGAATGAGAAAAAGGGAGGCAGGGAAGGGAGGGAGGGAAGGAAGGAAGTCCCGCCTTAGCAGCTGGCCACCAGCAGCTCTGCCATTGACTTTGCTTGTCAAAAGGTTGCAGAAGGGGATCACATGACCCTGGGACACAGTGACCATCATAAATACAAATCAGTTGCCAAGCATCCAAATATAAATCACATGACCCTGTTGCTGCAATGGTCATAAGTGTGAAAAATGGTCATAAGTCATTTCAGTGCAATTGCAACTTTGAACAGGTTTTTTTTTTTGTCACCAAGTTTTTGACATCTTGCTAGGTGGTACTAGAATATTGCCATATCTTAAAAGTGGTACAATCGGTAAAAAGGTTGAAAAGCCCTGGTCTAAACCATCGCAATGAAGTTACAAAATATCTAAATTACTCTGGGCTGCTCGACTTTGTCTTTTCATTATGGACAGTTTGATCTGGTCAATCATTTGAAGGCCACATCTGTATTATTTTTTGGTTCTTTTCTCCTTATTCACAAGTTCTTAAATTACATTAAGGATCTATTCAAAGCAGTTATCTATATTGTTAATATAGAATAGTGCTTCTCTCCCCACCCCAAATAACCTGTTTTCTGAGGACAAACCACAATTGACAGACTTTGCAACTGTAGGTTTGTGACTTGCATCTCAGCTTTCTTATAATTTTATGACTTCTGTGCTCCTATCCAAAACTCCATCTATCTCTGAGAACTTTCTCAGAAAGTAATATGAGGACTATGAGTGGTTGAATTACTTACAGTATACTCCTCTTATCTATCATGAATGACCTTTTGAAAAGCATTTTGATCAACAAAGACTATTTTGCATGACCAGATAAAACTCCCCACCTGTCACCTGACATAACAGTGGAAGAAAGGAAATAAATATTTTTATGGCATTCTTTCAAAGGCTTCCTTGGAGCCTCCTGGGATAAATATGGCAAGCATATGGCATAATGAATTGGTTGTTTCTGTGCACTTAGCACCAGACTGAATAAACATGTTAGATGATGTATTGGTAGATACCTATGGTGGGATATTTTACAATGCACAATCATCTGTAAAATGCCCTGTGATTTGTGCAAGACTAATTTTGTTTGAAAAGCACAATATAAGGCTTGATTTAGAAAGAAAGCAGAAGCCACACAATTGATTCTTTCTGGGAACACACAGGACTGCTAGCCAGCGGATAAACCGGTCTCAGTGATTCCATGATGGAATGGAATCAAGCAGTCTCAAGAAGGAAAAAAGGAAAACAACAACAAGAAGACACAAAAAGCAAGCAGAAATCCAGAGGAAATTATGTATTCTAACCTTCCTCTGAGCTGGCTATAGACTTTAGTTCCACCAAATCCTTTGACAAAGAGCAAGTAGCATCACAGATTCACTTTAATAATGATGACGGATCTTCTTTCATCTACAGTATAATCTACTTCTAGACATATCAATCACAAATGTCCCAATGTGATTTAAGAAACGCATTAAGATCAGCATCTTACATGCAGCAAGACTCATGTTTGGCGAGACGGGCAGCTATATAAATCAAACCAACCAACCAATCAATCAATAAAGATTTCAATTCCAGATTTATTTTATACAAGGCATAAGAGATCACAGAATAGAAAGGATAAAAGAAACCTGGGAGGCAAAGTAGCCCAGTGCTGGAATTCACTCCTGCAGCAGTCCAACAAATGATACCAAACCTCTGTACCAGCTAAGGCAATGGTGGCGAACCTATGGCATGCATGCCAGAGGTGGCACTCAGAGCCCTCTCTCTGGGCATGCACGCCGTTGCCCCAGCAGAGTTTGCCAGAGTAGCGAGCACGTGGCGTTTGGAAGCGACAGGGCAGGAAGTGAGCGAGCAAGCGGCATTGGCCCCCTGGGGATGCCATGCTCACCCAGTCTGCAGTGACCACTGCAGCCATGCCCACCCAGTGGGCCACCCCCCCACCCTCCCTGAGGGCACCACAATGCTGATGCAACCCTGGCACTTTGCGATAAATAAGTGGGTTTTGGGTTGCAGTTTAGGCACTCAGTCTCTTAAAGGTTCGCCATCACTGAGCTAAGGCATGGGTAGGCAACCTTAGCTCCTTTATGACTTGTGAACTTCAATACCCAGAATTCCTGAACCAGTCATGCTGACTCAGGAATTCTGAGAGTTGAAGTCCACAAGTCATAAAAGAGCCAAGGTTGCCTACCCCTGAGCTAAGGGAAATCCATTACTTCAGTCTGTGGGACTGAGGGAACTAGGAGGAGAAGGAGGAGGGTGTGAAAAGAAGCAGACCAGCCCCCTCAAGGTGGGTGCTGTGGAAAGCAGCTGTTTCAGAGACCCAAAGCAGTTGTACTTGCTATAAGTATGCCTAGAAGATGTTTTTATCCTGACCTGTGCCTCAAGGGTACTTCTCTGACATGTGTGTGGTTCTTGCCACTTCAGGTTGCCAGCTTCAGGTAGCTATTACTGTCACTTACGTTGAATTTTGGCGTATTCACTCCAACCCAAAGGCTGACCCTGAGTCTCTTTGTTGTCACCTGTCTTGTGGCTCTTGAAAGCAGGGCCAGGGTTACACTTTGGGCCCCAAATTGCACTCTGGTAAGAATCTTCCAAGAAATAAAATAAGCTCAAAATGTTTCTCAAAGCATTGAGAATTGAGACCTGTTCTTTAGGATTTCAACATTTTGGTTTGATTGAGTATATGACAAAGGGTTGCTACATGTCACGTGCAAAGTTTCTTGGCTTTTTGATTAAAAACAGTCATAGAGGTTCTGAATTAAACTGCAGCCACGGGGGGGGGGAGAGGGAGAGGGAGAGGGAGAGAGAGAGAGAGAGACAGAGACAGAGACATGTGAACATTGTCATATATCCCTCCTTGCAGTCTAGACTGGAGTCTGTTAATCAAGGAAGAAGAATGTAAGAGTTCTGATTAATAAGTATTTATTGAAGGAAGGTTAAGGTTACAGTCCAATAATTCCAGCAAATATATTATTATCATCAAATTAGACACCTTTATATAGGCAACTTATGCTGAAAAACTCTTGTCATTTTCTTGGTGCAAAGAGCTAGCAGAGCTTTTGGGAAGGCGAGCTGTTCATTATTTTGGTAACAAATAATCTTATCAGGGAGAGAAATGACTCTGGCAGAAGGAAAAAACTGGACTTCCCTTAGAGATTGTTATGTCCTGGGACTGCTGAATGACTCAGGAGGCTGCAGAAGGCCCGGGCAATCCACGTGGTTGCCCGGGACCAGACAGGCTGTCTCCAGCCTTGTGCGCATGCGCAAGGCGGGAGACTAGCCTTGCATTGATTGGTTGATGCTGTCCCTTGCAAGGGGCTATAAAAGGCCATGGTGCCATTTTGTCTTCTGTTCTGTTCGCAATCTCAATAAAGACTTGTGTTTGTTACTCCTGCTTCGCCTCGATGTCTCTTCGGCTGAAACAGAACAGAGATCATCTCCACCTAGCCCAACTACCCCTGTCTTCCTTAAAAAGAAACTAGCCATATGAGGCAGAGAAGGATTATTTGGATTGAGAAAAAGTTATACTTTTGCATTATTGGAAACAGAATAAGAAAAAGGATGAATGTCACTGTTTTATGATGTTGCATTATTATCAGAATATACTTTTGCAGAATTCTCCCTTAGGAGAATTGTAGTCAGTTCTAGCACTGAGAATCCTCCCACGCTTAAAATCCTGAAGTAATTTTATTTTTACTACCTTCTAATGTATAAGAAAAATGTCCATGAAAGGCTCGTGTACTTTCCCAGTACAAGCAGTTCTGCAACTCTTCCACATTCTGATTTAAAACTAGCGTGTGGTGAGCTATCATTTCATTAAGCTGTTTGGAAAGAGTACTCAACCCATTGGCTACTATGCACAAGCAAGGCCTCACTGGAACTTAGGCTTCTGTAGGGAATATTATCTTGAAATTTCCCAGCCTGAAATTTCACTACATTGGGAATTTGTGTTTATTTTGCTCTTGCCTGAGAAAACTTGCCAGTATACAACAACTATGCTGCCTTGCCATGCAACATCAAGGAAGCAGCAGTCAATTCACAAGATGAGAAGAGAGGGAGGAAAATGTAACAAACAAACTAATGTGATTTGGTTTTAACTCTGTATTGCTCTTCAAGTTTATTTATCCAGCTGGGATGGGTTGTCAGCTGAAGATTAGGAACATACATAGGATCTTAATGAGGCCATCACACTCCTGACAGCTTAGAAGTTCAACTGGCTCAATAGGAATTAAATGCAGCCTTTCACACATGCACATACACAGAGACAGAGACAGAGAGAGAGATGGAGAGAGGAAGTCTTTTGCCAGATCTGGGTCCCGTGGTGAGAAGGCTTTAACGTTTTGCAATCTAAAGTAGAAGCCACACAAGTACTAATTGTAGTCTGTGGGAAATGACTATAGGTCTAAAGGGAGGCTTTCTTATATTGGAATAAAGTTTTGGGAAACATAGATTTTGAAAGATGTTCTGATGGTTATCAAGAATAAAACTTTGAATGAAGGACGGAAACTAACCAAGGAGAGAAGCAACCTAGAACTAAGGAGAAAATTCCTAACAGCTAGAGCAATCAACCAGTGGAATGGCTTGCCTTCAGAAATTGTGGATGTTCCACCACTGGAGGCTTTCAAAAAGAGACTGGACACTCATTTATCCGAAATGGTATAGGGTCTCCTGCTCAAGCAGGGAGTTGAACTAGAAGATCTCCAAAGTCCCTTCCAACTCTATTATTCTGTGTACAATGTTCTAAATGCTCTGTAACTGCATATCATAGTCCCAATCAAAACTCCTCTCTTGTAATATCATTATTTTTAAGGCCAAACAACATGAAGAACTCTATGCTCACTAAAAACAGGGAGATACAATTGCTAATTGTACTGTGAAGGTTTTGTCCTCCTGCTATTGCTGGAGGCAAATTTCTGCTTGTGGCAAACAAGATGCCTGACTCACTCACCATAAGAACAATTCACTTGTCATTAAAAAGGGATTTCCTCCCTCAGTTGTTCTTGACTTCCTTATGAGGCAGTGTGATGGGTACAAGGTTAACTACTAAGGTAGGGCTGCCTCTAATCTCAAAGTCAAGAAGTCTTCAAAACTAGGAAACGCTAAGAGTGAGAATCATTCATGCCTAACTCCACTTACCTCCTCTTTGACATCATTAGTTAATCAGGAAGCATTGTCATCTAAGCGAGGGTGGGAAGTTTCTTTAACAATATAACCAATGCATGAAAAAAATCCGATCCTAAGTTAAGAAAATATGTATTTTTTGGAGGGGGGAAGGGGAGTTAAATCAGTGAAGTGCACATCTTATGTCTATATAAGATACATACATCTTTATATCAAGATGTTTATCTGATTCAATCTCATTTCATTCAAGGTCCTTTCATTTTCATTGTTCTTAGAGGTTCAATCAGGTCTCCAGGACCAAACAGACACACTACAATATGAGTGATATCAAGGCATTGTCAGGGTCCTGAGAAAGAAAAACAAAGCCACCGTATTATGCTAGTGTTAAGGCCTGAACATGATTGGCAGCTGTCTTCTTCTGGCTGATAGAAAGCAATGCAGATAGGCAAAGTGAAGCCAATTCATGTCTGAGTCCCCCCCCCTAGGACAAATTTGGAGGAGTCAGGAAGTCACAGTTGTACTGCCAGGTGTTTGTACTGCCAGATATGACTTGAAGGATGGTAGGCTTAGGTAACGGAGCAGCAATCCCAGCCAAATGAGATGAGATGAGGGAAAACACGCAGTCCAGCTTCATTACATCACCTCTTCGGTAAAGACCATTGTTCAATCTACACTGAGAACATGGGCATGCAGCATAGCTAAAGGCATAGAAACTACACAGGCAGCTCCTTAAATTAAAAAGACTATAAGGAAGTTTGTCTGTGAGTCATACATATACCAATGGCCACTGTACCCACAAGCCTATTGTTTTCTGCATCTCAATGTTTTCTGTGTTACTGCCCACACCCAGTGCACTGGGTAACTGGTGGGCTCCTTCCCCTTCTTTTCTCTCCCAGCCTGTATCACTACCAATCACTCCCTGAACATGCCCAGCAGAAAACTCATAGAAGATTAGCTAGTACAGACTAAAAGGGAGATTGGGGCTGTGAACTACATGCCCTGAAAGTATGGCAAAAGCTATAAACCCATGCAACATCCACCAAACTTGCTACAGCAAATAGGAAGAGGGGGAGATTCAAGTCAAGATGAGCTGCTTGTTCTTGAATGGACTGTCAAGTTGATCTGCTTGCTGAGAGAAGTGGCAGTCATGGATATGTCTACCACCCACTCTGTCATAATAGAAGGCTGGGGGTGCATGAGAGCAGATTCTCCCTTCACTCAGTGGAGAGTGATTCCCTCCAAGTATTAGACTAAGCAAACCTCGTTAATTTTACCTCTGCCCTACCACATTGTGCTCTTTTTTCTTTGCAGCGGGGGAATTATTGATTTCCCACTTCAATCCTAGGGTGGGAAAAAGCAACTCTTTAAGTGATGAAACTACCTCTACCAGCCAATCCTAGTAGGAGGCCCTGTGCCTTATATTCTAGCTGAAATTGGAAGTCTTGAAACACGCCATCCTGTGCCCCTTAAAATAACTTAGCCATGCTTGGTGGGGTTCCTGAGACTGCCCATAGAATGAAAGGCTCTCTCTCCTTGCCTTTCTACCACTGACCTGCCTTCCTGTTACCAGAAAGCTGAAATCTCCAAGGAGCTTTCCTGGCAGAGGTGGGAACCTACTGTACGTGAGTCCCGAGGAACCTTCCATTTTGTATATCAGTGTTAAGAGTGATTTCCTAGCAAACCTGCAATCAGTACTCCTAAACTTGAAGCCAAGAAAAAGAATAGCCTGTTCCAATGAGATGTAGGCTTCTCTGACAGCCACAGCAAAAATGGCTGTAGAGGTCCAGAGCTCTCCAGCCCAATGGAAGGGAGTAGTCGTGCGTCAGGCCAATTGGAGCCCAGCAGATCACTAAGCTGAGAAGATTCCATCTCCATGTGCCCTAAAAAATTGCAATCTCTGCCAAAATAGCTGAGACACAGTGCTTTGAAGCTGGAACACCTCAGCAGCAGGCTGATTATAACATGGAGGTCTATACTGAAGATTTGCCTTTGGAAAAAGGTAAATAGGTTACTTAATGCCATAGCAAGCAGGCCATGTGGATGAGACTTCTGCAACAACATATACTGCATTTCTACAAGATAATGGCATAGAGTTCTTATGGTCTAGTTATGAAAAACATGCCCAATATGAAAAGGAAAGAAATAGGACTGTTTCAAGTCACACTTTATGGGATTATCACAAATGGGAACACCAGCTGGTATATATGTGATTCCAGTGCCTTTCCTTTCAATGCACACAAGCCTGATATAAGCCAAAGTGAGAGTGACATTGTCAAGTGGAGAACATTTAGTTAAACCCTGCATTTGTGAAATCTGCTGATGCCGGATTGCTGAGAATCGGAATTTAAGACCAAAGACTTGTATTTTTATGAGTTCAGGTAGTGTGTACATGTGCACAACTATGTGTGACTTTTCCTGCAGTTCAGCAGACCAGTTGTGTCAAAAGAAATTCGTAGCTAGGGTTTGTTTATGTTCCTTAATTCTTTTTAATTTGTATTTGTTTTGAAGTTAGAGTAAGATGGCATCTGGAATTTGAAACTCAAATTACCTGATTGTTGCCACCCCCGCCCCTCGCCAAGTGGAAAGGGGGAAAAAAAGAAAGGATTTGCATGTTGTCAATGTTTTTTCTTTGTGTAAGGATATGAAGGTGCATTAAGTGCCGTTCTTTAGCTCTGTCTCACTGAATCCTGTGGCAATCAGCCCATGGACTTCAATATGACATGGCATCAAATTTAAAGCTAAAGGAAGCATAAAAGTCTGCCTGTAGAATAAAGGTATTCCTGAGCCTGGAAGAAACAAAGATTGGAAGCAGCTGCAGGGAAAGTGCATTATTAGCATCTGTGTTGATGTTACTTTAAACTCACACAAATGAAAGCACATGTCTCCTATTTTGTACACTGCCAATTGCTTTGCCCTGACTTGACCTGCTTTAAACACTTTCCATAGGAGACAATTTTAATTTACAAAATGTAAATTAAGCAGTAGAAGCAGTACAAAAATACCTAAAATCCCTTTTATACATTAATAGATTGATGATTAACTAAAGGATGCAACTGATCCTTTATAAAGAAACAGTCATGCTTCCTTCTGCAGGAAAAGGTTAGGCTAAAGAAATAGAAAAAGAAATAAAATATATTAATATAATTTCCGTAGCCACCTAATACAAATCCTTTGGGAAAGCATTTCTTTTCAAGAAAAAATTATAGTTTAAGGGCTTCTAATTTAACACACTCTGAATGGAAGGAAATTTACATAGGTGCCTCATTCTTCTCCACTAAATTCAAAAAGCTGAGGTTTTCTCTATTTTCATGTGGGTTTTTAATAAATTCATGGGCTGAATAGTCATGCATAGGATCATGCTATCAAAGGGCTTAATTTGGCTAAATCGTGCCTGAAATAACGAAGTATGCCAGTGATGACCAATTACTGAATTATGTATAATAGTGTAATGGACTAATTTAGAAGGCTTTTTTAGAATTTAATTTTTTCGAAGTCAGTTCTCTTGGAATCCTAAATATATCCATTGAGAAGTCAATTCTATACTACTGGACTTACTCTCACTTAAATGTGAATTGGTTTAAATCCTTAATTAATAAAAGGATTGTTATATGTATGCATCAAATATAAGCGGTGACATTGCCTAGAAATTAAGAAAAGAAACTGGGATTCTCTTCTCAATTTCCATCACTGTGTGAATTTAATTAGAGGAAGGGATTTTTCAGCCATATCACCTTTCCTCTACGATTGTTCTCCTCAGAAAGAATTGCCTGCCATAGTCTCTATTCACTTTCCTGTCCCAGGCTTTGTTTTTACTGGGTTTTCCAATCCATTGTATGATATCGGGCAAAACAAAAGTCTCTCTAAAATGTAAACTAAAAAGTGGTTAATGCTCTAAGAAGCAAATAAATACACCTCTCTAAGCATCTTGGCGTCTATGTAAAAGCACTGTCAGGATCTTGGCTCACACAAAAGCCAAAGCTGAATGTCCACTTGCAAGAAAAAAAATCATAAATTAAGAGACATTGGGGTGGAGCGGAGGAAATCTGCAGCAGTCTCTTTTTGACCTATGAGACCAGAAGACTAGAAACTTTCATATAAGTTAGAAATAAAGTTCAGTTATTTGGGGCCAGTCTGTGAAATCCAGAAAAAAAGATGAATGCTATGCCATGTATGTCAAATAAATAAATAAAAAACAAACAGATAGTGCAATCCTATAGATGACTACTTAGAAGTCTTCCCCAGAGCTTCCTGATCCATAAGCAGAAACCATCATAAAAGCGAGACAGTGAATTTTGATCATGTGGTCATGGGATGCTGTCGCGGTCATCAGTGCGAAAAATGGTCATAAGTCACTTTTTTCAGCGATGTCGTAACTTTGAATGGTCACTAAATGAACTGTTGTTAAGTCGAGGACTACCTGTACTGGGTAGCTGAACCCTGTGTATTGTATGTAGCATGTACACTGGCCCAAGGATTCATGCAGTGCTTGGGCATTTAGGATACAGTTCATGGTTACCCACTGCAGTTCAGCTGATCATGGGTATTTTTCTGCTCTCTCTAACTCACAATGAATACACAATGAATATAGTTGCTCTAGTACTATCTATTACCACACACTTTCCCTTGCACACTCAGATGGCAAATCCTATACTGCAAAATTGTCTGTCATTGGTCTAATTATCAACCTTCCTAGCAGTCGGTAATCCTAGGAAGGAGTTCATGGGAGTGAGAAAGAGAAAGCAAAGATTTGCCAACACTCACAGAACCTTATAAATACTTTACCATCCTTCCTATACAGAGTATCCTATTTATCTAAACAGGACTGGTTTCATTAATCCAGCCCTTTCATGCACATCTAGCAGAGAGTAGGGAGATTTCTTTGTGTAAAAAAATTGAATCTCTTTGTGGGAAAAAGAGTGAGGGAATGTAGAAAGATTTTGTGTGTGTGTGTGTGTGTGTTTGTGTGTAGAATGCGTATAGGTGTGTAAGAGGTATATGAGAATGAAATGTCTATATTTTGTGAGCATGTTTGCATGAAGGGTAATCTTTTATCCATATTTCTGAGATCAAGTGAGTTACAATAAATAAGATATCTGGAAGAAATATTGTTTCTTTGGAATAAAGAGAAATCCTTGCTTTGGATGGAATTTTTATTGGAATTACTTTTATTTAAGGGGATTTTAATGTTATGATATTAAGAACGATGAATACTCAAAAATTCTTCCTTTATCTTATGTCAGTATTTTGTTTATACAGTTTGATCATGTTTCCCCCCAAACAGTTTGTTTTCATTTCCTTGCTTTAGGGATACAGATTATTTTTCTCCCCACAAATATTTTCAGATTCTTCATCATTACATTTTTGTCTTTATACATAGCCAAAAGGGTGGAACAGCTTATGAGCTGTTTTCAAGGAAGCTAACTGAGACTTGCAGAAACCAGCCTGGCTGTAGAATTTGTTTAGATCGCATAAAGCTAATGATCCCGGTAGTAAAACATGCTCATTATAGCATAAATGCTTTACATTTTAAAGGACAAGTCTATTCTGATATTTCCGTTTTGTTTCCAACTAGTTATTTCCGAACAATCTGTGCAAAAATTCAGTAGCTTGAGAATTAGTGCTTGGCATTTTTTTATGTATATGAGATGAAATGTTTTGAGTCTCACTTATCCTTCGGTAGATTAAAATCACAGCACTGGACATACCTCGTAAATCTTCTGTTTGTGCTCCGTTATATGTATCTGGACCTTGACTGAACTCTTTGGCTGGTCAACTCTAATCCCTTTGGAAAGCTGTCCAAGGTGGCTTACAGTTACATGGAAAGCTGTCCAGAAGAGAAGAACAAAACAGGTATCTGGATTAATTTTAAATTAATTGTAGTAACATAAAATTAAAACCTAGCAACTTTTTGTCCTGGACCTATTTCTTTCTTTCTGCTGCTGAAGTCCATTGGTTGTCCAATGTTATTAGCAATCTTGCTGAAGTTGACTTGATTTTCCTCTGCCATGCTCACGGGCAAGGGAAGGTATAGCAGTATAAGAACATTGCTGCAGCGATCCTAAGCAGGATTGTTGGAAATAAGACATCCATTCTTTCCTTTCCCCTAACAATTTTGCTACAGAGGATAATTTCTTCTCTGCTACAATTGATCAGGCTGTGGAAAAAAACACATATCTTGGACCAGTGACGGGGAACCTATGGCACGCGTGCCATAGGCGGCACTCAGAGCCTTCTCTGTGGGCACCCATGCCGTGCCCCAGAGATGGTGAGGGACTGGCCCCTGCTGCCCTGGCCCCACCCACCTAGTCTGCCATGTCCATGCCCACCCGGCACCCGGTGATAAATAAGTGGGTTTTAGGTTGCAGTTTGGGCACTGGGTCTCTAAAAGGTTCGCCATCACTGTCCTGGACTATCTGCAAGCCACAGGAAGAATAGCTTGAGACTGCATACTCATCTAAGATCTAATTGCCATATGGCTATTAATGATCTTAGATGTTTATATAGCCACATTATATTACATTTCTACTCTCTGTATCGGATTTAATTCAATGTTTCATTCCAAAACAATTTTGAAACCAGTTTTGTTATAAATCTATTTTCTAACAGCTCAGTATGACTTTGCCAGAAGGTACAAATGCTCGAATTATTGCCTTACTTCTTGGCTGTCATTATGAAGTGAAAATGCCTTACATTTGATAGATATTTCCAAAATATTCCTAGCTATTATTTTCATATTTTATTTCTTTGGTCCTTTAAGTATGCTTATAGGCTTTATTTGCATGCAGGCATGTTTTTCCTTTCCTGGAATTGACATAGTGCCATTAATTAAACTGGATGGCCATGAACTGTAATGTACAGAATGAATAGACACAAAACCTTGTTTGATTACCTGTTTTGTTTCACTTTGTTGATGTTTATATTAGCATCACTGTCTATATAGACCTCCCCATTCAGTTAGAGAATATATATTTTTACCAAATATTTCTGGAACACATGCCTAGTTGGATGCAGCTATGATTCTCCAGTTCCATCCAGCAGTTCAAGATTCCCAAGTTTAACCACAGTTTGTTCTTCCTTCTGCCATAATGCCAATCAACTTCTTGGGGTGGGTAAATGGGAAATATTTAGTCATATGCTACAGTATCTATCAAGTTCTGAATAAGTAATTGCTTTGGTTGACCTTGAAACAGAGAGATTTCTGCATATACCAGTTATTCTACTTGTCAGATTAGAAGTAGAAGGAACCATTTTTCAGAAAATTGATCTAAGATGGAAGAAAAATGTCAAACTGGAACATGACTAGAATCATTTTTAATCCAATTTTTCTTATGTTCAAAAAATGGTTTCATCTCATTCAACATTTAGATTAGAACATTTTAGCTAAAACTAAAATTTATTTATATTTATGTCACATGTTTTGCTGATCCACACTACAAGTAAATTCACATCATTAAAAAGTATGCTGTGCCACAAATCATCTAAAGAGGTGCTTGCTCAATGATAAGCACCAGTTAAATGATATCGGTAGCAAATCATGATTACTTTGTGAAAGGTGCATGATTATAATGCATTGTCATTTACCCTCCTGATTGTCGATGCACATTCAACTGTTTTACATGCAGAAAGTAAAAGGTTTAGTTCAAAATTAATAAAACTCGACCATGAAACCCTTGAGCATAGTTGGCAACAGTGTTGAACTGAAGCTGGGCCCAAATGCCCTTTGAAATGCTCTACCAAATTTGTAAACAGAAAAAAATTGGCCATGATTCCTCCAGATTTCCTGCGATATGGCTAAATCACTTAACAATTTCTCAAGGATGGGATTCCCTCTTCTCAGTGGCAGAAGCATCACTTCAGAAAAGGTCCAGTGGTAGGTATTCCTGCATGATTTTTCCTCGCCCTACAATTTCTTTGAAGTGCAAGCAAATGTGAAGGTTGCAGACAGGAGGATATATGATTGGACACCAAACAAAAGATATTGCAACAAGCAAGTAAATAACATTAAGCTTTGCTCTGGAATTGTCTTCTTTGAAAGAACTTCTAATGCAAATATTCTTCTCCAACTGAAGACTCGCTGACAGAAAAAATCATGGACAATTTTTCTGTCTGGCTGTAAAATTGGCAATATTTCATATTTCAGTGGTCTGACAGTAAAAAAATCAGCTTCCGTTGAGATAGACATCACTCCCAAATGCTGCAGTGGTGTTGCTAGGTCCCTAATAATTTTGCAATACCTATTTGACAAATGGAATAAAAATCTTTTATTTTCTCCTGATGGGTATAAATAATGCAAGAGACCTCTAAGAGTCAGCATTTGGCTGCTGTAACAATGCATGCAGCAAGACACTTCTCATATAGAATGAAATTGTTGGTTAGAAATAGACCACATTTTGATAATGTGAATTTTACTGTCTGGAATATTTACATAGAAGACCAATATCTACCAGAAGGGGAAATAATATTCCCTGGAATATAATGCTCACTGTAGTTCTATCAAACAGAAGAGATAATATGTGATTAGGTGGCCAAATAATCTATCAGAAATATTTAGGAAATATTTTACAAAGATATTACTGGACAGGATCACTACATTCTCATTATTCTCATTATTCAAATGTTCCTTGAAGTAAGTAGCAATCTCATTTCTATAAGCTATTATTAATAGGAAACCACATGCAATTAAGGGAAAGTCCCAGACCTCTGGAAATGTGAATCGTTATTGCCAGATAATAGTTATTATCTTGGCAAAGGATACTCTAAAGTAGTAGTACTCATGAATCAAATACTTACTCCATATAGATATAGTTAAGCTGGGACATACTACTTAGAACATATGGCCTTAGAAAACAGATGGGAAAAAAGTGCCTAAATAGCATATTGGTGACAGATTTCTGGCAAGCCTGCACAGAAATATTTAGACTATATTCATGGATTTCGCTTTCATGAATAAATCATGTTCCTATCTAGGCTTTGCTGTCTAAACCTTCTTCCTCACATTCTTCAGAGAGGAAATGCATGGGAGTCACTGGTTCATGGGAAACTTAACTGGGAGCAGAGCAAAAGAAGAAACCGTTTGAGTTTAGAAAAGCTGAGCAGAATATTTTCTGTTAATAATGTAAGGTACTGAAGAGGTTTTTTTAAAAATGTCTGTGAGTACCTTCACATTAGTTTTTAACTCCCGGTGACTGCCTGGACTACCTGCAGCTTTCTTGGCAAGGGTTTTGAAAATGGTTTGCTTTTGCCTGCTTCCTAGGTTTGAGAGAGACTGTCTGGCTCAAGGTCACCCAGCTGGCTTTGTGCTTAAAGTGGGACTAGACTTCATGGTCTCCCAATTTCTAGCCTGATACCTTAATCACTACACCAAACTAGCTTCTCTACTGAAGATATTATACACAATGGCATCTTGATGGTATTCCTAACCCTAGTTCAGGGGTAAGCAATTCTCTTAACGCCTTGCTCATTTTCCTGAGATCAACTAGGGCAGGAGTAGGCAACCTTGGCTCTTTTATGACTTGTGGATTTCAACTCCCAGAATTCCTGAGTCAGCCATGCTTACTCAGGAATTCTGGGAGTTGAAGTCCACAAGTCATAAAAGAGCCAAGGTTGCCTACTCCTGCCCTAGTTGATCTCAGGAAAATGAGCAAGGCGTTAAGAGAATTGCTTCTGTTGTCAACCAAGTAATCAACCAAGTGCTCTGGGTTGAAGGGAGCAGGCAATGACAAAATAAGAAGCAAAAATTTATTTATTTATTGAATTTATTTGCCGCCCATCTTGTAGTAAACAACTCATTGGCAGGCCTTGCTCTTTTAGCCTTCCGTAAGGCTCTAAAGACCTCAAGTGTTGGGAGAAGATTAAATGATGGTATGTTAACATGGATCAGGCCCAGGTTTTTGTTATTTTAATGTTTTGTGTTTTAACTAATTGTGTTTTATAATTTTTAAAATGGTTTTATATGTGGTTTTGTTGTTGTTTTTTTGATTGGGAGCTGCCCAGAGTTGGCTAAAAGAAGGATGGCTTATATAAATATTCAGAGTGTCAGAATATAGTTAATACTCAATTAGTTGCCCAAATTATTATAATTAAGACAATGAAAGAGTTATTCTTTAGGACAATAGTTGCTGTGTGGAGTTCTCCAAAGGTTCTTTTCAAATGGTCAAAGGCCAATTATAATCTGGCTAAAGAAAGAGATGTACATTATGCAATAGTCTGTTGTGTCTAATGTTTTGAAGCAAAAGCTGCTCATAACTGTAATAATGTACATAACACATCTGATATATATCCTATGGGACTAATATTGGATTTTTCTTAACCTTAGCTTAACTTAGCTTGGATTTATTTCAATTTTCAATTTCAGTTTTCAATTTTTACGGCCTGAGAACATGGAAATGATGCCTTGGATGACGATGTGTTTCACAGGGATTTAAAGTTGCTGATAGGTAATGGGGGAATAAAACTGCTGCTCTATAAAAAGATAGTGTTAACATATCTCACATCTGTCCATTGAAGATAAATGCTTAAAAAAATGTTCAGGAACTTTCTGAGCATCATTACTTGAAATCCAGATGCATACACATACATTATGGCAAGCTATCATTTTTTTTAATCCAAAAATGCTATAAGCTGTATTTGTGGGCATGCAGGATAGTAGCCACCTTGCTTCTTGCTGGATTATTTCATTGCCTGTTTTATTTATATCATCTTTATCTTCTATTCTACATGTTAAACATACAGAGATCTTTTGGTCAGTCTTCACAGGACTTGGTTCCCAGTTCCTTTCTATCCTAGTATACCAAACTCAATTAAAAAAGGCTATTAATGATTGAATATTGAATCGAATACTGAATTCAATAATTCAAGTCTTGGATTTTCAAAATATTTTCACGGTACCAAATCCAGAGTTGGGAGATTTTTCCACCATTAGCTGGGAGCAGAATTGGAACTACTGTATTTTGTTATAGAACAGTATTTATAGATTTCATTGTTGTAACTGCAGATAAGCTCAGTGCCCTTATGTGAATCTGATGTACTTGTGGGCATGCATAATGGAGGCTGCTTTGCTTCATGCTGGATTTATTATTTATTTTTATTAGCAATTGCTACTGTAAGCTTATGAACCTGTTTTTTTTTTTTTTTTGAGGAGAAAAAGAATCTGGACTATCTACTGCAGGAATGTCAAAGACAGCATATAAATGATGCATTTATTTATTTCATGAAGCATTCCAAATGTGAGCGCTACCATCACAATATCTTGTGTCGCTTACCTAGTTTCTTGAGCCCAAAAGATTGAAGGATATCATAGATAATGACTAGATCACAGTACCCGAAGGATGAATGAAAGGCAAACTAAGCCAGGATGGCTAAAAGTAGCATTAGGCTGAATCAGCAAACTGAGGAAGGTGGAGGCTTGAGTAGGAGGAAAGACAAATGTCAAAGGCAATCTTGAGGTCAATGAAGCAAAAAGAGATTGATTTGTCAAATGGGATCTTAGGCAGAACATTTTTTTAAGATGACTTCTAAATGAATGTGCCAACTGACTATGAAAGAATGGGCCATTAGGGGAAGTCTGATCAATTAATTATATAACTTGGATTAGAAGAGTTTCATTGAAACTTGGTGAGAACAGCACAAAGAATATAGCAAATCTGGAACGTCTCCTATGACATTAGGACTTCTCTTCTTTGGTTTTATTTTTTTAAAATCATATTCAAGAAGCTGCTGCCCTTCAAGCCTTTATTGACCAGTTGGAGTCAAGAACCAAGAAGCTTATTCAGTTTCAATGTAAAGAAGTTATTTATCAGATATCATCTATCTGAGCTGACTTATAGACCCTACTGGGATCTGACTCATTCTTCAGTTTGATTATCACTTCCTGAGCTTGCATATTCTGGCTTGTTGAAGACAGACATTCCAAAATGTATTGAGATGCTTTGCTGAGGACCATGTTGATAAGTATGTGGTATGATGGCGAGACATTCGCTTCCCCTAACCTTATGAAAAGGCTTCATTTTCCTCTAGAAGGAAAAGTCCGTGTGATTCCATCTATTGCTTACATTAGTATTATTGTATCTAAACAGATACTTCCTAGGATTAACTATTTAGTATGAATCATTGCTGGACAAATTTCTTTTAGAAATTTGGGACTAGGGGTTGGAACTAAACTTTGTCATAGTTAGTGCTTTTTAAAAAAAACTAGGATTTAAATGATTCTTAACTTCAAGTCCACTGATTCCAATAGATCTAATAGAAGTACAATGAACTTTATGTGTGACCCAGCGCCAATTAATTAAAAAAGGAAGCATGGAATTTGATCTTATATCAGTCAAACAGATTGGAATTTCTTCAATGTTTAGTTTAAGTTATTAGCAGGAAGGTCACACCCTGATTTCTGTTTTTTGGCAATATGATCCAGAACATCTTTGCACCCTCCCTTTTTATATTCTCCATGTCATTTAGATTTGGCTTGAGATATGACATAAAATGCAGTTAGTTCCATTTCTAAAAATGATTCTTGGCAGGTGGACTTTTGCTTGCTAGGAACTCAATTTGAAAACATTAATTTAGCTCACTATGACAACCAAACATCTTTAAAAGGCAGTAACATCTTTCAATCATCAGCAAATCAGATTAGACTTGCTTCATCATCTTATACTAAGAAGCTCCAATTTCAGGTGTTTTTTTTTTTAAACCCTTCAGTGCCCATATCGATTTGGAATTAAAGTTATATAACAGATGCTTATTTGCAAAATATTTTAAGATGATGTTAATTGGTACATGCCAATAAATATAACTTTTTGTATGAATGATCCAGCATGGATGAGTAATCTTTGGCTTTGGAAAGTTTAATTGAAGCCTGATGATACCAAAAAATAAAAATCAAGTCTTAAATCTTAAACCTAATAGATGTCTCAGAGGAATCAGTTGTGGCATTTCCCAACAACTCCAATGATGATTGCATATAGAACGTGAGACAAAAGCACACCTTTTTCCTACATAGGTAATCCTTGACTTACAACTGTTCCTTTAGTGATTGTTCAAAGTTACAATGGCACTGAAAAAGTGACTTATGACCATTTTTCACACTTATGACCATTGAGGCATCCCCATGGTCATGTGATAAAAATTCAGATGCTTGGCAATTGACTCATACTTATGACGGTTGCAGTGTCCTGGGGTCATGTGATCACCTTTTGTGATCTTCTGTCAAGCAAAGTCAATGGGAAGCCAGATTCACTTAACAACCATGTTACTAACTTAACATCTGCAGTGATTCACTTAACAATTGTGGCAAGAAAGGTTGCAAAATGGGGCAAAATTCATTTAAGAAATGTCTCACTTAGCAACAGAACGTTTGGGCTCAATTATGGCCGTAAATCGAGGATTGTTGTATTTTGAGTATCTCAAAACAGAAAATTGACCTCCTAGTTACAAGGGACAATCATGAAAGGGACCAAACCATCTTCAATTGGCTACTGACTGAGCGCTAACATACATTTCCTTCTCATTTTATTCCCTCAGTTTCCTGGTTTTGAAAGAAAAAAAAAAAGTAACCAAGGCAATAAAGATTTCTACCTGAGAACCTGGTGGCTGGGCCTTATACAATACTGAGCTAAATGACAATCAGACCCACGTTCAGCCAAATTCCTGGATCTCTCCTGCAAGAAACCACAAGTGTGGATCATCATAAAGGGAGTTCCTTAAAGAGCCCTAAGTTGACAGAGCCAGGATGAGAGAAAAAAAATAGTTTCATTTTAATTGTAATACAAATACATTATCTTTTCTGAACTAATTGCTGTGGTCATACAGAATGAACTGAACAATAATGGTGATGCCCCAAGCAGCATGGAGCAAATGACTCTGATGTGGTTGGTACTGTTGGGAGCTATGCCAGTTTTTTTTTCTTTCTGTTGTGAGTCCACCTCACTGCCTATTGCCCCCAAACCTGGTGAGCCTTCCGATTAATGTATGAACTAGAAAAGAGCGACTTATCCTTCAGAGTTCATAGTTTTCCATAGTTATGATCTCTCATTTCAATGATGACTTTATGTTGAAAATAGATACAAAGATATAGGTGTTAAGGAAAATTAACTTACAAGAAGACATAGATTGGAACACACACATACAATCGGGCACAATGAGAATGCATTCAAAAATAGGTAAAAGGTTAAGGGTTAAGAGTTTTCCCTATCCAATCGTGACCGACTCAAGGAAGTGGCGCTCATCTTCAATTCTCAGCCAAGGGAGCCTGCGTTGTCTGAGACATGCTTCCCTCATCATGTGGCCAGAATGAAAGTACCGAACGCAGTACAGTACCAATTTATCCACTAGTATTTGTATGCTTTCAAACTGCTAGGTTGGCAGGAGCTAAGCTGAGAACAGAAACTTATCCTGTCACGTGGTACTCAGGTCTTAAACCAGGGCTGTCAGTCTTCCAGCTGACAAGCCCAGAGTCTTAACCGCTCAGCCATTGCACTGCCGCCAAAAATATAAGGGTATGCCCTCATTTTTTCCTCAAACTACTATGAAGAATTTTGTATTTTCGGGACTTCCAGTTCCGGTCGCAGCGCCTGCGGTCGTGCAAAGAATATGTTCTCTTTGCCGACCGGTTTCCCCCTGCCGGTAGACCCTGGACAGGGTCGAAAGTCGCCCCGGAGAGGCGACCACCATGGAGGAGGACACTCGTCTGATCGCGGAGGGAGTGGCAGCTCCCTCTGCGATCCGAGAAATCACCTTTGGGCCGACGGGGAAAAGATCGGCCAGTAACATCACTTAGCTGCTCCAGCCGAAAGTCACAGCAACATCTAAGCATAAAGAACCACCGTGGAAGATCTGGGTGAGACCTTTCCTTCCCTCTTGTTATTTTATTTACTTCCCTGTGAAAAGCTTCTAGAAACTAGTCCCTCCCTTGAAAAAGCAGCTTTCGAATACTTGGGGAACGAGCTTTGGAAAAAAAAAATAACTAATTTTTACTGTTTATTTGAACTGTTGGAATTCAGGGGATCCTGAAAAAAAAAAAAGAAGAAGGAAAAAAAAAAGCCTTACTGTGACTCTCTTTCTCTGCCTGCTTGTTTTCAGCTTAAGTGGAAATTTTTAGGGAGGGGGGTGGAGTGTTTCTTTTCCTCCCCCCCCCCCTTCTGAACATTTTTATCTACTTTAAAAAGAAAAAAAACCTCTTTGGCTGTCTGGGCGGATTCATGTGGATTAGATGGTTACAATGTATCTCGGAACTTGGCGTGAAGCCCAGAAAGCCTTATTGTAACAATGTAACCATTTGCAGCTGAACTGCTGAACTTGGCGTCACGCCCAGACACTGGTATATCTTTTGGAACTTACTTAATCTTCTACTTCTAGTTCGTTTGACTTTATAATATAAAATATACCTACTAGAAAAATGGATTTTCTTTCGTTGGAGGATTACATCATAATAATTGGCTTTTAAGACATCCCTTTCTATTATTACTTTGGATTATAAACTAGATACTCACAACACTGACTGGGACTATTGTTGTCTTTATCTTTCTGCTGGGTTTGATTGTTTGTTTTCCTTTTTTCTTTTTCTATTCCTGTTTGGATTTTATATTTTATAATATTGTAATCTATTTTTTAAGCTGAACTTTCACTATAAAAAAAAAGAAGAAGAATGGAATCCCACTCACAGCTTAACTATGGACTCATACTAGAAAATTTTTTGGAAATGAAAGAGAGCATTTCAGGACGCTCAGGAAAGAGGATGTTCCAGAATTAAAAATTGAAGCTCAAACTTTAACTGATCATGACACACAAATAGATTTACAACTTAATGAGATGGAGGATTTATATCTACAACCTACTGAAGAGGAAGATGTTACACCTTATATACAAATGATGGAGATTTCTGAGGACCAAAGGCAGAATTCAACTAAAACATCTATAATCTTAAAAACAACAGAAATGGACTTTTAAACACGAGACATTAAAAATGCTGACAATATATACAAACAATGAATAATCACCATACTGACTAAGACTGATTACATAGTGCAGACAATATTGGGGAAAAGAGAAGAAGACTATGATCAGACGCAACTGTGGGAAAATGGGTATAGTCAAATATTAAGATGGGAGGAGCTAAAGGCCCTATTGTGGAAACCTGCTTGGCATAAAAAGAAAGCTAGAATTAGGTTTAAAAATGAGTGTTAAAACTTTATTTGACGGGTAAAATGGTTTTTAGAGACTTCAAGTGAGCTAATATTTTTGAGATTTCTAAGGTCTAAGATTTTAGTCTGAGTTAATATTGATGTAAATTATGAATTTGATTATGGTCTGGAACGGCAATTATGGAAAATTGGAAAAGTTAAAACTAAAGGAGTTGTATTGAGATTGGTGAAATATTATTGATATTTTTACTTGCAATGATTGAAGGTTGGATTGACTTATAAAAATGTTTGATAGGGTATAGGAAATAGAATATAGTGGAGAAATATATATATATATATATGTCTTTGATAACTACAAAAATACGAATCCCGGGCATATCTGTTCAATAACACAGTCCTCGATCTCCGGGAGAAATATATATATATATATATATATATATATATATATATAATAGTTACATTATATGTTTGTTTTAGAAATAATTAGAAATAATTAGAAATAATTTAGGCTAATGTAAAATGGTTTTAAAAAAACTTAAAGTCATGTTCATTTATAAAATAGGTATGTGAAATAGAATAGAATAAGAGATAGAATTTAATTGAGAAGTATAAAGTGAATAATTGGAGTAATATGTATAGGTTAGGAATAATCTATATTATATGGATACCCGAATTGTATACTATATGTTTATGTAATGTCAAATTGGAATATGTTAATGGAAGTTAATTAAGCTCGAAAACGGGTGGAAATATTATTGATTGTTTTGTTTTGTTTTTGTTCTCTTTTTTCTTGATTGATAAAATAGAGAGGGAAATTTTAAAGAAGTAACTTAAATTGTTTATGTATGATTATATTTTCTACTTTGTTCTATGGGGTGCCCTATCTCCACGATGAGTCCTAAGCATTGGTTGTAAAACAAAAAAAATTCAAAAAAACTTGTTATATATATATAAAAAAAAGAATTTTGTATTTTCTAGAAATAGGCATATCTGAATCAATCAATTAATAAAATATAAAGGATTCTGTTTCATTAGTTTGCGATCAGATCTGAATTATCCTTTCCCATCAAGAAATAAGGAGGGGTCATTTTCAGAAGTTCCTTCTCTCTTTTGTAGCTGTCACATTCTGGGCTTCCAAAATTGATTTCTGGAAGTGAAATAAGCAACAGCTGAAATCCAAAAATGAGAAAAAAGAAAAAAAGAAAAAAAGAAAAAGCCTCTTCCTATTTCAGATGCTAACCTTCTGTAGGCTGTGTGGTAGTGTTGGGGAAACTAATTGGGTTATGGCCTGCCTGCAGTTCCATTTGATTGTGGATGTTCCTAAGTTACACAACACTTTCATGGGAGCAAACATTAATACATTACAGAAACAGACTTTTATAGCCTCCCATGAGAATGATTTATTATGCTCGTGTTCCAAGTGAAAAATCCTTTTTAAAAAAAAGAAAAAGAAAAAAGAAAAAAAAGTTGTTGTAATGCTTTCATTAATTGTAAAAAACGATCAGCGGAAAATAGCAAAAGGCACTTCAGGATAGAAAGTAAAACATACCAGTAAAAAGAATGAGGTCAAGACCATTATTTATAACACTGTGTTTTATATACATTTTGATGCACTACTCTATCAGCTCTAGAGGGTGGTGCCACACCAAAGGATGCTGAGTCACCTCTGGAATAAATTATCTACAGCAGACATCAAGAAAGAAGATTTCAAGAAGAAGAAGAAGAAGGAGGAGGAGGAGGAGGAGGAGGAGGAGGAGGAGGAGGAGGAAGAAGAAGAAGAAGAAGAAGAAGAAGAAGAAGAAGAAGAAGAAGAAGAAGAAGAAGAAGAAGAAGAAGAAGAAGAAGAAGAAGAAGAAGAAGAAGAAGAAGAAGAAGGAGAAGGAGAAGGAGAAGGAGAAGGAGAAGGAGAAGGAGAAGGAGAAGAAGAAATATAATAGTAGTAATTTGAATATAACACATTTACCAGATACATTAGTTCGACTAGTATAAAGGGCTGTATTCTAGCACTACATTGAAAATTAAAGTAGTATTCTTTTTAGCCATTCATCAACATAATAAAAAAAGTTATTACTTTTAAGGCGTGTGTGTGTGTGTGTGTGTGTGTGTGTGTGTGTGTGTGTGTGTGTGTGTGTGTGAAATTCTGAGACTTCTTGCCTTAGGTGCCTGTCTGCAAGTAATTTGCCTTTTACTGCCAGCAATAAAATCTCCTTCCAGTAATCTACAGCTTCCTGGTTTCCCATGCTTCAACAGACCTGAGGGTAGATCTCATGAGATAACTCCTCCCTCTTCAGGGCAGGAAGCAAGGGCAGCCAGAAGAAGTTGGTAACCAAAAACAATAACCCAAAAAGCTTAACAACTTGTTAATTTCTGTACTGCATGTTTACTCCAAAGTAAATTCCAAGCTTGGAAATAATTCCAGATTATGTAGTAATTATAAAATACACAATAAATTCCAATTGGCTCAATGCAACATTTCTCAAATCAGTGGGTCTGGGAGAACCTAATTTTATGGCTCTCCGTTCTCCAGTGTTTGCAGTTAGAGGGGAGATTGTTACATCAGTTCAAGAGCTGGATTAAATCTGGGGTATTTACTGCCTCCTGATCAAGCCTTACTGTATTCCTTCAACCATCTTTCTGATATTGGGCAATCCTTTCTGAATGCTGGTGGACCACATGTTCTGACATTAGATCCTCTCTGAGTTACCTTTGCTTTCTTGTCCCCCATTTCAGTTGATGAAGACATCCTCGCCAGAAAAACCCACCCAAGATATTCTGGATAGAATAAAATCTTAACACGTTATTTTATTTTATTACTTCTTAAATTAATATGCTGCCTATCCCTTAAACCTGTAGCTTCAGTGCAGCAGATTTCCCAATTCTTTAGAATGTCTACATGATTCTGAATAGCGGACTATTTCTTTTTTACTCTTCATGTGAAGTGGAATTGGTCTCATAGGCTCAGAAGATTTGTAACCAGTGAAAAGAAAGATACTTTGAGAGGTTCATATTTTTCTGAGGACACCTGTGCAGCAGGTGAGTTTATTGAAGGATAGAAATGCTATTGTTTTCTAGAAGTTTCATTCCCATCATTGTAAACTACATTTTTTCTCAGTTCTTCAGAGCATCTGCTAAAGTATCTACCTTCCATATACTGGCAAAGGAAAGACATTTCCAGACAAAGCAATAGACTTCTTCCAACTTTTGGAATCCCAATGTTTGTCTAATTTTTCATTGCTAATACCTGATCCTAGATTAATTTATCTCAATAGTATAAACAACAGTAAGCTCAAATTGAGAATAAGCTGCATGGATACATTGTCCAGGTTTTCCCTTAAACAAAGTTCTCTAGTATAAATATTTACATGCTGTTTCTCTCTGGAAATTATACATTAAACAACAAATAAAATTATCTATTGATGTGCAAAACAATAAACAACTACATCTAAAAAAAAAATTGTTGGTATTTCGCCTGCATTTTAAATTGCTCTTTCCATGAGAATTCATCTTGTCAAGCACCATGCCAAAAGTCTCCTTTAAAAATATCATTTTTGGCATAAATATAGCATCTGCCTCTCTCTCTCTCTCGCTCACTCTCTTTTTAAAAGCAAGGTTTCTAAAAATTAGAGCAAACAACGTACCAAATATTCTCTATAGAGCATTCTAGCAATTATGCCATGACTTGTGGCAAACTTCCCCACTCAAGGCTGCCATGTGCTTGATGTTAAAATGGAAGGCAAGGCCACATTTATTTCTTTTCTAGTGACTTTTAGAATTGCCTTGAGGGAAACTGAAACATTTAAACAGAACGCTATTTTGGAAATATTGTTTGAATTGTCTTCAACTAAGCTTTGGTGGGTTAAATGCAAGAAAGATTGACAGAGATTGGAATTATTTGTGGAAGCATGTCTGGTTTTAAAGGGAAGAAGAAGTAAAATGTGCAGGCAAAGTCAGCTCTGGTGGCCTTATATGCACTTGGCTTCACTTTTAACGTATGCTCCAAATACCGAAATGTGAAAGTTAACAGTGCGCTCACATCTCCTTCCTTATGTCCACATACAAGCATCCTGACACTTAGAAGCAAACAATAATAATGTTTGAAGGGAATTTATAGATTATTTAGTCCAATCTCCTATCTGATCTAGTATCTGATAAAGTATTTTGGATGGATGACTACCCAGCCTGGGCTTCATCACTTTCATAGCAGGGGATTATATCACTTTATGAGGCAAACTATTCCACTGATCAACAGGAATTTTGTTTTAAAAACTAATCTGAATCTGTTTTCCAGTATTTTCACTCACTGGTTTTAGTCCTACCCACTGAGGCGACCAAGAATATGTTAACTCTTTCCTCTGTAATAAAACCATTCATAAATCTGAAAATCACTGTTTTTTTCACTCCTCCATCTTTTATTCTGCATATTAAACATACAATGTTTCTTTGATCGTGCTTCACAGGACTTGGTTTCCAGTCCCTTCCTATCTTTCTCAATCATTTGAAAAAGACTTAGCATTTGAACGGTGCTTGCTGTGATAAGTCTTGGATTTTCAGAGTATTTTCACATTCCAAATCCAGAGTTGGAAGATTAATTTTTCCTTCATCAGCTGGCAGCAGAACTGGAACTATTCTATTTTGTTACGGAATAGTATTTGTAAATTTCATTGTTATAATTGTAGATAAACTCAGTACCCTTGTATGAATCTGATGTAATTGCCCCTGTTGAAAACCCTCTTTGGCATGTTTTTGTAGATAACAGTTTGAATCTATCTGGGTGAAGGGTGGGTCCCTTTAGCCACAACATTAAAAGATGTTATCACAGCATCTGAATAGTGCTATAGTAAACACTACATAGGAACACCCTACTTCACATATAATGGTCAAGATCTTTACAAAATATCTACTTAGAAGTTAGTCAGGACAGCAAAGCACCCCAACAAATTCAGAAAGGGGATTTTGCTTACAGGCACTTCCCACCTATTGGACTAATGAATGAGCAGGAAGTGGGGCTATAAAGGTCCTGAGTGCAGAGAGGGATGGAGGGAATTTTGTGTAACAGGAATATCTGCAAGAAGGAGGACATCCATCATGAACAGACTTCAGAGAGAGATTGTTAAAAAGTAAATGTTGTTATTTTTCTATGAGGATGAGGAGAAAATCAGTAATGTAAAAGCAGAAACTTGCAATCCTCAAAAGCAATTTTGTTGGCTGGATCAGGATTGCACACTCCTTCCTAACTCCACATATAAACACCCATATCCAGTAATCCAGGGACCCCTCATTCCCTGACATGTTTTCCCTCCTCCTTTCCAGCTATTTTATGTAGGATCCCCAAGAATAAAGGGAACACAACAAACAATGCTACTGACAGATCATTGGTTTCTCATAGAGGAAAAAACAGAGACTTTCAGAACGGTTGGTGGGAATAGGAAAACTTCTTTCTTCCACCAGTCTTGTTTAATCCCACTGATTTATCACTACTGAACTTTGTATAGAGCTGCCTGGCCTTTTACAGAGAACCTAGCAACCTTGAGCAGCTCTTAGCCATGAAAAACTAGCATTCTTCTTCACTGGCTAACTAAAAAGCTTTGATGGAACTTTCTTTTTGGATGGGCAGAAAAGAAAATACCTAAAGCAAATCTAAAAATACATTGGAGAACATGCCAATCAAACAATTAGCCTGGTAATCCTGCATTTGAAAGCAGTGTTATCTGAATGCTTTTTGGCTTGCTGCAACAGCCCTACATTGTTGCTTCTCTGAAAGTTGTTAACATAGAAAGTGCGCACAGAAAGGTTAGGGAGGTCCTTAACTACTTCCTGCTCAGTTTAATGAGCTTGAAAAGTGCTTAGTTCATGCTCATAAAAATCTTTATTATTCATGTCAACTCATTTTTAGCTCCAGAAGGTACTGTAGTAACAAATGATCATTTGTCACTGGAATGTAATACATATCAATTAGTGCTTTATTTATTCAGTGAAACATTTTAAGTTGATTAGGGGTTTATTTTTCCTATTAATTAGCCAATCTTACTTCTTGAGCATTCCAACTTCACGGTTCCACTGTCTCCTTGGCTTTGCCAACAAGATGGAAGAGAAGAGGTGAGAGGTGTGTGCCTATTTCTTTCCGTCGCCTTTTCCCCCCCCCCCCCCCAATTTTCTCAGCTTGTAGATAAGCATCTGGATCCTTCACAGAAATTTTTTGAACTTCAGTCTGGGCAGCTGGCTAGGCTGTAGGAAATAAATTCAATATAAAATTTTCCCCACCAAGATCAGAGTCCAATTCCTGTCTCAGAGGAATCCTTTGGTCATATGATTGAAAACTAAATTGTACTTTTATAAATTTTCATATATTCAGACTAAATACTATTTTTCCTTCCGTCAACTCTCCTTGGTAAATTTTCCACAGTGATCTCCAAGAAAAATGAAAAATTAAACTACTAGTCATCCCCATGTTGCTTGCTTGTTTTAAAAAATTAAAACATTTATTTTAAAACATGGGCGTTAAAACAGTAGTACTATTACAATGAAAAACTAAAAGAAAAATAATAAAATGAATGGTAGAATGCAGGCTGAAATGTGGACCATCTGCTGGTCTACAGAATAATTAGTTTAATTCATTCTCAGCTGAGAATTTTCTGCTAACATATAAATAAATGAAATTCAATTTCATTCTCTTCTTCAATTTCTCTACCTTTAGGGATCTATGATGGGGGCAAACAATAATCCTAATGATAACTCAGAGGTACAGGTAAGGAATATAGGTTTACTAGATATTGTGGTCTGATAAATGTTAAAATAATGTTATTCCTCCACTTATATTTCAGAGAGTAATTGTAGCTTTTTAGATGTATGAGAGTAGCCTGGTTGCTACATATTTTAAAACTATAGTTTCAGATATCCCTGGAAAGAGCATTGCACAATGTTGGACAATGATGCTCACAGGAGGAGGAGGAGGAGGAGGAGGAGGAGGAGGAGGAGAGAAGGAGGAGGGAGGAGGAGGGAGAGGAGGAGGAGGAGGAGGAGGAGGAGGAGGAGGAGTTGTTAATGTCTACATCCATCAAAAAGAAGAACCAGAGACTGCCTTTTCCAAGCCTATACATTTCTATGCAACTGCCTTTTCAGTGTCTATAAATGGACAATACTAGCACCCAATCTTTATTAAGAAGTCCCTTTGATTTTAGGAGTTTTCTTTTTGAAGTTTCCTTTTGTAGGTACTTCTGTTTCCTGAGATTCCTTAGCCCCCTGATTTATTTGATGTAAACTGATGACTCAATCTTGACAATCTTTTGGTAAGATGCCAAAAAGTCAACACTTGTGAGCCTTATCTGTTGTCAAATTATTCCTCTGTTGTTTGTTTTGACTCATTTATTTCAGTGCCTTCAGAAGAACAAACCTTTGGCACTAGATTTGTTTTTGCTTTATTAGATGTCTTCCTGGCACATTAAACAACTGGGAACTTGCTGAGCAGTGGGAATTGCCCTATAAAGAGCATAAAATAAGTAATTTAAACAGTGCTACATCTCCTTGAAGTAACAATTTTAATCTAGAGTTAACTCTGCTTTGCATAAGTCTAGTCTAGTCTAGTCTAGTCTAGTCTAGTCTAGTCTAGTCTAGTCTAGTCTAGTCTTGTCTAGAATAGAATAGAATAGAATAGAATAGAATAGAATAGAATAGAATAGAATAAAGAGCATAAAAGAAGAGCATAAAATAAGTAATTTAAACAGTGCTACATCTCCTTGAAGTAACAATTTTGATCTAGAGTTAACTCTGCTTTGCGTAAGTCTAGAATAGAATAGAATAGAATAGAATAGAATAGAATAGAATAGAATAGAATAGAATAGAATAGAATAGAATAGAATAGAATAGAATAGAATAGAATAGAATAGAGCTGGAAGGGACCTTTGAGGTCTTCTAGTCCAGCCCCTGCTCAAGCAGGAGAACCTATACCATCTCAGATAAGTGACTGTCTAGTCTCTTCTTAAAAACCTCTAGTGATGGAGCACCCACAATTTCTGAAGGCAAGCTGTTCCACTGGTTAATTGTCCTCACTGTTAGGAAGTTTCTCCTTAATTCCAGGTTGCTTCTCTCTTTGATCAGTTTCCAACCATGTTTCTTGTCCTGCTCTCTGGTGCACTGGAGAATAAGTTGACCCTCTCTTCTTTCTGGCAACCCCTCAAATACTGGAATACTGCTATCATGTCACCCCTATTTCTTCTTTTCTTTAGACTAGCCAAACCCAAATCCTGTAGCTGTTCTTCATATGTTTTAGTCTCCAGACCTTTGATCATCTTAGTTGCTCTTCTCTGTACTTTTTCCAAAGTCTCAACATCTTTTTTGTAGTATGATGATCAAAATTGGTTGCAGTATTCCAGGTGTGGTCTCATTAGGGTTTTATAAAGTGGTACTAATACTTTGAGTGATCTTGATTCTATGCCTCTGTTTATGCAATCCAGGATTGTATTAGCTTATTTGGCTGTGGCTGCACATTGCTGGCTCATAGTCCAGTGATCGTCCACTAGGACTCCATGGTCTCTCTCACAGTTGCTGTTTTTGAGCCAGGTCTCACCTAATTTGTACTTAAACCTTTGATTTTTCCTGCCTAAATGTAAAACTTTGCTTTTCTCCATATTAAAACTCATTTTGTTGGATAGGCCCATTGTTCAAGTTTGTCAAGATCTTTTTGGATCCTTAGTTGGGTCTTCTGGGGTGTTGGCTATTCCTGCCAATTTAGTATCATCTGCAAATTTGATGAGTTCCCATTCAATTCCCTCATCTAAGTCTTTGATGAAGATATTGAAGAGTACTGGGCCTAAGACGGAGCCTTGTGGTACCCCACTGCTTACTTCTCTCCATGTGGATGTAGTACCATTGAGGGCTACTCGTTGATTATGATTTGTCAGCCAGCTACAAATCCATCTGGTGGTGATGTTGTCTATTCCACCTATTTGTAGTTTACCAAGCAGTAGATTGTGGTCTACTTTGTCAAATGCAATACTATATGGATTGGATCTACTATATGGATAATGCTGCTTTTCTAGTAAGACTTGAATGAATACAGTTGTTCTGCTAACACTGGTTAAGTAATATGGTATTTTATACTTGTAAGTTGGTAATGCAGTTATTAACAATATCTCAACCAACTTCATAAATATTTGTTTGACATTAGTTGAAGATCAGATTGAGAGGGTGGTGGGAAATAGAGAAGCTTTCTAAGACTGCTATTGTATCTGGAAAAATGGTTTGCTCGGTTTTTCAAAATTTATGTATACAAATTGCACATCAGACAATAAACCCAGCTAGATAGCAAACATGATCAGTCTTGGCTGATATAAAAAACTAAGCAGGATTAGACTTAATATATGGATAGGAGAACATCAGGAAATCCCAGGGCTGATCATACACCTTCTTGTAGGCATAAGCAGGATCTTGCCTTCCTTCCCAGGATGCCAGTACATACATATGCATAGGTAACTCACTAGGGTTTGAGCCTGAGTTGAAGCAGACTTTATATAACTGAAGTCTAAGCTGGAATCAGTGAATGATTCCTTAAGACCTTAAACCTGTGGAAAGATTGATCATAGAAGCTCCAAAGGATGGTGTTAAACATTCTGATGATCAAGGCTCTCCAAAGATTTCTTGATATGTCTTCAAGTTTAATGCAAGTCCTCTTAGATAGTCAAGCAATTGCTTATCTGAATGGACTCTCCCACAAGAGAACATTTGACTTGTTCATTTCAAGGCTGTGGAAATATATTCCAGTTTTGGGGAATATCAGATTTAAAAGAATAGAAATATCTGCTTATATTTATAATGATATTTATTAATTGACACAGATTTAAGCTGCAAACAAAAATGCTGTTGAATTTTGTTGCATAGCTGCGATCCCATATTTATTTATTACTTAAATAAAAACAATCTCTGAATTCCTTGCCAGACCTCCAATCTCCCATTGCTATACAAAATCCTCTTATACTAATTTAAATGCATAGCAATTTCCTGTCTACAGTCCCTTAATTAAAATTAAACATATAAGGAGGTTTGGAGATGTCAGTGAACATATTCTGACTTTTAATTTAAACAGTCATGTAAAGGAAACTAATAATTACTGATTATGTTTCAAATGGTTATAACGTAATCAGTTTATCACTGTTTGTTCAGTTCTTAAATAGTTGAATTGTATAAGTAGAACATCATGAACAATTCATTCAAAAAAGAAAATGTTCCTAAACTGGGATCTGAAAATTAAGAAACTGAGGGTGAAGGTTTGTTCTCTGAGCTTGTGTGGGTTGGTTTCCGAATGTTTCGTTACCAGGCTAGTTAACATCTTTAGCAGAGTTTAGGGCAGGGGTAGGAAACCTTGGCTCTTTTATGCCTCGTGGACTTCAACTCCCAGAATTCCTGAGCCAGCATGGCTCAGCTTGGAAACCTCTCCCTTTTCCCTCAGCATGGCTGGCTCAGGAATTCTGGGAGTTGAAGTCCATGAGGCATAAAAGAGCCAAGTTTGCCTACCCCTGATTTAGGGGATGCCAGTGTCGGTGTCTTTCTGTTTATAAGGGCTTCATGTGGTCAGTACTGTAGGTCTTGTGATGGTGAGGTCATGCAGGTGAGGGTCCCCACATCAGGTCACCTGATGTGACCTCTCCATTACAAGACCTACTGACCACACGAAACCCTTATAAACAGAATGGTTTTATAAACTCTGCTGAAGATGTTACCTAGCCTGGTAATGAAACGTTCGAAAACCAACTCACACAAGCTTGGAGAACAAACCTTCACCCTCATCCTACACCCGAGCTACAGATATTCATCGCTATTGCAAATTAAGAAACTATTTCTAAAAAGGGGAGGGGAGAATCACTGAAAGGAAGTGGAGCTTTGGACATTTTAGGGTTGGAAAAGCCTTGGGAGGACCAGGATAGGCCTCCAATGGAATTTTGCATTCCACTTAACAACCTGCACGTTCATTTTACATTTCATTGGGGAGAGCAGGGAGGGGACGGTCGTTAGGTGACATGTTTCACCTAACGACTACTGCAACACACGACCATAATGGACAGGCTTCATTATGGTCATGATAAATATGTATCAATATGATGAATCTTCAGGGATAGTTAAACCTACAATACAATGGAAACTAATTGAATAGAAAAACAAGTACAATGGATGGGAATCAGGAAAAGATAACATAAAGGGAGTAAGATAAACATGTAGGCAAAAATTAGCTGGGTCTTAAGAGTGGAAAAAGGAAGAAGACAGACTATAAAAAAAACAGCTGTAAAAGGAAATGGCTAGCCAGGAAAGGCATACTGAATTGAAAAACAGGAAAGAACCTATTGTTCTAAAAGGAGGACATAAATAGCCATAGAGTTCAAAATAACCATTTAAATGTCTAATTTTTCTTATTATTATTGTATATGTGAATATGATTTAATATGTTAGCAGGAAATGTGTAAGAAGCGGACGGAAAGAGTGTAACCTCATAGTACCTCAGCCAATGGGGAAAGAGGAGGGATGTGGTGGCCGGGACAGGGCTGTATAAAGAAGGGAATATTTTGGGTTAGAACTTTGAAGAGAACCAAGCTTTGATAGCTTCTCTTCCGCTTATTGCAATAAACAAAACAAAAGGCCTTCACTGTGTCTTGGCTGGTTATTGGTCAGGCGAGCTTGCCTCTGGTCACGAAGGAAAGTAGCCAGGAGCACATAACAGTCATATTTGAGGACTACCTGTACAGAACTACCTGTACAACAAATTAATGAAACATTTCTCCAATGTTTTATATCACCGACAGATGGCAGTACAGAGGCACTAAGAGCTCTGACATGTTCTTTATCATCTGTTCTTTCTCTTTACTGTAATTGGTGGGAAAATGCTGTGAGAAAAGGTTGCCTTGGTATGGTTCCTGAACTTAAGACCCTCGGTGAGTTAGTTCCTTATCAGTGCGCATTAAGCAATGTGGTATGATTGAACTTTTGACTGCAGAAACTGCCTTTAATTGAAATCCATTGCTAAATGTAGTTTGTTTATGGGGATGGCTAAGTTTATATATATTATGTGCTACTGAGCCAAAATAATAATAATCTAAAGATGGTGAACTGGAAATTGCTGATTAGGACAGATTATTGGATAGCAACCAAGTTTCGCATGAGAAAGATTGATGAATTTCAGATGACTCAAAAGGAATTTGCTGTCAAGCTTGGCATTTTGCAGGAATGTGTACGTCACATTACTGATGTACTTCAGTATTGGAAGATTTGTGCAAGCTGTTCTTCTCATGCTGATGACAGAGATGAAAGTTTCAAGAGTTGAAATTTGCCAGCAATTGTCATGCTATGAGAATGAAGGTGAGGAATTTCGTTACAGCATTGTGACAACCGACAAACATTATGGCATAGTAACAAAGTGACAGGCCAGGAAATATTGTCAGAAAACATTAACAGCCAATATAGAGATAGATAGAGAAAGAGATAGAGAGATAGATAGAGATATAGATAAAGAAATTCAAAATTCAAACTTTCAAGAAAACTCTTGGCTCACTTTTGGGGGACACAGGTGAATTTCCTTGAACTTGGCAGAACTAGCAACTCAGTGTGCTATTCAACCCCAAACTTTGAAACAATAATTAAGAAGAGTTAATAATAATTTATTAAACTTGTATATCACCCATTTCCCAAAATTAACAAAGATTTGGTCATTTTGTGAAGACCAGAATTGGTCCTAGCAGATATGTCCATTTCAGGCCATTTCAAAGATTAAGAGAAGTCCAGATACTTTCCAGCTTTTGATATATATATATATATATACAGTATATATACTGTATGTATGTATCTATATCTATATATCTATATATCTAGATATCTATATATCTATATATCTATATATCTAGATATCTATATATCTAGATATCTAGATATATAGATATATAGATATATAGATATATAGATATAGATCTATCTATGACATAATTTGAATAGTTTCTAAAGTAAAACAAGCATGCACACACATACACATACACATAAAAAAACCACCTCTAGTTCTGATTGAAAAATGGTGAAATGCTCTTATTAAAAGAAATAAGTCATGGGGAGAAATAGTAAGAGAGAGAGAAATATTGCCTTAATAGTTATGACTGTGCTATTATAAGCATGTCAAAGATATGTCATATACAGAGGACCCCAACCTTTTGGGCACCAAGGACCGGTTCTGTGGAGAGAAGTTTTCCATGGACCAGAGGGGGCATGGTTTCACGTGCTGCCTGCATTCCGTGAATGGGGCTTCGCTTATTTGTGTAGCCCAGTTTGTTGCATGCCACGGCCCGGTGCCGGTCCATGGACCAGGGGTTGGGGACCCCTGTCATATACAGTAGTACTTAGAATATAGTAGTAACAAGGTTTTTTTAAATAAAGAAGCTGTTTCTTTTATGTGCATTTTAGTGCATTTAGTGCAGGGGTGTCAAACTGATAGCCCACGGGCCGGATACATCACGTGCAGACCACACCCACCCTGCTCCGCAAAGGCAAAACGTTGTGATACTCACGATATATCACGTGACGCGATTGAGTTTGACACCCACGATTTAGTGCTTTAAATTTAGATGATAGATAAACATACTCTCTCTCCCCTACCTCTTTCTCTGGGTATGGGTGGGTGTGGGTGTGGATGTGGGTTATTATATATACAAGCTAGAGACATCCACACACAAACACATATATTTCCAGGAAGTTCCATCCACAGGAAGGAAAGTGGTTAGAACTTTCCAGGAACCCAAAGGAGAGACGATGTAGTAGCTTGGAGTTTACACTGTATAATTTGCCAGCTGTTGCCAAAGCCTTTCAGTCAGGTCAAGTTTTTTTAAAGCCAGATTAGAGTCAAGCTGGCAGGACAGGAGCAGCTTAAATAATAAGTGCTGATATTCCCTATGACAAATAATGTATGAAGGCTAGTGGCTCTCAACCTGTGAATCCTGGATAAAGTCATATTATCAGGCAGAGCTGTTGCATCTGGCCAGAACTTTCTTTTCAAGGCTACAGGAAATTTTATGCTGAGCTTTTACATATATCTGCCAAAGATGACATAGGAATAATGGATACACCCACCAAAAACAAGTAAACCCAAGCTTAAATTCAATGACTGGTGTAACAGAAGGATCTTTCATTTCACTCCTAATAAAGCACTTGGCATGATTTATTGTATAAACATGCACTGGGCCATCTTTTTTTTTTCCCTTATATTTTAAAATATATAATTTTGCTAGAAAAGAGTAGGAACTGGTCCTGGAAATTTTATTTATTTTTCACAGTTCTGAATTGCCCACGTCACTCAAAGAGATATATGAAATTATGCCACCTGTTATCATTTATGTCCTTATAAGGAGTAAATTACAGGCAGGCATTTTGAATATGGTGCATACACACCATTCAACCTCTCTACTATCACTGCAGTATTGTAGGAAATTCATTGTGGCTCCAAAGGGAATCATACTGATACCGAGAATGACTCATTTGATATTGTCTCATGCTAAAGACAATCTGTGTTCTGTTTCTATATTTTGGGGAGAAGAAATTTCTGGTTTCTATATAGTACTTGGACTCTTATTCCTATCAGTCCCAGCTACCATTATTGGAATGCCTGTCCAAGGACAACTGAAGCATTATAAGTTGCCTTATATGGATACAATGCTCTATTTACAAGAACTGTCAGTTCTAGGAGATAGGACCTTTACGAGATTCAAGGTTTTCTCCAGTCTTAGCTGGAGATGTTGAGAAGTGAACCTGGGAGTTTCAAACTGCAGACTTTGAATTCTGCCAATAAAGTATGGCTGCTCTGACTACAGTCTCTGGAATCTAAGCATGATACAGTATGGGTTAAAGGTAATATGCATAGTTCATTCTTTTACAGGAGGAGGAAGAGGAGGAGGAGGAGGTGGTTCCGAAGCTTTTAGAGACTCCCTGTTTCATTTTTTTTATAAATAAATCTTCCTTCATTGCAATAACATTATTGCACCAATGCCTACTAAACACTCAGAAACAAAATAAAACTGGAAGGATATTTAGATTAGTAGTCAAAGATAGACTTGCAGCTTTCTTCCTCTACATTTAACAAAATTATACAATATATTTTAAAAATGGGATCTGGCTGCATAATTCATGCAGTTTGCAGAATTCACTTTTCTTGGTGCAGAATTTAAATGAACATAAAGTTCATGATGCGTAAGGCACTGATTAAGAAAATCTAGCAAAGTAGTTATAAGTAAGCTGACAGACTAGGTTTGAGACCCGAGTACTGCACAATGGGGTGAGCTCCCGTTACTTGCCCCAACTCCTGCCCATCCAGCAGTTCGAAAGCATGCAAATTCAAGTAGACACATAGGTACCACTTTGGTGGGAAGGTAATAGCATTCCATGTGCCTCGGCATATAGTCATGCTGGCCATATGACCACGGAAATGTCTTCTGACAACCCTGGCTCCCTTGATTAAGAAACAAGGGCTGCCCCCAGATCAGAAACGACTGGACAGGGGATACCTTTACTTTTACCTTTTTTACAAAACAGCACAGCTATGCAAGATAAGAGAGAATGGTTGAATCATCAGAACTGGATATATCGTGAGAGAAATTTTGGCATTCTCTAGGCGTTTGGATTTTTTAGATGTAAGGTTGACTCCTTTAGATATAATGGGTGGTAAAAATAAGCCTAGATCCTAGATTCATGGATTTTTCCTTCCCTGCAGCTATCTGTTTCACTGGGGAACTATTTTGTAGACTGGCAAGATGAGCTTTTCTGAACAATGTGGTAAGGGTGGAGGGGGAGATAGAAGACTAATGGGAACAGGTGAACCTGCCTGAAATTGGAAATTCAAGTTTTATTTTAACACTTTTTAAGAATCCTTCAATTCCAATGTATTTTTTCCTCAAATTTTCTACTAAAACAAAAACTGAATGATTGACACATTCTTCAGAGCAATGTCATTTCCATGCAGTCAGTTCTGAATATTGTGTCAGCCTTCTTGCTAAACATGGAAAATGTGCCAATCCATTTGTGCTCTACCAGATAAAACAATAAACCTCAACCAGCTATGGCTTGCTGGTTTTTAGTGTTTTAGTTATCTCAGCTCTCATTGTTTTGGCTGGTTCATTGAAATTTCCTCTGTGGTATTTGTGTTTTGATATATGACATTTGAAAAAAAAAATCTTCAAAAAACCCAGGGTAGCTCCATTGGGATGGGAGCTGAGTTCCCCCTACCCACTATGGGAATTAAATCCATAGGGTGTATAAATAAAGCTAGGGACAGAAGAAATACTGCAGCTGGAATGAGCTGTGGTAAATAAATCTCCCAGAGATCAGTAATACAAATTTGGTTAAGGCATTCCTCTTTTGTCATAATAAATTCATGGCATGGGTATATGTTATGTTATGTTATGTTATGTTATGTTATGTTATGTTATGTTATGTTATGTTATGTTATGTTATGTTATGTTATGTTATGTTATGTTATGTTATGTTATGTTATGTTATGTTATGTTATGTTATACAATGCTTTTCTGTCCATCCTGAGAGTGGGAGAGAAGAATGCAATAGATACTGATAAATTGTATCTTTTCTTGCTCTTTGCAAGAGGACATTTCAGGCAAAAATGCTGCATTTTGTAGAGCTCTTCCTTCTGCAGTTTCACTGTATATTTCCTTTTCATTATGAGTAACCACTGTTGTGGGAAATGGCCATGTAGCTGTGTTCTGAGGGGAAAGGGGAAGAAATCTGATGAATACAAAATGCCTTTACAGTTAATGCTTTTATCAGTAAGGGTGCTAAAAGAAATATCAAGGTGTTTTAGGCTGAGCAAACAATATGAAATTGGACAGCAGCACTCTGTCAATTAGTTTGGAACAAGGATGACATACTTTAAAAGTACTAAGAGAATTGCAAACATTCAAAACTAGTCCATCAACATGTGTGTATTATGGAACACTGTGAGGTAACGGGAGATAAAAACAAATTGCGATTCTTATCTAATGTAACAACCTTTGCCAAGAACTCTCCTCCCACCATATGTTTGTTTCAGACAATAGGAAATTTTGATCTGTTTGTGTATAATATAATTAGCAAGATCATTTCTTGGTTATATTTATCACTCATTAATGGGACTTGGGGTTATATAATTGCTTTAATCTAACTTGATATTTATTGCCCTTTTTCTAGGCAACACTTTACTTCTCCAGGCTTCTAAGGTTCTGTGAATCAATACAGTACAAAGTGCTAAGTTTGGCCCAAGGCATGGGTTTCTTTTGCTTTGTTCAAACAATCTTGCAAGTTTCAGGACTACTACATTTGTCCTCGTGGAACTCTGCAGTGAATATTTGGGTCCTTTCTCTGCACCTTTTCCAAAATTATCCTTTCTTTTTGCCTCAGTGCTGCTAACATGGATATAATTTACATAACTTCCAATATTTCACTGAATCCAAGAAGGTTAAGAATGAAGACAAATCTGAAAGATGTTTTTCTTGGCTTCTTAGAGCTAACTAAGTAATGGTATATGGGCATATTTGGAGAATGTTGTTTAAAAAAACTTATTTGGGATTCCATAGTTGAAAATTAAAGCATGTCTTCAAACAGGGGACAAGTACTATGAATGATTTTGAGTTCTTAAATGAAATAAGGAACATTTGTATTAATGCAGTGATTAACCAATGGATTTGATCATTAAATAGGCTATTTGATTGCTCTGCTCCTCACACATAACACTACTGGTGGCCATTTAATTTCATGTATGCTTAGTCACACAATACAGTTCAATGGGGATAGTATAGCCAGATTTTATGTTTTCATATTTATGTAATACCCAAGTCCATCCTGTCTGGGCAATGAAAAGCAGTCCATTATTTTATTGAATGGGAGACAAATCAAATCAAATATAAAGTACCTATAATCACAGTTTCGACTGGGAATGTGTTGTCCTGGCCCATAGAAATCACAGATATACAGCTAAGTTTTCAAACTTTACTAAAAAGTTTTCAGACAGAAAGGTCTGGCAAAAGGTTTGAATAAACAAGAAGGCAGCTAAGGAATTGAGGACCATGATGATGAGGTAAATGGAGAGTTATCAACACATCTGTGAGGAACACTGCTCCCTTACATATGGGAGGCATGATTCTGATTTGTTCCTTTGATTGGACACAATTCTTTCTTGCCAATAGTCTTGCTGAGTGCCTTTGTTCTGCCTTCGTCAGCTCATAGTGAGCCTTTGCATTGGGTGGAAGTCTTAGCTCCACCTCTTTGCCTTCTGAGGCCAGTGATAACTGCCTGTCCTTGTTGCTAGACAATACTGCTCTGTCTGCCTGCAAATCTTCCAGCTAAAACCCCTCAGGCTGATGATGACAGGAAATTGTAAGCATCCTAGACCAAGATAAATCCAAAACCAGCTATGGAATTCCTGGAAGTTTGACATTCAGATAAATCAGCCATCAACAGATGAATAGAGATAAACCACGTTTACACACCATTCAAAAGAGACAATGAAAAAGCTAAGAAGGCAACAAAAAGACCAAAATACCTCCTCACCAGCAACCAACACTCAGATAAGCAGGCATTAACACCAAATAATCAAGCAGAAAAAAGTACCTTAATCATGGTGCTATCAAGAAGGAAAATCACACACACCCACCAACAGTAGCAGGGCAAGTTACTACATATAAACAGGGAGCAAATCCCACACTTTTTAGCACTGATGTTGTTACATGGTGGGTGATGAAACATCTTCAAGCAAACAACCAAGGTCAGAATAGTAAAAACCTCACTGTTTTTATTGTGGATTTACATATTGTTCAATAACAGAACATCCATGAATTGATAATTCAGTACTTTCCACAAACATCTACTTTGCAACTCAAATCTCAGCTTTGTATTTAGATTTCCCTTTTTGGCTTATTCATATTTAAGAAAAGAACCACAGCATGTGAATCCTCTCACATTTCTCTATGGAATGTGCTGTAGAGATTGTGGAAGGGAGGGTTAGTTAATAAAACTGGGATAAGTTTTGGATAATACCTAACAGTATTGCTATTATGTAGCAGATGTCAACAAGATCTAAAGGCATACTGCTACTTCTTCAGAGGATTTCTTTTCCCACTTCAGTGATAAATGTTTAGCCTTTATAATCCCTACAGTGATTCAAATTAATCTTTTAGCAGATGGCTTTCCTTTCAGAATAATTGTTTCATAATATGAGATGCTATCAGTGGTATCAAACATTGACACCATGTGCCTCTTGGCACTTGCCTTCTGAAAGCTGGTAGCAGTGAAGATGTCTTTTAGAAACTTTTGCTCTGTCTATCTGGTGCTCCTATTGCCATTGCTGTTCTAGCTAAATATTATTAGTAGCTCCAAACCTTTACATCATTGTAGAAAATAATGGTAGATGCAAAGTATGTATAAAATCTACTTGCCAACTCTCCTATGTTCCTGGCTCAGATGGCCTGCAACAGGCTTTGAGAACTTTGTCTCTTCCTCTTAGTCTGGACTGCCTCAGGACATGTAAAGTCTGTCAAAAGTTGTTGCCAGATTGTATTTTTTTAGTGGGACAGAAGAGGAGAAAGAGAGAAATGCATGTTAATGGTATTTAAGCATATTAATGGTATTTAATTGCATTAAATTTTAAGCTCACTTAAATATAAATCAATGAAATCTAACCTTACTCTTACTCCAACATCTAGCTGATGTTGCTCATCATTACTGATAATGGCTAATGGGAATGCCTTATCCTTTTATAAATAGAACTTATGAGATTCATGTTTAACTTCAGATGTTCTATTCTCTGGGATTAAGCAGTCCCAATTCTCAAGGGGCAGGGCATCCTTGAAAGAAGACAACAGTGAAGCAGAAAATTAAAAAAAAAAAAAACTTTGGTTCCTCATTCACGTAACTCCATATTTTTGCTGCTATTACTGCTTTGAATTTCAACAGATTGCACCGCACCAATTGTTGATAACTCAAGTGAGCACCACCATAGTTGATGTGGATTATGCCCAGCAAGAACACAGAGAGGTCCACGTTAAAATGGGTGGATTGCCTTTAACATTATGGTTCCAAATCACAAATGGAAATACTATATCAGCTGTTCTGATAAGGCTTCCAAGTGTTGAATTGCACATTATGAAAATGTCCCTGAATTCCATCACCGCTATTTCCCTATAATATGGAGCACGGAATGTGTTCTACCTTTACACTCATTGCAATAGAAATCATGTCAAATGTCAAGCAAACATTTTCTTGGGTTTTGGCTTTCATGAGAAATGGCAATAAATAAATTGGTTGCATTTACTAGGACTATTTGAAAAATTGAATCTTTGCACTTTTCATCCTCAGGACATATTAAAATATGGCAAGGTATCTATTACTGCTCTTTCTGGTGCTTGGCAAGGCCCCAGTGATAAAAATTGGAGCATCATGGAGCCTTCTCTGGTCTGCTGAAACATCAAGTAGAATTCCGATATCCACAACTGTTGTTCTCCAATCTTCTACTTCCCTTAACCAGTGCTTTTTTTGTAAAAAAAAAAAAAAAGGGTGCCGGAACTCACACATGTCATACAACCCACCTTGCCTACCCTACAAGGTTCCATCCAAAAACGGTGCCGGAACTCCGTTCTGAGCATTCTATGAGAAAAAAAGCCCTGCCCTTAACTATCTACTGCCTTCCCCATCCTAAATAATGTTTATTTAGGAGATGCTGTGCTCTCTATAAATATTTCTAAAACTGTATCTAATTTTGTTTGAAAATACGTATATTGAGAAAAATATTGTAGAAATCCATGTCTAAGTTCATACTTCACTACATTGCAATAAATAAAATCAGGAAACAGGATAAAATGAACTAATAGGGGAATACACAATAAAGTATCAACTAAAGAAAGAGATCCCAAGCAGCCATTGATTTCTTCAAAAAGCATGAATAATCTTCTTTTAAATTAAAGAAGTAACAAAAGAGCCCTGTCCTACTTCAGACTATATTGTATTTTTTAAATACTAAGGTGGCAATCTATCATTTTCATTAAGTGCATTAATGGTTTGTTTTTCAGGGTTACTTCCGTCTTGAAAACAATTCTTTATACTCTGCCTGCAACTGGGAAATTCCCATTTCTTTTCCTCCTGCTGTTTTCTTAGTTCATTTATATTTGAGCCAGTTTGTCAGTATACAGCAGTCAATATTATATTACTTGGATGAACAGCCCAACCCTAAGATGTGAAAAGACCCGGAAGGCAAAATTCAAAGTCTTAGATCATTTTGTGTAGATACCAGTCTGAGTTAAACACGTAGGCTAGTGCTGTTAATATCTTACTGACAGCCATTCTCCAGAGATAAAGAAATTCTTTTCCAAGTCTACTACTTCATTTATTTATTTTTTGCTGAAGAATGTCTGAGATTTATAATTTAGGAAACTGTCCTATGGCAGGCTAAGCTCTTTGTCCATCATTGTCTATTGTTCTTGATGGTCTTCAGCAGAGTCTTTCACGTGGTCTAAAATTATTAAATATTTTAATGAGATGCAAACCTAAGACTTTTGTTGCTTGAAAATACGGACTCCTCCACAGAAGTCTTGTTCTCATGAGTCACCTTAGTCCATCACTAAGAGGAGGAAGCTGGAATGGAACAGGAATCCTGGATCTAGGAGATTTAGTGCCAACCAGCCCTAGATCTGCCTGAGATTAAAATCATTCCATGCAGTCAGCCATGCTATGCAAATGGTGCATGGCACAATGGTAAGATGACATTGTACAGATGCCTCTAAGCAGTCAGTTTAATTTTCCCCCTTCCTGGCCATTCTGGGATGAAAAAAAAATTAGAAATGGGTTGAGGAATATGCCTCTTCCTTACTTGTCTGAAGTAATGATGACCCATAAGGATACTGTGTGAAGACTTCTTTAGTCCGGAGGACTAAAAAATAATGGTCAAGGGAAGACTAACTGATTTGTCCATATCTGTGCAATGTATGGAAGTCAGTTAATTGGTTAGGGGTGTGCCGTTCTGTTTTGTAGCTCTCCCCCTCTGGAGGAACACCTCTAAAGATAAAGATGGTGCCCTCTTTCCTAGGGTTCTGAAAAGCTTTGAAAACCTGGCATTTGGTCCAGGCCTGGAGTGGATGTTTATTATTTGTCCAATTTGTTCATTTTCATTTGATGATTTTGTTAACTAGACTCTCTGTTTGATTTAATATTTTTGTTTTGTTTTGTTTTGTTTTGTCTAGCTTTGTACACTGCCAGAGTCCTCTTAAGCAGGCGGTTAATAAATTTAAATAAATAAATAAAAAGAAGAAGAATTCACTGAAAGATGACAATTTTCCAAGGAGCAAGTATGTTACCCAGTAATGGTCTTCAGCACCTTTCAAACCAATAAATATATTATCCCAAAGAGGCTACTATTATGTCCTCATTTTTGAAAAGGGAACTATTGATGCGGTTATTTTTTAGTTTATAAAAAGTTAGTTTAAAACCCTCATGAGGACATTTTAACTAAACAAGTGACATTTCTTGAAAGAAACAAAAGGACTTTAAAAACCATGATGCATAAATAATGAAGCTGTGCAAGCTTTTTAGACATGGGGGGGGGAAGTTACTACTAGTTTAAGTCTTTCATTATGTTTAATGAATAAAACCTCCTTTAGGGGGCTGTTGTGTTGCATTATTCTGAGAATAAAACAGCTTTGCGCTATTGCAGGAAAGATGAGCTATTGGTATAATATTAATATTCTAGCAACCTTTATTATGCATAGATCAATCTCCCCCAACTTGTATTAGGTCTACAGGTCTGGAAGGCCCCGTGTTATCTGGAAATTCTGAGAATTAAAATCCCAAATCAGATGGAGAACATGAGGCTCAGGAAGCCATTAATGAATACAATAGAAGGCAATACTCATCCACGATCACTAGGCTAATTGGCAAAAAATACAAAAAGCAATAACAATAGAACAGACTCCATAGCCCCCTTTTCTGCTCAACGATGTTTATATCACAGTTCTATTTAGAAGAGACTAGTAGCCTGAATGGGACTTTAAATCTGACTGATCGAATTCTAGTGATATCTAGAGGATTTAATGATTCTGGAGAAGCACTATATTAACTTTTACGCTGTAATGAAAAAAAAGTACATTTTTAAAATTGATTTTAAATGTTGGACCCATTAGTGTACTTTTTGGTATGAAAACTGGCTCAATACCAGCACTTTTTTCCTTGCTCTGGAGCAGGTTTACTGGATCTAGAGTGCAAAAATACGAAGTTATACTTTTATAAAAATGCAGTTATATCTTTGCTGTCGTTCAATGGTCATTTGGCTTTTTGCAGTTTAGATCTGGTGATCTTTGTAGGTGGGTATGGCACTGCTTGCAGTTCTACTCCAAATATACTTGCAGAAGAAAGACATATTAAACCAGAGGTTGGAATGATGAGCGTTCATATTAATACTGCTGACTTTCTTGCCAGGCAGCATCAGCACAATGTTCTTTGTGTTTTCATATACAAGCCAAACATGATCAATAGAAAATAACTTGACACTCCACAGTTCCCTAAGGCTCCCCACCTTGGTGGAAAGAAAACAAGAGTGATCCTGTTTCTCAAGGAAAAGAAAAACAGATAGAAATAATACTCTTCACTTGTTGATTTAATCAGAAAAGAAAATTCCATGCCTTTCCACTTTCCCTGTTTTCCCTCTTAAGTCACAGTTCCATTTACATTTAAACATCTATCAGATTATGGAAACTAGTCCTTTCCTTTGAAACAATATTTAATAATAATACTTTTAAAAAGGCAATATTTTGCGGCTAGCCCAAGCTGACTTACAATTTTAATGGAAAAGGCTTTCAGCATAAAGTTTCAAAACACAAGTCAAAATCGCCAACCTGAGTAGTTGGATATGTAAGCAGATACTCTATCGCAAAGTTAATTTAGTTGATGAATTATAAAACCAATGGCCTTATCTAATGGAGGAGGCCTTATAAATCATTACATACAATCCCTTCCTTGGTCTTGGAAATTCAGAACCTTTTCAGGGAGAATTGTGTATTTTCTTTCCAAACTCCAGCAAGCCAAAGGTGCTGTGTTTTGGACTCCTCCTGGGTCCTTAGATGCCTATATGTGAATGAGTGCTACTGGAGCCAGAAGCGCAGAATATAAAGTTAAATATCAACATGGTAAGCATGAAATTCTGTAATTCATTACTTTTTCCTTTTGTGCTTTTGGATTCTGTCAAGTAAAATAGAAGAGAATAAGAGAGAGAGAATAAATAAGTTGGTAAAATGAGAGGAATGGTGTTACATTCTCTGAAAAATCACACATCTGAAGACATTGCTGTTAAATATGGTAAAAAGATATCCTATAGATAATGAAGACATTAATGATTAATGTTTCAAAATTCTCAGAGTAGCATTTCATCTGTTCTCATCTATTTTAATTCTAGGGTGATCGTTTTTTAAGAATTATTGGGCGAGGTTGTGTAATTTTTCACTAAATGTGAATATTAGTTCTTGAAATAATTAGTTTCAAGTGTGATTGAAGTTTCTGCTTGATGAGTACATAGTTTTGATGAGAAATGTGAATACAAAAAGTGGCATCAAATTACTCACTTAATAAGAAAACTTTCCACATTTCATATTATGAAATGGTCAGGGTTTGTTTGTTTGTTTTTGCCTCTTTTAGTTCTGTTTGATGGTTTGATGAAAATAGGCATACATTTTATGTTTTGTTGAATGTTCCCTTTAATTTTTGCCTTCTACAATAGGTCTTCTTTTTCTTCTATGAGATGATCCAAAATCCTAGTTCTTTTCCACATCTGCTGCTCTACATTTTTGGTTTGGAGAAAGCTGGTGAATTTCACAGGGTTACTATTTTTTTTTAAAAAAGGTTATAATTCACATATTTGATTTTGAAGACACTACCCACATACAGTAGGCACTGATAATTATAACTGGTTTACTGAATGTGATCTTTGAAACCCATGCCATGAAATTCCAATTTGAGTTAGGTTTCCTTTGCTTTTGCTCTCTCTGTCTGATTATGTGTGTGTGTGTGTGTGTGTGTGTGTGTGTGTATACATGTGTGTATGTATACATGTATGTCCATGCATGCATGTATGTGCTATGCTCATCCATCAGGTTTGACTAAGACAGGGTTCTTCAAACTTGGCCCTTTTATGACTTTGGACTTCAACTCCCAGAATTCCTCAGCCAGTGTGCCAGGCACGCTGGCTGAGGAATTCTGGGAGTTGAAGTCCACAAGTCATAAAAGGGCCAAGTTTGAAGAACCCTGGATTAAGACCTGGATCACAAGTGGAGAGGGGAATTCAGGACCAATGTTATTTTACATAAAGAGAATAAACAGAAATCAGCCAACACGGTGCTAATTCTAGGTCTCCATGAAGTTCCTTTCTTCCTGATTAATGATCCCTTTGCAGCAACTCTAAAGGAAAAGTTGGAATTAGGTAACGTGCCACAGTAGGGAGGGGAAGTATTGGATTCGGTAGTACTTGGACCCTTGAAGGGTCACTGAAGAGATTGAAACAGATTACTAATTTATCTTTTGTTGTTATCTCATTATTGGATGGTCCCTCATCTTGAGTAATTGCATGCAGATACTTTTCAGCCTGCATTAACTAGTAAATAAGTTTAATTAAAAATGCAGTAAAAAACAATATCAGAACATTTTTTTAAAAAAAATGCAAACAGGAAATACAGCCAAACTACACCATACATTTAAAGTTTTACGAGTCCTTGCTTGATATTTTGATACAGAAATATAAAAGGAATTTTATTCCACTCTCTCTCTCTCTCTCTCAATTTTAAATCCCAGGTCCTTTCTCTATACTTAAAATTCTCAAGAAAGCCTTTATTTATTGATTTAATTTACCACTTCCCTTTACTACAAATCTCAAAGTAGTTTATACTCAATAATTAAAATGCAAAATTCAAATGCTAGATTAAAACAGTATACAACAGCATAAAAACAACACAATCAATTTAAATGGGAAAGGGGTAAAATAAAAACAAAACCATACATAAGAAATACAACAGTTTTAAGAGCCGTGGTGGTGCAGTGGTTAGAATGCAGTATTACAAGCTAATTCTGCCAACTGCCAGCAGTGCGATCCTGACAGGCTCAAAGTTAACTCAGCCTTCCATCCTTCTGAGATTGGTAAAATGAGGACCCAGATTGTTGGGGGCAATATGCTGACTTTGTAAACTGCTTAGAGGGCTGTAAAGCACTGTGAAGCTGTATATAAGTCTAAATGTTATTGCTAGGGCTAACAGTTGAACTCGTCTTTGCCAAGAAGAAACTTATGACATACCAGTATAGTTCAGGGTTCCGCAGGGATGGCAGGCAAACAGTTTTAAAGCTGGGCCAACAGTTTTGACTGCAGAACTATCAGATCTTGTAAAACTACAGAAAGAGGGGGGGAAACCCAATTGTCTCCTTTTGATTCAAGTGAATGGATTATGTCTTGAGACGATGCTTGTTGTGTGGACCTTTTGTATGTGAAGGGGAAGCTGGATTGTGATGAGCAGATAAAGAAAAATGTAGAAAGGTACAAAATAGTTTTTGATATATGTAAAATTTGAATCTTTCATCCCAACATATTAATCCAGATAAAATTACAGTCAAAAATGAATTCTCTTGCAGACCATTGGAGTAGCTGATAATTCTGATCCTCTTTAATTCAGGAAGATAACAACACAGAGTTTTATCCAACAATTGTTCCTGAACAAGGAAGAAACTAAGCAAGTCTAATGGGGGTTTGGCAAGAGGAACATACTGAAAGATGGTTTCCCAAAGCAGGAACTTTCTTCTTAGCTCTCTAGGCAATGAGAGCAGTACCTCTCCTCATACCTTAGTTTCCAGTGCCTCTGGATTACAGTATGTTCCTGCCTTCTTTTCGTTCCAAGGGCACTTCTTGCCAATCCTACAAAAGATTAAGAGAAATGATAGAGAAGTGGTATTTGCCTATCTTATTGAAGCTCTCAGATTTTAGAGATATACAACTCTTATCTGTTACCCTCCTACTAGAGGTTCCATGATCCCATCATCCTGGGAGTGGAGCGTGGGAGGATGACTATTCCAGCATAGTCCACCCTAGGAAGAGGTAGACAACCAATTTCATGAACCAGACTAAACTAGCTAGATAATATCCTTGTAACAGTCATTGCAAAATTACAGTAATTCACCCAATGCATTATATAACCATCTAAGTGCTCATAATGGAAAAGAGAATGCTGGTTTAAATAGGTCCTTTGATCCAGCCTGGATCTTATAGTTTTATGTGACAAATCTTAACTTATAGTACATTCATATTGAGAGTTAATTAGTTTCTTGGCATTAAAATTAATGATCTTTCTACAGATTTAACAAGTATGTTGATACTATGAAGAAGAAATTGCTTTATTTTTTAAAGGTTTTATTTTGAGATGTGTAGGCTACATTTAGCTGATTATCTTCTATGCAGGAAATAATCTGATTCTCACTTAGAACTTTACAGTATTGGGTTGCTTCAAGGATATTCAGAAGTTAAAGTTAAGAATAAGAGTAAATATTTACAAATCATTGCCTCAAAGCATTGTGGTGTAATTTTCCACTTCGGAAATAACAGTAAGATTGGAGCCATGGACTAATATTATGTTTACATTTGCATAATAGAGATATTGTGAAAACAGCAAAACTGTTGAAAGACTATATGTACTTTCATAATTAAGTGTTTTCTTATCTCAAAATGTTGACCTGCTCTCAGGCTTGAACGGCTATATCAGTAAGTGGTGATATAACCTGAAAAGAAAATCAGATTTCAATGGCAAACAAAGTTTTATTTTCCTTTTTTCCTAATACCCAAAGGAGAGAAGGTTAACCTGTTAATATTTAGGAGTCACCGGGAGAAATCTCCTAGATAGATAGCTTGAAGGGAAACAAAGAGAAATTTGAAATAAATGAAGTCTATAGTTTAGACCTTCAATGTAGCCAACATGAAAACATGACAGTTTTAATTTCTCTTGTGCTCAAGTTCAAAAGCTATATTGTGAATTATACAATTTATAAATAAATCAAGGACTTGAAGGATGAATCATTAGGGCTTAGCATAAGCACAATATTTGCATATAAGCTAGATAAAAGGATTAAAACTCACAATTTTCCAAACAATTTTCCATACATTCCAACCGTACATACACCTTCACAATGAAATCTGTTAAGCTTCTTATTTTGTTTTCTGAGTATCTAGGTCACCATTTCTTTGTGTACATTTAACATTTGCAAACGGCTATGAAGCTTCTTAGTTGTTGTAATGCACGCCTGTTGGCTGAACTATCATTAAGATAATTCATGTAGGTCCTATTACAAAAAATAGTATATCTTTGTGGAAGTTGAAATTACACACAGAAGCTTGGACAAATCCTAAAATGAATATAAAACAAATGTTAGTGTATGTTTTAATACATATAATCTTTCAAAAAGCACTCAAGATCTGGATTCCCCCCCCCCCGGCACTAGAATATGGGGAGACAAACTTGTTGTGGGGTGTATGAGAAAGTTTAGCTATGGTTTTGGTTTTTTGTTTCCATTTTGTTATTGTAGATAGATGTTGCTTTATTTTTTGGTTGCAAGCTGCTCAGAGTTTGGTATAAGATGGGTGGCTATAGAAATGTTCTAAATAAAACATTTCTGCCTATCCAGAAGCTGTGTTTAAGGTTGTCCATATACTATGAAGGATGGATGGATGGGAAGAGATGCTGCCTGATGCCTGTGATATGGTTACTCAGATTCGACACAAGCTTGACTCATCAGAGGCAGAACCTGATGGGGTGCCTGGGTTTCATTTGGGCTTGAAAACTCTGATGATCTTGAGAGATGCCAACTGCTAGAGAAAATGTGACAGCCTATTGCCATTTGCCTTGAAGAAGCTTTTTCTCTCTGGAATTAGCAGCTTTAGAGTACTGTCGCCTAATTTCCAATATTTCCTTTTGGGGAAGATTGTTGATAATATGATGGGAACCAATTATAGGGTTCTTTGCTATAGAGCAGGGGTGTCAAACTGCCGGCCCATGGGCTGGACGCATCATCGGGAAACCACGTCCACCCCATTGCTGGCAATGGTGATACATTGCGCGACGTCACATGACGTCACGAGTTTGACATGTCTGCTATAGAGACTGAGTGGGGGAAAGAGAACAAGAAAGCAGTGCTTTTCATCTCTGAAAAACTCACTGTGACTGCATCTTGGTTTCTTCCTTTTTCCCCCCTTCTTTTTTTTCCTTTTCATTAATTCTGCTGCCTGCAACTGAAGCGTGAGGAAATGGATGAGATTGGTTTATGCCATAAGATAATTGCAGAACTGAAGTCTGATAAAAAGGAAAATGGACAAACAATTGGGGGAGTAAGGTTGGTTGGGAACAGTCCTCTTATCCACCAACACAAATGCTGCAGCTCTTATTTTTTTCCTGCATAATATATTTGTTTTTCCAACATGCACCCACACATAAATTTGGTATTTAAAAATAAAAATAAAACTGGAAAGGGCCTACATTTGAACTAGGGGGTGAGGAAAAGATACAGGGACGCTGTTACAGGCAGCTCACAGTTTACATTTTATGATCATCTGAAAGTCTAAAGTGCAGAAAGATGGAATCTGAAAATACGTAAGTGTAGAAGTACAAGGATGAGGGAATTTGTGAAGAACAGAATTTTCTTCTGATGCCAAAATATTTACCTCAGTACAAATTGTGTTCACTATGAAATACATGGAAGTGTTAACTGGGAAATTCTATCTGCCATATAAAGTTACAATCTAAAATTGAAGGCATTTCCCTTATGCACCCTGGCCCATTATGTTAGAGATTGGCAGCTGGATACCAGATCCTGACTGGCAAAATCTCCCTGGAGAAAGAAGAGTTCATCATATAGCCCATGTGTATTCTGGAAAGCTGCTCTTACTACTTACTACTTAAACTTCCCAGGGAAATCATAAAACTTTCACTTGGAGTCAACAGCTATTATGTATGCACCTGGCAATAGCATTGGTGGATAGGATTTATTTTACACACAAAATGCCTTTATTCAATAAAATAGGGAAACAATCTCAGTGGTATTGACAACAATGTTCTTCTTTTAGCTGTCTTTTAAAAAGTTATTTGATTGCCATTGCAAGAGGGACAGCCCTGCTATTGGTAGTCAAATAGTGTTATCTTTTCTCAGACAGTCCTGAAAGTGTTATAATTGTGTTCCTTCTAATTAATGATGTAGAAATTCCAGATTTAAAAAAAGCTGGTCCACTTGAGCATTTGAATATCACAGATCTGGGTATCTGCAATAACCTTCTGGCTATTTATTAGCATGATATTTCATGAATACATACATGCATACATACACATTGATTGACTGATTATGAGCTATCAAGTTGATGTTGACTCTTAGCAACCCCAAAGATCAATTTTCTCCATGACAATCTGTCCTTAACCTGATCTTGCTCCTGGTCATTCTCTTTATATATGACTAAAGATTGTTTTAGCCCCTTAAATAATTTATCAAAAAACAAAGAGGGAAGAGAGTGGGAGATGCATATAACTAAAGGTGTTGATTTACCTGCTAGTTGCCATGGGCATTTTTCACAGATTACCCACAGTTACATCTTAATTCTCTTCATTTTCAGACCTGCTCCCAGTAATGCAAAAAGCTATTGTCAATGTTTTTAAGCCTGATATTTGTATAAGGCTAAAGATGTAAGCTGCCATATGGGTGATATTTTCTCTGACATAATTTTAGTGAAACATTAAGGTGTTACTCATGGCTAAATGCCTCCTTCACCAGGTGATTATAGTAAAATGGCAATGGTAACATCGTGATCAAGCTCTTGTAATGGAAATGGGTTTCATCTTACATAAGCAGGTGGCATTCATAATGCATCAGATTATTCTACAAGAGAAAAAATAAAGCACTAAAGAATGTGTATTTGTAAAGCAGTATTTCTATACTAACGTTCACCCTTCGTTTTGCTGAGTTTTCTCATTGATCGTGAAAAGGACAATTTTGTCCTTTATGCATTGAAGTGGAACCATAGCAATCATGTGTCTTTTGAAATTTGATTTATGTTTCTGAAATAGGTTTTTTTCAAATGCCATAAAATGCTTATCTTTTAAGCTAAACTGAATTTCTAATGTCTTGTAAGTGTTAATCTTAACCTTAAGATTTAAAAAAAAAACCTGTTGTGATGCTAGACCAGGGGTCCCCAACCCCCGGGCCGTGGACCGGTACTGGGCTATGGCATCCCAGAAACTGGTTCATGCAAACAAGCGAAGCCCCCTCTGTGGGATGCAGGCAGCTCGCGAAACCAGCTCGTCGCCCCTTCCCCCCGGTCCGCGGAAACACCTCTCTCCTTGGAACCGGTCCCTGGTGTCCCAAAGGTTGGGGGATTCTGTGCTAGACAGACTCCAAACAATGAATGCAGTCTTCCTTTAGTTAAGTCATCTAGGATAGTCCCCTGCTCATGGTAAGTGGCTATCCAACCTCTTTTAAAAATGTATGTTAAAGAAGGAACCACTGTCTTTCAGAGTAGCTTCTTCCCTGATGAACAACTTGTATTGCCAAACAATTTTCTCCAAAGCCTTTTTCTTACAAACTTAATATTGTAAACAATATTAAAAAGGTTCCTGCATCTGCAGGACAGATAATCTCCATGTCCAAAAGTGGACCCAACACTCTAAGTGAGATCAGACCAAAGGATCCTGGATAATATACTTTTGCTCATTGCACCTGCCTTTTAAGTATGTTACACAGCTCACTCATATGCCGTGTGTGGTATGCTACTGTGAAAGTAGCTGCCTTCCATTCTGTTTTTGCATCTGATTTTATTTACCTAAATGGCCCCATCTGATCTGTAATTGTGTTTAAGGCACCCAGTCTGTTGGAGATATTTTACATCTCCTTAAAATCCCTATGCAATTATTTTTGGCGAATGGGTGGAATAAAAATTGGGGAGGGCTAACTTGTGGTTTTGGTTGCAAAAATGGGTTTTGGGGCTGCAGGCTGTTCATGAATTTCTCACCCCATCTTGAGCTCTCTTAAATAGGCTGTAATTATGGTCGGTTTACTTGATTTGCTTCTTTCATTTGTTCTGTTTTCTCTTCTTGTTGTTTTATTTCATCGTTTGTCAAGTTTCATGATTTTCTTGGCATTGTTCAATGTTTGGCTGGTTTTTCTGAACAAACTTGAAAATGCCAAGCGAACAATACATGGACAAAGCTTGTTATAAAACAGAAGCAAGTAAAAGCTCCAGCAGTCAACAAGACATGCCTTCTCCTGGAATAGGTGATGCATCAGAAACTCAGCAGAGCATGAGGATCTTAAAAATGTATGGCAAATGAGTGGTCAAGGAGCTTGCTCTCATGGATATTAAAATAAAAGTTCTCCAAGACCCATTTATTTCAGGCCACGACAGACATGCTCAGAGAGTTTTAAAAGTAAATGAAAAAATAACAATCAGACCATTATAGATATTTAATGTACAGCACAATCCTTGGTCTTTTAGTAGCATGGCTTGTTTCCTTTTGCTTTCCCCAAATAAATTCTCTGTATGACCATTTTGGCCTTTGCCTTAGGCCTGTGAATGCTGAGAATATAGTATTCCAAAGAGTTGCTATATGGACGACATTTCATTAATCTCAGCATAACGCAACTAAAAATGCATTAACTTAGTGCAGATACACATCCCCAAAGACTACAAGGAAGAATCTTGATGCAATTCTATGTTAAACACACCAATTATTTTGGGGGGGTTAATGAGCATATAAGTAATGCAGAGGCTGGCAAAGCCACACATCAAGAGTGTTTGCGTATATGTTCCTTCTAGTCAGTATCTACTCTTGATCCTTGCCTGGACAGTTCCTGCACTTCTCTTTGAGACAATTTCAGAAATAGTTTGCCACTGCCTCCTTCCTAGGGCTGAAAGGGAGTGACTGGCCCAAAGTGATCCCGTTGGCTTTGAGCCTAAGGCAGAACTAGAACTCATGATCACCTGGTTTCTAACTTGGTGAACTAGACAGATCTTTTTTTCTTTCCGTTCTGGAATTTATTGAGGAAATTGTCCTATTTAAACTGAAATTTGGGAGAAACAGAACTCTGGATAAACAGAAGGCCTGTGTTGCACAGAGCAAATAAAAGGTAAATTCTTAACCACATTTTCGCTAAAAATACTTGCATTTTTTAAAATTGTTACCACATTTTATCTGAGAAAGGTGAATCAAACAGTGTAGAATTCCATATCCTCATAAGAAATTCAGATTAGGAGAATTTGAGGAGCATTTTTTACTTTACCATAAGAATAAAAACATTCAGTAAAGCAGCACAGAAACAATATGCAAAATTTACATGCCGCAAGCTGTTGCATTGGGGAGAGAGATTTTGCCAATTTTCAAACTTAGCTGCACAGGTAATTTATCGTGTTCTTTATCATGTTCTTTTAGAGACCGAATGGTAGGTTGGTTGATACATAACTATTTTATAAACAGCAAATTAGAATAAATTCTAGCTCACCTAAGGCTGGGGATTCAAAAATTGAACTTCCATCTGTTTAGAATTAAATTGATTTATCAGAGCTTTGGAACTTTGAATGTTCCTATTCTCTCTGGGATCCAAAAGTTATTTTAGGCTTGAGAAATTCTGATACTCCCCAATCCAATTTATCTTTTAATTTTTAAGAAAACAATTTTTAAAAAATATGTTTAATTTCCAAAGCAGTTAGATCCAGGACTGCTGTTTCAGGGGAAAAAAATATATTATTTGGAATCTCTGTGACTTCACAGAACGAGTTTTCTTAGAGTCACAGCGGAGAATCCCTGAAATATGAATGTTGACTTACAAAGCCATTTAAACATGGGCTTTCAATTAACTCACTTGACTGCAGATTTTATAGGTCTTTTCTAGGTCCAATCTGGGTTGTTCACAGGGACCAGAGGCTTAGTCTTCCGAGCTTTCGGATTTCTGCTGGAGCCCACCCTCAGGGAATTTCTCTGTAGCTGAATTTATAGGTCTTCCTATTTCTTGAATCAGCTCTAGCCAAGAAGGTCTGCAAGTGTGATATATGTTTTATTTGAGCATGGGGTGGAGAAGTATTTCCACCATGAGGTCGAAAGCACTTCAGATTCTTAAACATCTTCGGGAGAATTTCTCCTCCTTGAACATGACATTTTGGCTGCCCTCCAGTGCTGTGTGTCAGAGGCTTTTGCTTCTATGCACTTGGCAGCTTCATCTGTTTTGTCTGTAGCACCACATTTGGCAGCGGACCAACGGTGGGCTGCCTCGAAGACCTTTTTAACCTTCCGCAGAATATTTTGGTGACCCCAAGTGCCTTGATTGCTGTATCATAATATGCTTACAATGATAGCAAATGAGGGCGGGGAAATCGCTGCACGTTAGTTTCCAAACTTTTGCAACTCATTGGGCCTTATTCTAGTAAGTGTTTGAGGAACTGTAACAATGGAAACGTGAAATGTAATTTAGTCTAAAACAAAAAAACTGATTAGAAAATAGAGCCTTTTGCCCTCCTAGTGGAGTCCATTCCACACTATAACTGCTGCTAAAACTGCCCTTAAATTGAAGTAAAATGCCCTATTTTCATTCATTTTCCATAATACTTTCATTGAGCTCTGACTAATTTTGAAGGGACAGAATTGTATAAATCTGAAACCCAAGAAAGATCACAGGAGAGATAACACCTTCATTGAGAATCTGATATTTTATATGAAACTGTTCCAAGCCTCACAGCTACATAATGGCCTCTGCTTTACACTGTCACAAACAAACTAGGCCACTCAGTTTCTTTTCAGGATGTCTGTTTACACTGAAATTTCAGACCACTATTAAACTGGATGACGTGTAGCTGCCCACAGTACAGTAAATCTCCCTCTTATTTAAGGTAAGTCACATTTGACAATATTGCACCATTCAGATATCAGTCTATAGCAGAGGTGCCTTCAACTAGACTTCTTCATCCAGATTACTGAGTACTAAAAAGTTCTGAGAAGGGTTTATATTATGATCCCTGTCATTCTTAATTGCTTTCCGATTTGTGATGTTTGCTTAAGATATTTGCTAAGCCATAAACACTTAGCACTCTGTCCTTTAACAACCTTTGCCATTTTATTCAGGAGCATGGGAAGGGGAGGGGGGGGGATACTTTTTCTTTTCATGAATTGAAACAGTTCTCATTTTAAAAATGTCCAAGTTTCCTGAATATTTGTAAGTCTAATATAATGGTTTATGCTTGATTTTCCAGAATGTTTTGATGCCTTGAGGGATTAAAGAAAGTTGCTATAAAGTTGTTATACATTTGCTAACTAAATCAGTTAGTATAATTTATGGTTTCAGAACTCTGAATTTCACAGAGATATTTTACCATCCTTTTAAAAAAAAAAAAAATTAGTTGAGGACTCTTCAAGCCAGCGGTGGGCAATTAATTTTCTGAAGGAGCCATATGACAACCTGGGACTGTTGTGGAGGGCTGCCGCTGCCCCACCTCCCACCACCACCGTCCCTCCCCTGATGCTACCAACACCCTGCCCCCCCCCACTGATGCCCTGCCCTCTGCTGCCGCTGACCCATCCCAATGCTGATGCCATACCAACACCCTGCCTGGATGCTGTTGATGCTCCACCGCAACACTGACACCACCAACACCGCAAGCCAGACTAACACTGCCTGCAGGCTGTAAAATGCCCAGGTTTGCCGTATGCCAGGTTCAAACACATTTCTATAATATTTAAGTGAGATACAAATTGTCCTCACTTACCAACCACAATTGCTAAGTGGGGCATCAATGTCATGTGATCACACCAGCTTACAACATCAGTTCCTTCAGTTTTGATTGTGGTTAATAAAGGAGAGAGAGAAGGAGGGAGAGGAAGGGAGAGGGAGAGGGGGAGAGAGAAAATATCCCTGGTATTTTCTTTCATCAAAACATTATTGTAAATCAAGTGTCCCTTGAGTAGAGTTTGATTCCTGGTGACTACTATAGACTTATTTATATTGTTTTCTTGGTACTTTGTACAGAGATCATTTGCTATTACTTAATTCATTTTTTTAAATTTCAAATCTAGCCAATGGCACTCCTAGGACTTCCTAAGGGTTAGAGAATTAAGCAAGTCCAATTCTGCTTAGCTGTCCTATGCTGCACCTGCTGTGACAATGACAGTTAATTATTCAAACTTTTCCCCAAACAAAAATATGTATGAGTCAAACCTATAAACTATTTTAATACAATATATCAAGTAAACTGCATGCATCTTGGTAATTTCTGGAACGTTGTTAGCTAGCAAGTAGGAAATTATCCAGATTGCAACTGGCATTGCTGCCCTTTCTCTTTCTTTCTCTTTGACACATACAAACAGACACACAGCATCCAGTCCACCCTTAAGAGAACAATACCAGTTAATGGACTCTGCACATGGGAAAGGAGTTCAATCTAAAGGAAGTGATTGGGCCTATTGTTCAGGTCTCCTGTGTGCAGCTATTTGGGAAACTATTCAGGAACCAGGAGTGATTTTTCACAGAAGGAAGATCAGCTGCAAGGAGCAAGTTTAACCTCCTATAGAAATCTGCCTGCTTCCAAATGCAGGAACTGCCACAAACCAGGGAAAATAGCTCATCTTGAGCTGCTAATGAGACCCATCCCACATTACGCCACGTAACTTCCAGATATGCAGGAGATATCTCTTTCTGGTTCCTCTTATACCAGCATGATCATTCTTTGCCTCTGGGAATATGTATGCCCCAAATCTGCCTTAAAGGGCCAGCACAGCAAACTTAGAAAAAGTGCAGCAGCTATAGCAGTGATGGCAAAGCTTTTGGGCTCAGTGTGTCAAAAATTTGGAAAATGCCTAACTTGACTCTGCTGGCATATCACACAAACACACACACACTCACCTGAACAAAGGAGAAACAATTCTTTACATATTCGTTTTAAAAAAAGATACAATCATTTGTGTGATCCCTTAGATCTGCTGCCTGCCTCTTACTTTCAGGGGGTGTTCCCTTTCTGTTGACAGGCCTCGGCGGCCTACTTGAGGTAGCTCCTGGTTGCACAAGGCCTTAGTTCTTCAAGCAGTTTTGGAGAATCCTCTTCTATGGCCTCTGCAGCCTCTGAAAACCATGTAAAAGCACACCCCATTCTCACGCAATTTTTGGAGGTTTCCAGAGGTCGCACAAGAGCACCCCCATTCTTGCACAGCTTCCAAAGCCTCCAAAAATCCACTTGAGGATAGGAAGTGCTTTTGAGAATAATTATCATCGGGTGTTGGTGAATGCTGGCGTGTCACACAAATTTTTGTGCCAAGTCACCTTGCACACATGTCATAGGTTTGCCACCATTGAGTTAGAGGACGTTCTTCCACCAGGAGACACCATTTTGTTGGTGATTAGACCCCATCGGTGGATACAACCTTGCAACATCTCCTGAGTTCTTTTCCTGCCCTACCAAGCACTTTACACAAAGTGGCCTGTTCTGTACTGACTGTCCAGAAGAGGAGCTAGAGGAACAATCTGCACTGTTGGGGAACAGCGTGAGGAGGTACAGTATTATCTTTCATCTGTTCTTTGTCAAAGAGGTTGTGATGGGTGGGATTTTAAACAATATTATATACAACATGCCCTGTCCCTTAGCCTAGCTTACTTTGTAAGGATGATGTAAGCACATGGCCAGGTCTAGAAGCAATCTGGAATGCTTTTCACATTATAGTAAGACAGAATACCAGAATCTTGAAAGTCTGTCCACCTTCCTTTATACACTCTCATAAATTAAACAAAATCAAGGTGAGGTTATTTTGAATTTCTTTCTTATGCTTTTTTTTCTCAGAACTATAGTCTCTTGTACAAGCCCCCCTGCCCCGCCTCCCCCGCTTATGGCTTGCACATGCCTTCCCGAAGTTCAGGTCTGTATCTCATCCTAGTGCTTCCTATTCCTTTCCCACCTTTCCTTTCCTTTTTACTATTAGTAGTTCTTTAGTAGTGCTAAAATGAAATAAACAACAGAAGCAATCGCAAGAATGAAACAAAAGATAGCCAATGGAGCAATAAAACCAGATTCTAGGCAGGTTACAAACCTACAGCTGGCTGACTGAAGACAAAAGATTGCTTTCCAGTACAGAAAGCTATATAAGGGGGTGCCGGATATTCTTCTTTGGAAAGAGTTATTTAATTTAATTGGATTACAAGGCTGCCAAATCAAAAGAATGAAAGCAGCACACCGAGTTAAAATGTCATACAGCTATTCTACAGCTCCTAAAGCTAATGCACTGTATAACCTTATTCAAAATGCAACCTTTTGTAACTTCAGTTCCTGGTAAAAGGTTTGAACTCCACTGAATAACACATGGTTACCTATGTCTGATGAGTCCAAAACTGGTAATGTAGTGCTTCTTTTTGGTAATGTAACTGAAAACACCACACAGGCTGTACACTATGTAAAAATAGACAAATCTCAAATCAGAGGAGCTGGGGAAATCATGTAAATCATGTAAAACATGAGGGCATGACATAATGTAATATCCATATCACTCTGCTCTGAGAGTTTAAGGGATGGTAGGCTTTATATGCCGTTCGGTTGGATATTCCACAGAGAGAGACATCAGAATCTCTTCGCAATTTCCACATGGCACATGCCTTATTTCAGATTTTGATTAGGATACAGGCAGTGTCACTATACTGTATATTACTGTAGCAGACTACAGTAATTCCTAAGGGACGAGTGCCAGTCCTTCAGAGTTGTGCTCTGAAGAACAGCAGGAGCCATAGCAGTTGTTTAAGCATCACTAAATATATTTGCAGCAACTGGTGGCAGTTCTCTTTGGAAATTATTTGTTACATTTTAAATCCTCCAATTGCTAGCATACTCCGTCGGGCTTACTTAAAAAGTAAACACATACGCTCTGCAAAGCTCTAAAGAGGATCTTTGCTTTGATGAAGGTTTGCACAAAGCTGCTTCACAAAGCAGCAGGCCTCTCTATCTGTCAAAGCCAAGCCAAATGGCTACTCTGTTCTGCTTGCCTGGGCTTCTGAGTTCTCCTCCAAGGGTTCCAGTACCTGGAAGAAACTTTTCTATCAGAACAATTCTCCTCCTGGAAATGCAGGAAAAGATGTTGAGATGGTGCTCAATGCCATGTTAAAGAGGACTCAACCACATTTTCACCTTGAGGACAATCCCATTGCCTCTGCAGTATGAAATACCTGATAGAGGTTCCTACCCACCTTGTGCAGGCAGATTCCCCCCTCCACACACACACACACATACACACTTTTTAGCCTTCAGGGAAAGCCTTAAAATCTCGCTATGCTGACTGGCATGGGGTCCTAAAGAATAAGGTGCTGACTGGAGATGGTTGGCACACTAACAGAGGAGGCACTCCATCTTTCTCCTCCAAACCCTTGGTTTTTTTTTTTACCTTGTTTTACTTTTTGTAATTTGAACCCATTTTTATATTTATAATCATTGAATGTTTCGCCTTGATATAAGCCGCTCAGAGTCACCTGAACCATGAGGTGAGCGACAAATAAATTTGATAAATAAATGAAATGAAATAAATCAACACATGAATTAAAAAATCTTAAGACAGGGATGAGAACAAAAAGGTACAATAGTCCTTATTGCACACAATATACAATAGTTATAAGTCCTTGACTCGTAAACATTCATTTAGTGACTGTTCAAAGTTATGACAATGCTGGAAAAAGTGACTTGCTTTTGCTTGGTCCTTGAGCCAAGCACGTGAGCATGATCTGGGTGCTTTGGCAATCAAAACGGGCTCTCGTGGTCCCCATTTGCAACTTTTCCAGCCAGCTTCTGACATGCAAAGTCAGTGGGGAAGCCGGCAGGGTAGGTCACAAACTGTGATCACATGTTGTGTTGCTTAATGACTGCACCACTTAATGATGAATTCTTCCAGTTGCAATTGTGGTTGCAAGTCAAGAATTACCTGCATTCCAGAATAGCATAGGGCAGGGGTAGGCAACCTTGGCTCTTTTATGACTCGTGGACTTCAACTCCCAGAATTCCTGAGCCAGCCATGCTGAGGGGAAAGGGAGAGGTTTCCAAGCTGAGCCATGCTGGCTCAGGAATGCTGGGAGTTGAAGTCCACGAGTCATAAAAGAGCCAAGGTTGCCTACCCCTGGCATAGGCACTTAAACCCCAGAATAATTATAGGCGAAAGCTTAATTCCAGAGAAAAACCATTTCACAGGGGTCGGTTTCTCCATCTGGGGGAACTCTCCTCTTGCCATCCTGGGACCATCTAACCCCGATGGATACCAAGAAGAGGCCTGCCCTTCAACAAAGGAGGCCTTCCTGGTAGAAGACATTCCTTGACTTCCTTTTCAAGGCTTGAAAAGTCAGCACCAAAAACATGAATTCGAATGAGACAAGCAGCCTCTATAGTTCTTCTGATAAAGGACAGGTATCCTATGTTGGCATGAGTTAACTCAGTTCATAACCTCACAGCTCTAATTACCTGCATACTATTTACCTCCAAGACCTCATCTGAAAGTTACTAGTATGAGGATAGCTGTTGGACAGGAAGCTTCTATGGGGAAACTTTGGCCTAAATAATTTTAAAATAAATAAATATGTGTTATCCATGTGTTATTGTTTTAAAGTGTTTCAGCTGCTATGCCCTTACATAACAGTACAAACTAGATCACTTGAGATTCAAGTTGTCGGGTAAAAGCTGTAGCAGTGACAACACAGAACTCAGTGTAAAGCTTCTTTGATCACCTACATCAATTAGAAGTTTAACCGAAGACAACTTTGAACCGAAAGGTCTTAGATACTCAAGAGATGCTTTACAATGAAAGGGAGTTCTACATCTTTTGAAGTCCTGAGCTTCTCTATGATGTTTTTTTGGGCAATGGCTTATGAAAACAATGTGTACCTTTCACAAACCATTACCATTTTTCCAATCATATCTGCTGCAGAGGACTTGCCAGATAGGCTTGTTATCAAAATGCCAATTTTGATAACAAGCTCCTAACTAAACTCCTGTTCCAAAAAGGCTAATCTCATATTGGGGCACATGTCAAGCTAAAGCCTCAAGCCTGAGTGTATGAATTTTGGGCAATAAGAAGTCCCAGTCATTCAGCATATTCCTCTTCCTGGATGTCAAGCTGATGCCAGTATGTTGTCTCGGTCCAAGTGAAGAAACAGTTAAATTCTGGGGAAAATGCAATTGAACCAGAAGATGAAAAAATCTCATTTTATGGTACAGTAAATATTAGGCAAAGCCAGGATTAAGCTAGAGTCACGCTAACCTGAAGGGATGCTTGATGAAGAAATCAGGAAATGTCTAACTGTCAGTTTTTTCCCAGAGGAAAATGTACCTAGGAAGTGACATTTTTTATCTATAAATTGAGATCGGTGTTACTCTTCATGTCATGCTGACCCACCTACTAAATGTTTGTAGTTTTCCAAATGGAAAAAAAGCTATTGAATAATTAAATTTAGATGAAGATGCGAAATTAAGTTTTCAGATCTTTTCCTACTAAAGCACGGGTGTCAAACTCGCCACGTCACGTGACATGTCGCGACGTATCGCAACTCTTTTTGTATTGCTGGCAATGGGGTGGCCGCGGCTTCGGTATGATGAAACCGGCCTGCGGGCCGGCAGTTTGACACCCCTGTACTGAAGAAATGTAAATTAAATGGAAAGTAAAATGGATACAATGCGAGCTTGCCTGATAGCTTTCTTAAGTTTCAGATGAGAAGCAATATCTAAAGTTGAATAGTATATTGTGCTAAGTCATGGATGATACAGTATATTGCTTGAAGGATTATGATTGGTGAAGAGCTGAAAGGTCTGGCAGTTGAACCAGTTGTGTGGTTGTTCCAATATAGTGAGAGCTTTGGGGCGTGGGAGTTCCTCCCCTTGCCTCTGGGTAAACACAATCAGTCCCTGGGCTTATAAAATGAGATTTCTTTAGCAAAGATATTATCTTTAGAACAGATCTAAGTCAGGAAATCTCTTGGAACAGTGAGATAGGGAAGAGTCAGATACATTCTGAAGATCTTGGTGTCAGTTCCCAGTGCCCTGGAAATTGTTGTCGTTCGTTGTTTTAATCATTTAGTTGTGTCGGACTCTTGGCGACTTTATAGGCAAGTGTTCTCTGTGCTACTGGAAATAGATGGGTCAACAGTTTGACTATTGGATCTGAGTGAAAAAGAAAGCTAACGTGCTATTTTTCTTTCAGAACCTAAGGCTATTTCTGAATTGTAAGCAACAGAAAAAAAGCAAAAATAAACTTAAAATCGCTCTAGTAAGAACACTGAATCAACTCATGCTCTTTTCTAGGCAATCATGGCTCTCTGAAAATAGATTTCCCAATTAATACATCTGGAAACTCCATTAAGTGTTCATTTTATGGCACTAAGCTACTGAATAACAGTTGCTGAGAGAAAACAGAAAAGATGCCATGTTGCTTTCACTCCCCATTGTTTGATGTCCCAGACTTAACTGGTTGGCTGTCAGTAACATGATGTTGAACTAAATCAGCCTTCATAAGAGCCAGCAAATATTTTCTTATGTTTTATGCCTTAATTCATTTTTAATTATTTTGGATCCTATCCTACCCACAGTGGCAAAACCTTGTTAGATGGACATGAATAACAACTAGGGCTTAGAGGATTTGAAGACTGGAGGACATCAAATTGGAGACAGCTGCCGCAGTTTAGCAAGTCTCCTCCACATCAGCTCTCATGAAGAGAGTGCTTTGTGGGGTAAGCGCTCTGATCAAATCCAAGAACATTTTTCTTCAATTTCTTATGTGAAAGAAAAGGTTGGGGGTGGGAGAAAACAAGCAAACAAAACATCAGGCATTTTCTCTTACTGCAGTTGGGATAGTTTCCCTTTGTTCTTATTTTTGGTCAGTGAAGTATCCCTTGCATTTATCAATGTCATGAGCTACTTCATGACTCCAGCAAAAGAAGTGAAATATAAATCTGTATTTGGTGAATCAGGGAGAAGAATACAGCATCCAATTTAGACCTGAATCTATATAATATTCATTTGGTTGAGAAGGAATAAAATTAATAAGGAACTGTGGTTCCAGTTCTTTAGTTCTATGATGTAGCACCTACTTTACACTCTGAAGCTTCCAGATTCTTCGTCCTCGGCAACTCTCGTTAGAAAATGATTAGGTTGAAGGAGATACTGAACACTTTTGCAGGAACACATCCAGACAAAGCAGCTGAAATATGAAGAAAATACTTTAAATCTGAATTATATACGTGTGAGATCAGTGTAACCCAGCTGATTAGGAATCATTCATCTTTGGATGGTGTCACATCTTCTCACTTTGGCAAAACAGTGATAAAATGTATTTGATTCTGGTGATAGTGAATGAGAATTGTAGTATTAGAATCACAGGTTGAATGAAACATATCTGTTTTGTGCATAGTTGAAACTCATCTAATACTGTTCTGGAGGTTGGAGAATATTGCACATATTTGTGTCCAATGTGTGCTTTTTGTTTTTTTGTTAGGAAGCAATAGGATGAGATATAGTTAGGCATCGGAATATTGCTCCACTGTTTTGGGAATAAACGCTAAAGAATGAACATAATAGCATAGCAATAGCATTTAGACTTATGTACCACCCCTTAGCATTTTACAGCATTCTCTGGGTGATTTACAATGTAAGCATTATTTGCATATTGCAAATGGGTCCTCATTTTACCGACCTTGGAAGGATTGAGCCCTGTTAGGATTGAACTTCAGTTTGTGGGCAGAGTTTGCCTGCAATACTGCACTTTAACCACTGCACCACCAGGGCTCCTATTTAATATTTTAACTTAAACCAGTCTTCAGACTGATACTATATTAATACATTACATATTAACAGTATCAGTCTACTAAATTTTTAGGTTGGATGCTTATATGCCATCTAATCATTAAGCATTCCTATTTCCAGAAGAGCCTGGCATATCTGAAAGACAATAGAAGGAGAAGGCTGATTTGAAAATGTTGAAAATGTAATGTTGAAAATGTAATGTTCCATGATTTTCACATTTTGTAGCCACAGTAGAAGCTAGTGGTTGCACCACTTAACCTAAAATAATATTTTGTTTGAGCTAGGATTTTAATTGATGACATGACAATGAAATCATCTCGGTACACAATGACAGTGTCTACAGTTTTAAAAAGGAAAGGTGGTTATTTGGAAAAATTCAGTAATTTAGTAAGCCTTCTAAATATATAATAAATTTCAAAAGTATGCTGATCCATGATTTCTTCCAACTTAAGGTGCATTCACACAGTTGCTTTTCTATGCTTTCCTCCCATCTCAGAGCAGGAAGAAAATCATGTAGGCATATATCATGCTGTCCCATAGTGTGCCTCTGTGACACTGTAGGAAGAATGACTGATCATGTTTTGCCCAACATCACCAACTGCAGGAAAAAAAACTGCAAACAAATTGCATAGAGAACATATGTCAGGCCAATGCTTTTATATTCAAGGCTGAGTCAACCTTGAGCTGGTCAGGATCGAACTCCTGACTCTGGGCATAGTTAACCTGCAATACTGCATTATAACCACTGTGCCACAATCAAATTTATATTTGATTTTATGTTTTGCCAGAGGATTGTTGATGTATGGACTATCAACCAGCAGATGGCAGCATAGAGGCTTTTTCTGTCTCTTGTAGCTGCCATCCATTTGCAGATCCTGGATGCAATTACTAGATAAGTGCTGTTGAAGTTTGAGAAAAGAGTTTGGTTCATGTGAAAGAGATTCTCATTATGAGGCAGTGAATATTTATCCTTTAAAATGCAGTGAGATAGCGTAATTTCAGAAGATAGATTACTAGTCTTCCTTGAAGCCAAAACAACATGACAGAATAGGTGCAGAGCCCAACAACAAACAAGAGTGGGTGATTCAACAGCAAACCTCCTGGGCCAATAGGAATGAAGCATGTTTCTGAGACAGACTTATTCTTCCTAAGGCTCCTTCTCCATGCACCCCACAATGCCCACATTGAATTCTGGAGTTTGTAAGATGGACACATAAAAATGATGGTGGCACAGAGGTTAGAATGCAATATTGCAGGTTAACTCCACCCACAGCCAGCAGTTCGATCCTGATTGGCTCAAAGGTGACTCAGCTTTCCATCGTTCCGAGGTGGATAAAATGAGGACCCATGGGGATTGTTGGGGGCAATATGCTGACTCTGTAAACGGCTTAGAGAGGGCTGTAAAGCACTGTGGAGTAGTATATAAGTCTAAGTGCTATTGCTATTGCTATGATTAGACAGACAGACAGACAACTATTTTCATACCAGAATACCTAAAGCAGGTTGTGATGAGATGATATTCTCTGCGAATGGTTAGTTGGACACCTTTATGGCAAAGCAAGCAGGATTTGTGGATGAGCCCTTAGACAATCTTCTCCACCTGCCCTAAAATGTTATTTTAAAGCTTGGTGGTTATATAGGTACAGTTTCCATTCCAAGATTTGATACTTCCTAAACACATTTTAAATATATCCTCCTTGGATATAAGTGGAGATTATTTTAAAAGTTTGTTTCTGTGGGATGTTTCGAAGGGAGAGTAATTTCTGTAGATGGAAGAACTAACCATCCTTTCCACTACCTGGAGGCTCTTGTAAAATCATCCCCATCCTGCAATTATGTTTTAATATAGGAGTCATTGATATCAGTGGAGGATGTTTTAAAGTCTAATTGCCTTTGGAAGTGTTTTGGGAAGTTGAATATTGGCCTCGGGACGTGTGCCTGCTTATTGATGCCTAGAGATGCTGTCATAGGTAATTGCAGCAGTTCACACTTTTAGCCAATATCTTCCTCATTCCTACCTTTTGTTCTTCTGGGAGGAAAGAGGAAGAAGTGTAAAAACAGGACTAGAAATATTCTAGCTTTCTACTCAGCTCCACTGAATCTGCTTTTCAGATTCCATTTGAATAATGTCTTCTATTCAACAAGAAGAAAGAAACATTTTTCCTGATCTGCAATAAGAATTAAATATGGACTTATTTTTCTTGCAATTATTACAATAATGAGTAGACAAGAGCCAGTTGTGTTCAGACTGCAATAAAAAGACAATTTAATGTAATTTGGAAAATTGGGATCCAATGTCATCCGTTCACTTTTAAGTACTCACTGTACTTTTTTTTTTTCCCCTAAAGTGCTTAATGTGGATAAAGGATTCAAACAGAATCTCCAGAGGATTGGAAAGACTGCCGTGCCTATTATACTTAGCATCTTCCACTTGGGATACACAGTCTGTATTCCGATTTTCCCTCAAATGTTTGTATAATAACATGAAACATTCTTAGTGTTTCTGGAGAGAGAGAAAAATACCAAGAAACCAGTAAAAAAAAATCCATTTTTTCCTCCATAAATATTTTCCAGTTGCTGAGCTAGCCCTTTACAAGACAACTAATGAATAAGGTTTTCCTTAGTTATTTAACAGGAAGGAAAATATGATTTAAAAGAAAAACAAAGAATCAGGATTAAGTAGAAGCAATGTCCGGAGATCTTTATGTTCTTTCTGACCTATAAACTACATTAGAGGCAAATGTTATTTTTTTTTTTAAAATTTCCTACCTACAACACAAATTGTTTTACATCTTTTAATTATTTTGTATGTTCTCTTCATGAAATAAATTACACCCAATTACTGTTGCTCATAAATGTTTATAACAAACATATGAATTGAAATACAGTGAAAAACAAATATCTCCAGTAACAGCTATGTTAGAAATAGAGTGTACAGTTTACATGCATTCATTTTCTTCCCTTCATACTCTAGCATGGCCAATATAACAAGCATGCTGTGAGTGAAATAAATTTAAACAAAACATATTTGTTTGTAATTATTGTTGTTCCATTTCCCTTCTACCCTCCACTCCCATTATACATTAAATATCTGAGTTTCCATGTAGGTTTATTTTTGTTTTAAGATAGTTGCTGAAAGCACTCTGTAGTTTTTATGCATACAATTATTTCCACAGTGTGTAGAAATAATTTTCTTTTTACATTAGCCATAATCTCCTGTTCCTAGCAAACACAGATTAGAGATAAAGGGTGGCTACTATAGACTACTGGACTGGCTATAATTACATAATTACAAAAATATTGTTAATTCTATATTATTCAGCATATTCCAGGAGGAGACTGAACGGTTTTCTAGAATATGACTTGTAAAACAATATATTTTGCCTCTTTAATCATAGTTATTCTGACTTGAAAATTGGGATTTCTTTTTTCCTGTCAGGTTTCAGGTCTTTTTCTAATGTGGCTGTAGACAGAGCTTTTAATATAATTTAGGACAGATGATTATTCTCCCCAGGAGTAGGAGTTGTGGATGATTTGCCACATTATCTTATTGAATGCCCTTTAAAGTAATCTCACACATGAAAGCAGCATTTTCCATTTTGATATAAAAGATATTTTGTCAGAAAAGTTTGCAGTCTTTGCCATACTAATCAGGGAGAAACTGGGAATCTGGTTAGATCTAAGAGAATGATTTGAGGTATGGTTTCCAAATTTTCTACTTGGTGACATGGTCAGTTATTGAACTCTCCAATAAGTTTATCTCATCATTATAACACTTTTGAATTTTTTTCAGATGATATTATCAGTATAAGTCAAGATGACTCTGATGCTTTGCCATGTACTTCAGTGACAACATCACATCTTGCTCAACTGAAATTAAAATTGTTCACTTTTCATTCAGTAGGAAGAACTGAGAGTTACTTACAGAAAGTAGAACTTTTACACCTTGATGCAGTGATACCTTTGAGGGGGAAAAATAACAAAATAAGGGGGGGGGGAAAGACTGCGTTCGCTTATCTGACTTTTTAACAATTAGGTTGAAATTGTGGTTTTAATGGAAAGGTGGCTTATGGAATCAATCTTAAATCTTGGATGTTATTTAAATTGGGAAACCATAGTTTCAACTGGGAAACTGTGACCATCCTAGACCAAGCTAAATAAAAAAATGCACTCAGACAATCAACCATCAATAGATACATCATACATGGAGATAAACCACATGTATATACTATTCAAATAAGACAATCAAAAAGCTAAAAAGGAAACAAAAAGGTCAAAACAGCTCCTCACCAGCAATCAACACCCAGAAAAGCAGAGATTAAAACCAAGATTAACACTAGACCAACAACCAAGCAATAAACAATACCCCAAACAAGGAATACCAACTCAGACAAACAGTAAACAGAAGCGTAATCAAAGAATCACCATGAACGACCCCACCATGACTGACAGGGCAAGCCAGTTATATATAATCAGAGAGCAAACTCTACTCCATTCTAGTACTGACAATGTTACCTAGTTGAGTAATGAAATGTCTGCAAGAAAACAACCAAGCTCAAAGAGCACCAAGGACCCCAACCCTGAGCTACAAATATTCACCTCTACAATTGCCTCTATGGTGCACTGTTAAGAATCTGCATTGTAATTCTGGCACAGTAAAGAACTTATGGTTTGGTGTTAGCATTTCCTTGCTACTAACTTCATTTAAAGTAAAACTTTATGGAAATTTTTTTAAAAATTAATGTGTGGCAAACCACTTTAGGATAAATGAGAAGAATGAAGAACTACTGACATCTCAACAATTCCATAATGCTATGGAAAATTATGATTTCCGTGCATACCCTTAATGGCTGCTGATACAGTAACAGGACAAGAAGAAGCAGACAAATATTTGAACAAAGTTTTCCCATTTTCGGAAGCACTTTTTCTACCCGTATCAGAAATCTCTGAGCTTTAGCTTCCCAAAACTATTCCATTCCAGGATACTTGCATTTCTTTTTAATTTTTCCCCCTTCCTTGGGCAAATTTAGGAAGAAATAAAAAAATGTTAGAATACTAAATGGGCGTAGAACCTGGCAATACTTGAAATTTCTTCATCTCCATTAACGATGGGAAGGAATCACTCTTTTCAAGGCTCAAGTTAGTGCATTTGAGAGCAGATTTTCTGTTTTGTTGGCTAAATTTGAGTGTGCCAATAAGCTAAAAATGGAGGCTGAATGAATCATTCCAGCGTCTGGATACAACACAGGAAATACTGGAGCCCATAGAGACTTCCACAACCCTGCCGGCATTTCTCCAGCGCTTAGAAAAACATGTAATTGTCCATTGACCTATTTGTCTGTTAGAAACACAACACCTTCACAGCTTGGGAGACCTGGATGCTAAAAATATTTGAGGTACATAAGCAGACTGAAGAAAGAGCTGAATGTGGCTTTGAATTTGGCCTTAGAGTAACCATGGTTTTGTCCTCCAAACTAAATAGGTAGTTTTTGTAAAAAGAAAAAGCTACAGGCAGTCAGTGTGAAAGCTTTGTTATACTAAGGCAAAACTTTTAGCTATATTTGGAAGAAACAAAAGTCCTCTAAAAGTTTTGAATCTTCTGAAGGCTGGGGGCGATGGACACACACACACAGAGGTAGGTAAAAAACTCAAAATGGTGGCTGTGAGCATGGTCACCACACATAAAAAACAGTGTATTGGTGCTGCTGATACACTGTATGTATGTGTATACACGCACATATGCATACACACACACACACATATTGTATATATATTTCTCAACTTTCCAGCCCAGCCTACTACCACAAGCTTCCTTCTGGTCCCTCATCCAAGTATACTAATGATTTTATGTAGGCCTCCATTTTTAAAAAAAAACTAAATAAATAAATAACCTTGGTTAAACCAAAATATAAATCTGCATGAAACATTCAAATTTTCTAGGATTTTAGTATTTAGATAAATTGTTAGATGATTTCTTATCTTGCAATTTCCTTAATTTAACAAAATTTCAGGATGAATAAACTGAGAAAACAAAAGCGTCATTTAGCATAAAGGCTAATTTACTGATTCCAATTAAAGTTATACATGCATATGTGCACCTTTGTAACATAACTAAATAAATCTAGCTTATGTACCATTTTAATGGCTCTTCAAATTATTTCAATACATACTGTAAAAACATTCCAGGGGTTAATAATAAACATCTCGCTCACGTCAGCACTCTAAAATGAACCTTTATTGATGCTCACAATTTCTTATTAAGGAAGTATCTCGCCAGCCTTTATCAATTGTGGTTAATAGCTTTTGTTCTCATAATGAGAAGATAAATAACTTATTGCCAATAAATGTGGAAAATTAAAGCTATTATATAAAATAACATAATTAAAAGATTAATTATAACAAGGGAAGAGGTAGGATTTTCCATTCCTCCTGAAGCTGAACTTTCAATAAACTTTCATTGTAAGATGACCTATATTCTTAATCCTGGGCAGCTTCAATAGCATCACAACAGAGAAAGATTCCATCTGAATTTTGATTTGTAAAGACTTGCATTTTATATAGAAGCACAACATTTCCAGCAACTAGAAAATAACACTTCTTTCTATATCTTTCCCCCCAGTTTACTTTTGATAGACAGATAAATTAAATTCTGTGTATTTTATTTATTTACTTATTTTATATCTTGCTTTTATCTTAAGAAACAATAAAAATATTCAACATACACAGAGTTTTATCTCTCACCCGGCAGTTTTATGAATGCCAGAGAGTTTCTTTGGAATAATATCCCTGGAGGTTGTGACATTTTGTATTATTTTAGTTTATAAACAGCTTGAGAAAAGGAAAACGCTACCTGAATGCTACCGCATAAAATCAAAGGGCTCTGTTTTCAAATCAAATCCTGTGTTCATTTCTATCATAGGCTGTCTCAATCAAAATCTGGCATTTGTAGTTCGAACTACAGTTGTTTTCCTAAACTTTATTTAGGAGAAGCGAATGTGTGCCTTTCAAGTCCTTTCAGTTATTTCTTCATTATTCAAGGACTTAAAGAAAATTGCCTAAAAATTACTTCTTATGAGAACATATCTTTTAAACAAGAGAAAGGTGCTTGTGGAGAGAAAAAAATGTCATACAGTTAAGAATATGATGGATCTGCCTGCTATGCATGTTTATCTTCTTCCCAAAATAGCAGCTATGCAGTTTTTGAAGTGTTCCTGGATCCAGGATTCTCTCCAGTGGTGGGATTCAGCCAGTTCGCACCAGTTCGGCAGAACCGGTAGCTAATTTTTTGTTGCCCAGGCCCAGAATGGACTTCCGGAAGTGGCATCCACACAGAACCGGTTGTTCACATATTTGAATCCCACCACTGACTCTCTCTGATACCTTGATATCAAGCTACTAGATCTGGGATGCAAATTTTCAAATAACCACTAGAAGAAAATAGAGAGAGCTAGAAAACTTTTACTCTGTACAACCATCTATTGGTCATGCAGCCCTCTTTTAAAAGCCCTAAGGTTGACCCAGATCCAGTGTGGAAGAGTGGTTTTTTTTTATATTGTTTCCGATAGAATTGCCATCACATCAAGAATCCTTGCTCTCATAAAATGGAATATATATTTGAAACAACTGGATCTGATTAATCTACTGGATCTGATTAATAAGGTTGCCAATAATAGCAATAGCACTTCAAAATGCTTTACAGCCCTCTCTAAGCAGTTTATAGAGTCAACATATTGCCCCCAACAATTTGGGGGCCCTCTTTTTACACCTTCGGAAGGATGAAATGCTGTGTCAACCTTGAGCCACTGAGAATCGAACTGCTGGCAGTCAGCAGAAATACTGCAATACTGCATTCTAACCACTGCGCCACAAGAGCTAATAGTAAGTTTTAACTGGATCAAAGTACAGTAATCAGGCTGGTTTCTTGGAGACCTAGATCAATGGTAGAATAATCAGTCACTTGTTTTTCAGCTCTGATAGAGAAGATATACAATTCTGTAGGTCAAAATAAGGGAGAGAGAGCTCCAATTGACTACGTAGGTGGTTGGACTAATCTGCTATATTACTCCATCGCTATCATTACACATTATGCTGGTTTATTTCCAAGTAAAATACAAAGTAGTTGTAGTTCATTTTTAAAGATTGCAGCGATATGGTCCTGAGAAAACAACATTGCTTTTGCAGAATCTTCAGCACACATTAAAGAGGTTAGGCAGCCTGCTACTGACTCTTCTGTTTAAGATATATAGTCAGGCTGCTTTATAACTGCATAGAGCAGATTAACTTTTTCATGAGTTTTTAAACAAGCTTTTTTTAAAAAATGCATTTTTGTGAGATAAGGCTTTTAGTTGACATTTGAATTGTTTGTTTATTTTTACTTTTTATAGGCTTCCTGAATCTCAGTAGGTCTCAGATGCTAACTAAAGTAAAAAATACAAAAAACAAAATCACTTAAATATGAGCCAGCAGTGTGCTGCAGCTGCCAAAAAAGCCAACACAGTGCGAGGCTGCATTAAAAGAAGGAAAGAATCAAGATCACGTGAAGTGTAAATACCACTTTACAATGCCTTGGTAAGGCCACACTTGGAATACTGCATCAAGTTTTGGTCACCACAATGTAAAAAAGATGTTGAGACTCTAGAAAGAGTACAGAGAAGAGCAACAAAGATGATTAGGGGACTGGAGGCTAAAACATATAAGAACGGTTGCTGGAATGGTGTATGTCTAGTTTAATGAAGAGAAGGACGAGGGCGGACATGATAGCAGTGTTCCAATATCTCAGGGGCTGCCACAAAGAAGAGGGAATCAAGCTATTCTCCAAAGCACCTGAAGGCACGACAAGAAGCAACGGATGGAAACTAATCAAGGAGAGAAGCAACCTAGAACTAAGGAGAAACTTCCTGACAGCTAGAACAATTAACCAGTGGAACAATCTGCCTCCAGAAGCGGTGAATGCTCCAACACTGGAAGTTTTTAAGAAGAGACTGGACAGCCATTTGTCCGAAATGGTATAGGGTTTCCTGCCTGAGCAGGGGGTTGGACTAGATGAACTCCAAGGTCCCTTCCAACTTATTATTATTATTATTATTATTATTATTATTATTATTATTATTATTATTATTATTATTATTATTATTATTATTATTATATTATTATTATTATTTTATTATTATCATCATCATCATCATCATCATCATCATCATCATCATCATCATTATTATTATTATTATTATTATTATTATTATTATTATTATTATTATTATTATTATTATTATTATTATTATTATTATTATTATTATTATTATTATTATTATTATTATTATAAAAAGGAAAGTACCACCCCCCAAACAACATATAATCAAAGAAAAGCCATTCAATGGGCTCAACCTTCACTCTGTCTCAAAACCTGGGAACTATTTTTAAACTTGTACTCACCAATTTGACTGTTTTAGTTTTTAACTTTTAAAATGAGTTTGCTTATTTTCTGTTTGTTGAATGGAATTCTCTTTGTCACATCCTTTGAGCAGACAGGCAAGAGATAAATGTAAATAAATAATAAAATAGTATCCAAAAGCTCTGTCAATTACACTGAGGGTGATTTGATTTTTGTTTCCAAGAATGACATTGTATACTTAGCTTCTCTAAGCTCATGTCTTACACACCACTGATATTAGTGATCAAAACTAAGCAGCATTGGGTTATTACAGTATATCCAACATCGAAGGACATTGCCGAAGACTTGAGTATTTGAGATGTTCAAACTGCAAACTGCAAAACAGGCTTCTGCAGAACTGCCATGAAGAGAGGGGAAAAGAATGAAGCAAAGGAATGTGGCTATTTCACTTGGCTCTTAGAAGCAAGGGATGATGTTGTTTCAAGAAACAAATTCAAAGGAAACATCACTTCCATGTCCTGACCTGACTTATTAAACAAATTCCATTCATACATACTTTTATTCCCAATAGGTCAATCTAGGCCAGATTAGGCTGATGCTACAATTAGAAAATCTGTTCAAACTCTTTTGCAAAATAAGTTGGAAAAAAATATCACGTGCATTGGATTAAGTCTGAAAATACTTGGTTCAACTGGCTACTAAGCCATTCGTTATTAGATAGTCCTGCATAAGACTAGCCGTTATTCGATGTTATTTCTGGAGGAGAGATGGGGATATCTGCTCTGTTCCCACTCTTTCCATCTCTTCCACAGCAGCCCTTGGTTTATTTGTTTTATATGGCATAACAGAAAACAGCATTAACCGTTGTTTTTACTTTTGGTACTCACGTTGCTGCTTTTTGATGGGAGATCCTTGTGAGGTCCAGTAGCCAGAATGTGTAGACTAGCCATGACAAAGTCACATTGCCTGGGGTGCACCCGAGGAGGCTACATGGCACCTGAGTTGTGCTTAGTGAAATCTAGCTACATGCCTTATCCTGCGTGAAAATCCAGACCAATCAGGGCTTCAGTGTGGACTATTACTATGTTCAGACCAATGTATCTTCTGTTAAATCTTCCTAATCAACAATGAGAAGTCAGAGTTCGAGGAGGTGACCTCCTGTCTGTTTTCCCTCTGTGATCAAAATTCTTAATGCCAGAAGAAGGAATCTCTGTTAACTTAATTTATCTCATAATCCATATTGCATAGGAGTATTGCGAGCCTAAATCTGGAGGAGGAGGAGGAGGAGGAGGAGGAAGAGGAAGAGGAAGAGGAAGAAGAAGAGGAAGAGGAAGAGGAAGAGGAGGAGGAGAAGATATGCATGATGCCTTTAGCTTCCTGGAGGAAAAGCACAATGCAAATCAATAAATCAAAAGAAACTCTAGAAGCAGCAGCATCTGGCTGTTTTCCCATATTCTGATCAGCCTTCAAATAAAGCCTCCAAGTAAATAAGCATTTCCTTCATATGTGTTCTTGAAACCAATTAGAGTTTTCATGGGAAACAAATGGAGACTGATGGGGTAATGGGGAGGGGAGGGAGGAATGGCTATTAACAGCCGGCATATGCTGGAAGAGACTAGAAGGCAGGGAAAATGGAAGAAGCAACAGATTGATGGAAAAATGTATTGTGTATCCCTGAAGTTCTGCTATTACAATTTTGCAGTAGATGAAAGCAAAGGAAACTAAAAAGAATGCAGAGCAGCTAAAATTGTTCAACGGGGAAGTGTTGACTGTTCTGAATCTCAGTTAATGCTACCCTCCTATTACAAAGTCACTTTTTTTACATCTCGTTGTGAAAAACCTCCAAAGTGACAGATTTGGAAGAAAGTCTGTTGCAGTCAGGGACTTACAGAAACTGTTCCTTTTGTTTTTGTCTTTTGTTTTTTTCTTAAGCAAGGCACAAATTCTGAATGTGCCTCTCTTGACATATGTATGTTCAGACATGTGTTGAAATCAATAAGCAAAACATAATTGATCCCAGCAGCTTTTGCTATCTTCCAGTATAAAATATTCCAGAATATATTTATTATTTATGCAAGAGGAAATGCTTGCTTCCTTGACACGATTCCAACAATCTCAGAATAGTTTATAATCCATAAAAGGCATCAAAATAAAACAGTAAAAGGAGACAAAAACCCATGATATTTTACAACATTAAAAATAGTAAGGATCCCAAGACAATAATAGAGAGCCACACATTTGCACTAGATCTTCTATTTTGTGAAGCTACATTGGATGCCAGTAGACTTTCAGTTCCAATTTAAAGTGCTGGGAAGCATCCAGAAACTACCTATGGACCCTTTATGACCTTGTGGAGCATCTGCTCTAGGTCAAATATGCCTACCAAGTGTGATCTAGCCAGGAGGGATCACAAGAGGTTTCCACTTCAAGAGATCCAGTGGGAAGCAGCTTTGTTATCTTTATTTTATCTAATAAAATAAAGATAAAACAAACCACATTGTTTTGAAGAGTGTGCAAAAACGAACATTTTGAATGAAGGTTGGGGGCTGCTTCCCCCAACCTTCATTCAAAATGTTCTTTTTTGCACACTCTTCAAAACAATGTGGTTTGTTTTATCTTTATTTTATTAGATAAAATAAAGATAACAAAGGTATGCTTCTTAGGTTTCTATTACTAGTATTGTCTGGGGTCTTGCAGATAACAGCATGCACATTTCCATAAAATAAACAAAATGCCTTTCTCAGACATGGGACACGAATAAAGTCCTTCTGCAGATCTCAATATTTCAGCAGGTACATTAAAAATATATATTTGGGTATTCCCTTCATGAACCTCCCCCCAAAAAATCTCTGATTCATTCACTCCCACCAGGAACTTGCTTAGATCTCCTCAGTAGATCTAAGATGTATATCAGCTATATGCATCCTACCTTTTTCAAGTTGGAAGACCTGCAGCTGCCTCTTGGGCATCCTTTGTGCTGATGCTGTGAACACAGTTCAACTGAATGACTCCCATTTTTATTTTTGGTTTATGTCAGTGATGCAATTCAGCCAATTCGCACCAGTTCGGCAGAACCGGCAGCTAATTTTTTGTTGCCCAGGCCCAGAATGGACTTCCGGAAGTGGCATCCACAGAAAACCGGTTGTTCACATATTTGAATCCCACCACTGGTTTAAGTGCCCTCTCAAACACCATATCCCAAATTATTTGCCAGTGAAAAAGGTGACAAAAGTTGTCGAAGGGTAATGATGCTATTCAAATATCAGTACATGTAGCAACGGTCTTGTTTAGTGACCCTTCAGTTTCAACAGTGATGAAAAAGTAAATTTAGAACCAATTCTCACATTTATAATCTTTGCAGGTCTGTAAAGTAAAGGAAACTGAAGTAAGATCATAAGCACAGTTGTGTGGTCACTTAAGGATTGCTTCATTTAATGACTGAGTTGCTGGTCCCAGTTGTGGCCCCTAAACAACGACTATCATTTGGCTAATCCAGATGAGGACAATTGTTGTTATTTTAAGAGCTGCAAAGATAAGTTAGGTCCTTGTCACACAGGCATCTATTAATATTAATTTTAAAAAACCCTGCCTATAAATGTTCTGATAACTGATACTTAAAAACCCAAATATGTGGTCTACTCTCTTGAGGAGGATTTGATTAAATAATGACATTCACTTTCACAATAGTGTGCCTGTGCCAGTGTTATTGTAGAGAGAAAGGGGGGTGGGGTGAAGAGAGAGAATTTTCTTCATGCTTATTTCAAATATTTTTACCAAAAATATCACAGGAGAGAAGTCATAATGAAAATAAATCTTAAAGGAACGTTTATAGGTCAAGAAAACAAAGCAAATGTCTGACTTCATGCTAAATTTATACTGGTTCTATTTCAAGGCTCTGCTAAGGAAAACCTAAATATTCCCACTTGAAGCAAAAGAATATTTTGCCAGACTAGTATAAATAGCAATAACGGAATGAAATTTATATAATTTATTTGCCACTAAATGTGATATAAAAGAAGATGGTCTCAACTTCCATCAGTGATATACTGTAATAATATTAGGAGTGACATGGAATGTAAAAAACTAAGTTAAATGTTTTCACACTGTAAACTGTCAGAGGGTTTCAGGCTAGTGATAATAAAACAATCAAATGTAGTATCAGAATACGCAGTACAAATTGCTTCGAATGCAAATAATAAAACTTTTTATAAATTTCTTATTTCAGCTTCTGGTTTCTCAACTTCAGCCAACCTTCATTGGCTCAAATGTTCTTCCTTTTCTTTCCTCCCCAAATATCCAAAGGTCTGTGTTGACACATAGAGGAAATGAAGACACTGAACATATGCACTTGTATATTAAGCCATCTGAATGTTATGAACATTTTTCTAGATCAATCATAGAGGTATTATTGTAGCTTAGGCAGCAGGTAAATTCATTGACCACAAGCTTGGACAATACAGAGATGCAAATAACCCAGCATTCGGCACTGGTGATCTTCCTCTGGAAGCCTACTAGAGAAGTTAAGGAGGAAAGAGGCTCAGGACCAATTTTTAACATTCATTACCCACTATTAAGTGCTTGTGGTGGAGGCAATCATATCACAGAGAAGAGCAACAAAGATGATCAGGGGATTGAGGGCTAAAACATATAAAGAACAGTTTTGGATATGTCTAGTTTAATGAAAAGAAGGACTAGGGGTGTCATGATTGCCATAAAGAAGAGGGAGTCAAGCTATTCTCCAAAGCATCTGAAGGCAGGACAAGAAGCAATGGATGAAAATAATCAAGGAGAGAAGCAACCTAGAACTAAGGAGAAATTTCCTGACAGTTAGAACAATTCATCAGTGGAACGACTTGCCTCCAGAAGTTGTGGATGCTCCAACACCGGACATTTTTAAGAAGAGATTGGACAACCATTTGTCTGAAATGGTATAGGGTTCCTTATTTGAACAGGGGGTTGGACTAGAAGACCTCCAAGGTCCCTTCTAACTCTGTTATTCTATTAATCCAGTGAAGTTCCTTAGAGGACCAAAGTGGCCTTCATTCTTGGCCTTTGGACTGAGGTAACGGCCAGATGGGTGATTCCATTTACTGAAACCATCCTGAACAACTAATGAGATTTCATGCAGAAAATTAAATCTGCATTTTACAATTCTACCACATGAGGATTGCTAATTAGGGGATTCATAAATTGCAGCAAGGAGGATGCTGAGTATGGAAGTTCGTTGCAGATTTTCATCAGTGTGCTAAGATGTCTGCTGGAATTATTTTGCTTTAACTAACCAATATTGGAAATGACTTTGGAATGAATTGAAAGATGAATTAATGCAACAAGACAAACCAAAGACCTTAGGAGAGCAATTTCAGTGTTGTGCGGCAGTTGAGGCAAGTTGGAAGAATTGACGCACAGAGATGGTTTCACAGCCTTTCTTAACTCTTTCCCAATTCCTTCTTCCAAATTGCCTACTTAGATAACAATAGTGCAAATAAGGGCAATTAAGAAATATCTACTCACAGCAGAGAAATATTATACATAAATATGTACAAATATTATGCACTGTTGCTGTGTTTTTAAATGAACTAGAAATAAAGCATAAATATGTATGTTTTTGTCAATTAAAACTGAATCTCATAATATAATTGTAATAAATATATTCAGAGGCCCACTCCACTTCTCTAAAACTGGATTGTCTTATATAGAGAGTATGCAGTTTATCTACAAAAAATCATTTAATGAAAACAGTATTACATATCCTTTCAGAAATTTTTTAATGTGATTATTCAGCTGTGCCAGGAGAAAGAACAATTGTGGTTTCCTTCAGCTCACAGTGAGCCCTAATTATGAAACAACCACCGCTTAATAAGATTTAAAAGCTAATACAGCCTGCCACTACAAATTAAAAAATTGGGACAAGATTGGATAGCTGCTATAACATTTCTGAATTCTACTGAAAGACAATTATTCTAATAAACAAATCTGTTGATCTGTAATGCTTAGAAATCCATTCTAATTTTTTTCTAAAGGTGCTAGGAGATTCTTATGCTATTAAAAATATGTGCCCAGTATACAATGGCCACAACATTAACAAATATAAGAAATATTACTAACAGAAAAAATGGTACCATTTTGATAGCCTTTCATTCAGAAAACAAAAACTCTGATTGATCTTTTGGGAAGGCTAAAAGAAAAAAGAAAATCAAGGTGGTGACTGCTTATGGGGATTCCATGTGTATTTTTTGTGGTGTCTTGGAATCAAAAGGGCTGCACCTTACTAAAACAGGGAAAAATGTACTTGGAAAAAGACTGGCCCAACTCATCAGGAGGACTTTAAACTAAAGTTGAGGGGGAAGGGTGACCAATCTTTAGAATCTCTAGAACCCAAAACCAATCAGAAATCCCAAGAAAACAAAGGCAGTGATGAGAAAAAAGAAAAACTTAAACAACAATCAGGAGATGCAGGAAACATACCCATGGACAGGCATAAAAGTCTTAAATGCTTATATACAAATGCTCAAAGCTTGGGGAACAAACAGGACGAACGAGAAGCAATAGTACACAAGAGTGGGTATGACATAGTTGGCATTACAGAAACCTGATGGGACAAAACCCATGAATGGAATGGACTGATGGATGGAAAAAAATGTTCAAAAGAAACAGGTCTACAAAAAGAGGAGGGGGAGTTGCATGATATGTAAGAGAACACTACATATCTACAGAAATGCACATGATCAAAGATAAAATCTCTCCAGAATGTAAATGGGTCAATATAAAAGAGAGAAAAAGGGACATTGCCATAGGTCTATATTACAGGCCACCCAACCAATCAGAAGAAATAGATGAACTCTTTGCCAACCAGTTAACAAACGTATGTAGGAAGCATACCACAGTAGTAATGGGAGACTTCAACTATCCAGATATCAACTGGGAGACAAACTCTGCAGCGAGCAGGAGATCAGATTCCTAACCAACCTAGACAACAACTTTGTCATCCAAAAGATGGAGGAAGGAACTAGATGTAAAGCTATACTGGACTTAATTCTTACTAATAGAAAAGAAGTGATTGAAGGAGTTGAAGTTGCTGGAACCTTGGGTGAAAGTGACCACGTCATACTGGAATTTAATATAATGCAAACACTAGCAATAGTAAACAATCCAACCAGTGTCTTAAACTTCAAAAGAGCCGAATTTAACAAACTCAAAGAGAACCTAGGAAAGATTCCATGAATGAAAATCCTAAAGGGGAAAACAACCCAAGAAGCATAGGAAACTCTGAAAAATGCGATCATAAAAGCCCAAACCAGCACAACACCATTGGAAAAGAAAAACAAGAAATTCAAGAAGAAACCAGCATGGCTGCACAAAGGTCTCTCTGACAAACTGAAAGACAAAAAGGACAAATACAAAAAATGGAAAGAGGGCCATATGACTAAGGCTGATTATCAGCAGACAGCCAGAACATGCAAAGATGAAGTCAGGAAAACAAAGGCTCAAGAACGAACAAAAACTTGCAACAGAAATCAAGGATAATAAAAAAGTTTCTTCCAACATATTAACAATAAGAAAAAAGTTAAGGAAACTGTAGGTCCACTAAAGAGAGAGGATGGCAAGGAAATAATAGACAACAGGGAGAAAGCAGAGCTGCTTAACTCATTCTTTGCATCAGTCTTCACACAAAAAGAAACTACAGCCCAACATACCAAAAAAACCACTGCAAAAGGCAAACTAGAAAAAAAATTAAAATAAGCAGGAAAATGGTAAGAGAACACCTATCCGACCTTGATGAATATAAATCACTGGAGCCCGACAGACTACATCCCAGAGTTCTGAAGGAGCTGGCAGATGTTATCTCAGAACTGTTGCACCACATCTTTCATAAATCGTGGAGCACCAGGGAAGTACCTGAGGATTGGAAAAGGGCTGATGTGGTTCCCATCTTCAAGAAAGGGAAAAAAATGTACCCAGGAAACTACAGACTAATCAGTTTAACATCAATACCTGGGAAGATCCTAGAAAAGATAATAAAAAAACAGATCTGCGAACCACTAGAAGGAAACAAAGTTATAACTAGTAGTTTGTTTGTTTGGTTTGTTAAAAACCAATCATGCCAAACCAATCTTATTTCATTCTTCGATAAAGTGATTAAACTAGTAGACCAGTGAAACACAGTGGACGTAGTATACTTAGACTTCAGTAAGGCATTTGATAAAGTAGACCACACCCTATTCCTTGGTAAGCTAGAAAAAGGTGGAATAGACAGCATCACCAGCAGATGGATCTGTAGCTGGTTGGTAAACCGTACTCAACAAGTAGTCCTCAAGATTACTACATCCACATGGAGAGAAGTAAGCAGTGGGGTACCACAAGGTTCCATCTTAGGCCCAATACTCTTCAATATCTTCATCAATGACTTAGACGAGGGAATTGAAGGGGAACTCATCAAATTTGCAGATGACACCAAACTGGCAGGAGTATCCAACACCCCAGAAGATAAACTCAGGATCCAAAAATATCTTGACAAACTTGAACAATGGGCCATATCCAACAAAATGAGTTTTAATGTGGAGAAAAGCAAAGTTTTACATTTAGGTAGGAAAAATCAAAGGTACAAGTACAGATTAGGCGAGACCTGGCTCAAAAATAGCAACTGTGAGAGGGACCTTGGAGTCCTAGTGGACAATCTCTTAACCATGAGCCAGCAGTGTGCAGCAGCCACCAAAAAAGGTATATACAATCCTGGGTTGTATAAACAGAGGCGTAGAATCAAGATCACATGAAGTATTAGTACTGCTTTATAAAACCCTAGTAAGACCACACCTGGAATACTGCAGCCAATTTTGGTCACCATATCACAAAAAAGATGTTGAGAGTTTGGAAAAAATTCAGAGAAGAGCAACTAAGATGATCAAAGGCCTGGAGATTAAAACATATGAAGAATGGCTGCAGGACTTGGGTTTGGCTAGTCTAAAGAAAAGAAGAAATAGGGGAGACTTGATAGCAGTGTTCTAGTATTTGAGAGGCTGCCACAAAGAAGACGAGGTCATGTTATTCTCCAAAGTACCAGAGAGCAGGACAAGAAACAATGGTTGGAAACTGATCAAAGAGAGAAGCAACCTGGAATTAAGGAGAAACTTCCAGACAGTGAGGACAATTAACCAGTGGAACAGCTTGCCTCCAGAAATTGTGGGTGCTCCATCACTGGAGATTTTTAAGAAGAGGCTAGACAGTCACTTGTCTGAGATGGTATAGGTTCTACTGCTTGAGCAGGGGGCTGGACTAGAAGACTAGAAGACCTCCAAGATCCCTTCCAGCTGTATTCTATTCTAAAGTACAAAATGTAATTTTCACCCAATTTTCATTGGGTTAATGGATACAGTCATGTCACGTCACTTCCTTCCTTCCTTCCTTCCTTCCTTCCTTCCTTCCTTCCTTCCTTCCTTCCTTCCTTCCTTCCTTCCTTCCTTCCTTCCTTCCTTCCTTCCTTCCTTCCTTCCTTCTGGGATTGCCATAGTTAAGCAATGTGGTTCTTAAGCACAACGTCATATGACTCCATTATTTAGCAGTCCCAATTGCCATCATAATCCCAAGACATACAGGTTGTTAAATGGGAAGAGGCAGTCCCAGCTAAGGAGCACAGGGTGTCATAGAGGGGATGTGGGGGAAGGACCCTGGAGGGATGGTGGAGGCTATGGGCATGAGGGTGGGTGGTTTTAGGCAAGAGAAAAAACAGAAGTGGAGTAGCAATAGCAATAGCACTTAGACTTATATACCGCTTCAGAGTGCTTTACAACCCTCTCTAAGCGGTTTACAGAGACAGCATAATGCCCCCAACAATCTGGGTCCTCATTTTACCCACCTCGGAAGGATGGAAGGTTGAGTCAACCTTGAGCCAGTGAGAATCGAACTGCCAAACTGCTGACAGTCAGCAGAAGTAGCCTGCAGTACTGCATTCTAACCACTGCGCCACCACAGTAACTTGCAAACTTCCCTGTTGGCTTCCCCAGTGACTTTGCTTGTGGGAAGCCAACAGGGAAGTTTGCCAATGGTGATTATGTGATGCAGCTCACTGTGATGTCCATAGCTCGAGCTGGGATCCAAACACCTGGATTGCAATTGTGTAACCACAGAGATGCTGCAATGGCCAGAATTTTGAGGACTGGTTAGGCATCTATTTTTTTAATGCTAGCATAACTTTGAATGGTCACTGAATGAATGTCTATAAGGCAAGGACTACTTGTAGTCTGTATAAAATATAGTATCTTCAGAGCAGCCATATATCTTGGATGCATTTGCACAATGAATCAGCCTGGTTTTCTTTTTTTCTCTTCTGCTCCAAGCAAGCATTCCTAATTTTAGTAGAAAAGTGAGAGGCACAAAGAAGACAGCATTCCCCCATAGTCTGAAGAAGTGGTAATGCACATGTAATGGCCAGTCACATCAGTATCAGAGATAATTTCACCACTTGATACTCATCCCACCCACCCCTGACCTTGCTTTTCCCATGTATGAATCTGCATATTTGAGGCTGCAAAAACTGCTCCTCAAAACTTTTAACCACCTTTGAATCTCTTTTGGGCAATTTGAGGGAAGCTGATTCTTTCGGATTCCTCAAAATGATTAGAAGATTCACTTTGAGGAAGTGAGTCAAACAAATCTATTTCACACTGAATCATTCCGATAAGCATAAGCCTTAATATTTAATTTGTCTGAATCTTCGAGGCAGTTATTAATCAAAATTGTAGGCTTTCGATATAAAAGACTCTAAGGACATGGACTTTTGTGCCCATAATATCCTCCCTCATATAATTTTGTATTTTGATTTATAGTGTTTTGGGCAAATGGAACAATCTTTTGTTTTATATTATTATATGCTTAATGGTTCCTTGGAGCCTATCTTTTGCAGGTTTGAAAGCACTCAGCAAATTTGGCATCATTCCAGAATTTAAATCAGCATCGTTCTGTGAGTGGCTTGTTCCTCACTTTACTATTGGACAGGTTGGAAAATGTTGAAGAAACAACTATGAAAGATTGTAAATAAACAGATCTGTAAAATGGATCCTAAAAAAAAAGAAAATCAACAAATCTTTTTTGCTGCTGTTCCAGGGACTTCAAGGTAACTTGTGGGAATTTAAACAGCAGTGGCAATTTCCTGATTTGTGTGAAACACGAGGCTATGATCAGCTGTTTCTTACAGGGCTCATCTGGACGGCCCTTTTAATGTGCTTTCCTCCTAGCTTTAAGTGGGCAGAAAAATATGTTGACATAAACTGAACTGCCTCCCTAGGTGACCTTTACTAAACCACAATCATGAGGCAGGGCACTATTGCAGCCCTAATCATTCTTCTCGTGAGCACTTTCAGGAAAGTGATTGGCACACTGAGAAAATGCCCTTGAAGAATAATTTGCCATGGAGATGAGTTCACCTCCCAGAACTTTATATCACCTTTTCTCACAGCTTGACCTGGAAGGCAAGCCACCCTCCAAGAAGAAGACTTAGCTGGAAACGTTAACTTTATTGGCAGCAATCGTGCAAAAGCTTTATCCCAGAGGATTGGTCCATGCTTTTCGTCAGGTAGCCTTAAAAAAAGAAGCAGCTGCTTTAAAAAGGCACGTCTCCTGCCCATTGTCAAGGATGTCTTTCAAATTATTTTCAAAGCATGAACTGCCCTTTTTGATGGTCTTATCCTTTTGCGATACCATCTTGAACAGGGTCAAAATAGAGCCAAATATTATGGGTGGAAGTCACCATGCATATGTTTACTAATAAGAATAATATATCTTTAAGCTTGATAAAATAAAAGCATCTATCCAAAACATAGGCTGGGCAGGACTCTGAGAATTCAGATAAGAAGTTTACCACCAACAAAGAAAGGTGATCCTTCCCACCCATGGAAAAAGCCAGAAAAAAGAACTTATTTTGTGAAGAAAAATTCTTTGAAATGGTGAATCCTCAATCATCCTTTAAGTCATCAATCCTTATTCCATTCAATGCTAAGTTCAGTGCTTAGAAAAGTACATTTTCATCCCAAGTATGCAGTACAGCTAAAAAAATTGGGTTAGATTTTGCATCCATATTTATATCTAACCTGATCTAAACATACAATTCCTAAATGGATCCCATGGACATCATCAACTGTTTTGATAAAATGTATGGTAAATGTATGCACATAGCATCTGACAAATGTTCCACTGGAGACTTAGGCTCATTTGTTATCCCAGAGCATTTATGGTTGCTTAAAGGGACAGTACACAGCGATTTTCCACTACAATTATGTGGGGTCCTTTCCAGCACAGAAACCATATGTGGGTAAGGTTACATGAGGACATTTTGGGGAATGATGAGATGTTATGAAATTAGAAGGAGAGTTTTAGAACTGGTCTGGAGCCAGCTGTTTGAAATAAATCAACAGCTGTAAAAAATTACCAGAAAGACTAGAAAGGGATGATTCTGTGTTATTTCCATTGTGAAATTCAAGGTACTTCCAGAAGCCCACAATACACCCTGTTGCTAGCCAGATTTGGGTTTCTTTAGGCCAGATATAGACAGGGAGTAGCTTATAGTTGACTGGTGGGCCACCAAGGGCATGCTGGTTGCTGGCATTCTTGCAAAGAACTTGGAATTTGATCTGATATAACAAGGCACTTTTTGTGTATTTAGGCAAGAGCTTACATTGGATGACTTAACACTGATTATTTGTGCCTTAACTGTTCAGTGATCTTAAGCATGCAGTTTTGTGTTTTAAAAATAAAACATGACATGGACCAAGGGGAATTTTTTTTTTAAAAAAAGGAATAAATCAAGACTAAAGACAGTCTGCTCCTGCTCTAGGCCATTCTGCAGTTTCAACAAACAGCAACACCACTGTTTGCACAGGGAATCCCTATGATCTGCTTCACATCAGTAGCAATCCTACATGCATAAGCAAATTCATAATAACATATTCAACATAAATGCAGACCAATGTGCTGATTATTTCTCAACTAATTACTAAGCACTGCAACTGCAAGCCCTGGGGAAAAATTTAACTTATTCTCTTCATACACTGATAGCTACTTGTGCATAAGATGGAAAAAGGAGACCCCCCCAACAGCAATGACAGAAGCTGCATATTTTAAAAATAAAATCCATACACTGGGAAGACAAATATTTTTGTTCTGCTCTCAATTTTACGGGTACGCGGGTTTGCTTTTCACAGCATGTGGTTTGACTTGGTTGCTGAATTAAGCCTTTTTCTGTGTTTGCACAATATGCTGAATCAAAACTTATTAAATGGGTTGGATTCACACCCCACATCAGGCCACAAGAAAATGTACCATGGTTAAAAGTAAACAAGCTTGGCATGTAGTACACATCCAGACTCCAGATTTTTCTCTGTTAAGGTTAAATGTGTTGTGCTGCTAATTCTGTAGCTCTGAAAACCTGACAGGTTGAGGTTGTTTTTTTTTTTAATTTGGCAAAAGATCTTGACTATTCTGTTTTCCATTTTCTGAAAATTTTCTTACTCTTTTCTTTGCACTTCTAGGAAGGCTGAAGGACCTTATTAATCCATTGTAAGTTTTTTTCTGTATCACTCTACTATTCCTCTGTCTGCCTATGCTTCCTTATTAAAAAAAAAAAAAGAATGTTCATGGGAGAAGGTCCCTGTTTGTCTTCTTTCCAGATTGAGCTGAAGGGTAAGAAGTCATAGAGGATGCAAACTCCCAGAGAATCTATTACCCGCTGAAAGACAGGACGCTGACATACTGTTTTTGGCCAGGTCCTCACAAATTAAGTAAAAGAAGATCATATTCCACTCAGGGGAATTTCAATAAACTTCTTTTTCCTGGAAATTATTTGGTGGATATAAAATAAAATAAAAATTGTTCAGCACAGTGTTGTATATATATTAAGGTTTACTATGCAAGGGAAAACCTTAAGTCCACTTCCCCACTGCTTCTTCATCCTTACCTCATGATTAGAATAGGATATAGAATATTCTTTATTGGCCAAGAGTGGTTCAACCCACAAGGAATTTGTCTCCGGTGCATAAGCTCTCAGTGTACATACAATAAACAATAAAGTAATATAATCATAAGATGCCAACAGGAGATGGTAATAGAAAAGATGAGAAGGACAATAGTAATACAGCCGTGCTACATGGGTAAACATCCTTAGGCATAAGACAGTGTTATGGGAATTAGGTGTTTAGCAGAGGGATGGCATGAGGGGAAAAAACTCTCTTTGTGTCTGGTTGTTTTGGCACGCGATGCCCTGAGGCAGCATCCTGAAGGAAGGAATTGAAACAGTTTATGTCCAGGATTGAGGGGTCTATAGATATTTTCTGGTTCATGCAGTATATAGGTCCTCAATGGAAGGCAGGCTGGTTGCAGTTGTTTTTTTCTGCAACCCTAACTATCCGTTGAAGCTTGTACCTGTCCTGTTTGGTTGCTGTACCAAGCCAGACAGTTATTGAAGTACAGATGACAGATTCAACGACAGATGATCCTGTTAAATATAATTACTACTGTATTTAACAGGATCAGGCTCAATAAAACGAACATGTACAGACAAACCTCTATAGTTCAGTGTAATGAATAGTTTGGACCCTGCTATGATCCTTTAAGCAAAAAATAAATAAATAATTTCCTTTAACATTTATTTGAAAACTAGTTCTAAGGTAATTAGTAAGACTTCCTGCTATGTTAGTGGTGGTCAGGTGGAAACGAAATAAGTGGTAGAACAGATATAGGGAACGATAGTTAACTATTGGAAAGCCTCAAAGAAAGCATTAGAAATCAAAATTCAGCAGTGAAACATTGGCCTGTATTTCTTCAGAAGAAATGCATCCGTATAGTAGCTTACTCATGCCTGCCATTGGACCCTATCAGAAGAAATGGTTTACAAAACACTAGATCAAAATACACAGCTGATACTATTTAAAAAGAAGACAAGTAGCTGGAAACTTGCAACCAGAGCAAATGAACAAGAGTGCAAAAAAGGAGTTTTATGGGGCAGTTTTAGTAAGGAAAAGAGCACACTGACTCCTCAGATCAAGGCAAATGTTGTGACACTGTAAGAAGCCAGGGCTCCAATTCTATAAAAATCACTCTATAAAAATAGAATTAGAGTTTATATTTTAAATCATATAAAGATGAAAATTACCAGCAATAACTAATAGTTATTAGTGAAGAAGAAGATGCTTTGAAGTTTATTGCACAGTCTAATACTAATAGTATTAGAAAGTTTTGATTTTAGAAAAGTATTTAATGAAAGTTTAGCATTTTTCTTTAAAAAAAAAAGGGGGGGTGGTGGAAAAAACAGAGTACTTTTCTCAGTAAGGTCAAAGAATTTGAAAGTATATAGTTAACTTTGTTAATAAAAATGGTGATAGTTTATAAAGATTATTAGGTGCAAATAGAAATACATACTATTTCCACAGCAAGGGAAGTAAAGCAGGAATGGCTAAATTGATCATTCTATTTTAAGAGGAGAATATACTTGAGTATGTTTTTTATTTGAATACCACTTCTGGATTTTGTGCTTGTGACAAAAAAAAATGTAATTTTGACTTTGGTTTTGTCGATTAAGATAGATTTGCTGTTATAGAAATGGCTAGTTATATAATAATGTATAAAAACAAAAAGTTGAGGCTAGAGTGCTTTTATTTTGTACTGTGCTAAAAAGAGTCCGAAGTCAACGCCTTTTTTTTTCTTTTCCCTTGTACCTCACACCTTCTCTTCCCCTTTCCTTTTCCCTCCCTTAATCTCTTATTTCTATTTTTCTTTGTATTTTATATATTAAATGAAATAATTTTTTTTTAAATGAAGTTTATTGCACAGTCAAATGAATGACAATCTGCCTCTTGGGTATAAGTCATAGGTTTATGCTCAGTGCAAGCAACTTCCGGCTTTTGGAAGCAAATCACGTGGAATTAAGAGTGGCTGAGCTGGAGACACACAGAAAGGCAGAGATGTATATAGGCAGGACCTCCTGGGATGTGAGAGTTTTATCCCTTCCTGGATGACAGCTCTCCTTGGTATTACAGAGGAGGGTATCAGGGAACCTGGGCATCACTGCAAGGGTATGAGAGAAATTACTGTAAAGAGGACCAAAGCTTGGGAGAAGAGCCCATAACTTTTCACAATTTTAAAGGACAGTTTTATCATGGGTGGGTTTCCTGGTAATTGATTGGTTATTCAGGAAATGCCATGGTCATTTAACAATGTCAAATGCTGGAAATGGGAAGTAAACAATGAAAACTGGCAAAAAAAACATCAAAATCATGGACATGTGGCCACAGGATGCTGCAAATGTCCGTAACGGTGAGCTAGTTGCCAAACACCCAAAATGTGATCATGTTACTGTAGGGATATGTGTGACTGTCATAACTTTGAAATTGGGTTCTAAGTAAATATGGGGAGTCAGTTGTTGTCAGAACTGCTACCTCACGCCTACGCTCTGCTATCACTCGGTACCAGTCTGCCATGAACTCTGCACAGGGGGGAGGAGTCTTCACTGTTCACTGTATCTCCCTGAGACACATGGATTCAAGGTCGGATGGCTGGGAATGGAACACAGCTGCATACCAGCTCACACTCAAAATGACCATTTCGAAAACATCTTCTTTGAAACTGATTTGAGTGATGGGGGCCAGTAATGGGAAGGACCAATGAGGGGGAAAAGTAACCCTTGGGGATTTTGGTGCGTGAATTTCAGTTCTGGCTTTGCCTTACTGCAATTCACTTGACTTCTAATAAAACAATACCTTTCGCAACAAATGGAGCCAAGGATCATTTCTACTTAGAAGTTCAAGCTGAGGCAGATCTGACAGTTGTAATTTCCAAAGGGTTGCTAAGTAACCTGTCATAGATCAAGGACTACTTTTAGTATGTCGCAGTGGTGAAAAGGCAAATTTCATATAACATATAACTGATAATAATTTAGAGTGTTGAAATTTTCTTATACAAATCTATGGTAGATCCAGATATGGAATACTCTTTACTGTTGAAAAGGAGTATAACACATCTCATAAAAGTAAAGAAGAGGGTAACCAAAATGGTTAGAGATCTAAAATATCATCTTCATAACAAAAGATTTTTGGGAATTTTTAGCTTACAAAACTGATAAAAGGGAAAATAAACAAAGTATATAAAATCATGCCCAACATGGAGGATATGAACAGTGAACAGTGACGGTATTTTTCCACTTTCCTAAAAATACTAGGATTAGGGATCATCCAATGAAGCTGGCTAGAAGGAAATTTAGAACAGGCAAAAGAAACATTTCTTTGTACGATGCATAATTTACCATAATTTTCACAGTATTGGGGTAATGATCACAAGCTTGGATGGTATTGGTGAAGAGCACATTTTCTATCAAATAACTGAAAGAGAGATTTCTAACTATATTCTTGATAAAATGGCTTGAATTTAAAATGGATGCCACTACTTCTTTTGTCTTTTTAGAAGTTACTATTTTCACACACACACACACACACACACACACACACACACACACACACACACAAGAACGCAGACATACTGAATGGTTGGTCTGTGCCATTTAGAAATGACATACAGAATGAAACTAAAGAATTGATGCACATTTGATGGTTACTCTTGGCAACTTTGTACATAGAAAGGCCTTCCAGAACTCATATATCCCTGACTGCTTAGTCTGCCAGAAACAAAATAAAAATAAAAATAAATAAAAGCAGTAACTATAGTCTGGTTATTTTAACTTAATGGCAAAATATCACAATTTGTCTCAATTGGAGACACTTTGACAGAAATCTTTAATGTGTAGATGTTTCAGGTTCACAATGTGACAATCAAATCTACCTCTTAGGTTTTTATGCTTTACATTCATAAAAGACAATTCACAGCAGAATTTGTTCCGAAATAGACTTTCCAGGGCACAGTGCCAAGAAAAGCTTAACTGAAAATAATTGAGGAAAGGCTGATGTTTCATTTCTAAACTATTCAGTTATCTTTAGGCCTTAATATATCTACTTCATCTTTGGCATTTCCTTCTCTTGTGATGGCTTGCTGCTCATAAATGCTTTTACATTTATATTATCATTTTCTCTTTCCTTTCCTGGACACTTTAACATCTGCAGTTACGGCTAAATGCTATCAGTGAGGCTAAAAATCCTAAACTGTATGATCATTAAAATGCAAGCTGGATGCTAAAGATTTTCATCAACAACTTTCTTCAGTGTCCTGTAAATTCTGCTCCTTAATAACAAGAAAGTAGTTGGGAAAATCCTGCCCAAAGCTGTGCCTACTAACTTTTGTAACACACACACACACACACACACACACACACACTTTTTAATATCCAATCTCAAGACCACAAAGAATCAATAACAAAATGCCCACTGCACATAAACAGATCAATTCCTTTGATTATGAAAAATGTACTCTGGTTATAAACACTTAGGTTGATATACAGTAGTCCAGTTTTCCTGTCTGCTTAAACCTATCACATGCCATACTGGTATAACAATAGAAGATAGTAAAGTTCACAAATAATACGTATTGAAACTGAGTAGCAAATCCCTCTAAGGAGTGAAGGAAAATTGTGTGAGGAAAAAACAGTCCTCTCTCTCTCTCTCTCTCTCTCTCTCTCTCACACACACACACACACACACACACACACACACACACACAACTACAGAAAAGGTGACATTATCAGGACCAATCATTCCTTTTCAATAAGCCACATATAGCAATGGAAATATTGCGGAGGGAAACTTAGGAAAATATGTGTGAAAATAAAAGCTAATACAGAACTGAAAATGGAATAATGTAGATTTAGATCTGTCTAAATCTGTTCCATTGCAGTTTCATGTATATTCAGTGATAACCCTATTTTGTCCAATGTTTACTTCAAACAAATATTCCAAACTCTCCAAGGTAGTTTGTGTGGTGTGTGTGTGTGTATGTGTGTGTGTGTGTGTGTGTGTGTGGCTTTGTGCCTCAGACAGAACTCATGCTGTCTGGGTTTCTAGCTGGGTGCCTTAACCACTACACCAAACTGGTATACTGTACATATATGCATATATACATATACACATTCACATACAGTTTTCTTTAACATATACCTTTTGTATCTAACTTTTGTATCTAACTTTTTCTAATTCAGTGTGTTATTTGATATAAAATCAAGGGAAGTTTGAAATCCAAAATGTATTATTTTTGAAATCTGAAATGGGTGGAAGGGAAGGGGTCTCTCTAACACTCCTGGTATAAAGATGAATAGAAGCCTAATTGCACTGGGAACTCTAAAAGATAACAATCCCTCAATCCTTGTTTTCTGAACAGGGCAATATAGCAATATGATTTGCCACCATGTGCATTTTAACTCTGGAATAGCTTTTCTTGCTGGATCAAATTAAAGGTCTGTGAAGTCCAATTCTCCATCTCCAGCAATGACTAATTGGATTTGGAAGGAGTTCGTTTCAGGTTTCGATTCAGGCAGCCCCAGGTAGAGAGCGGGGATGTCCTTTTCGCCTATTAAGCTGCTGCCAATCAGCTTGAGCTAAGGATAAGGATAAATTGGCCCGGTCTGCTTTCTTATGCAATCTTCAAGTAAAGGAGAGAAATGAATAAATACATTAGGAAAAGATATGTACAAAATTCCACAAATTAAGGAACAGTGTGCTCAAAAGCATATGTGAGGGAAAATTGATTGGACAGATGAATGTATTAGTTTTGCTTTTTGCTATTGTTTAAAAATGAAAGAATTTTTTATTATTATCTCTTATTTATGAGGCATCGCACAATTTTGCTACAATCTTATCTGTGGAAAGGATCTGAAACGATTGCTCAACCATTCCTTCTCTTATTCCCAAGATAAATCATTGTTATTCTCTCTTCATAAATGTGAACTGAGGCTGAGCTAATGATTCCTAGTCAAGTTTTACTAGGTAGAATTTATAGTTGGAAATGGACTTCTGGAAGAATTGACTCTTTCTCACTTCTAGTCTCCTGGCTATTTAGATAGAAATTCTGCTCCCTGTTTGCTTTGGCTCTGTTTTTCCCTGCCTGGAAGGCTCTCCCTTCAGACTGTTTCTTACAGGAACATCGAAATATTTCCTTTCCCTTTCTCCCCCGTAAGTGCAGAAAGATCAGCGGTGCAGGTTTTAGCACATGAACTTCCTCAGTAAATTTGACTCATCCTTTTGGCCCTTAATTATCTGTCATTAGATACTCTTCAGAGGTTGCTTGTGTTTTCCAATAAAAGAAGTGGAGAACTCCTACCAGAATTCCCTCAGAATTTTCATTATGTTTGGTAATAGAAATTAATTTAAAAATGGGAAAGTCTAGATGGTAGTCCAAGATGATACAGTAATCACAAAGCAAGAGTAAATTGTATTTTTAATGTCAGTTAACTTTGTTTTAAAGGAATGTAGGATTATCTGCATATGTATTTTAAAACCTGTAATGCAGCAAGGAAACCTCTCACTATAATCTGCACCAAATCTTCCTAAGGGACAATATTTCATACAGAAGTTCTTTGGTGATCACATTTTTTTTTCTCATTCAGGGTATTTGTAGACCAGAGGTTCCCAGCAAAGGATTAAATCAACAGAGTGTTCAGCAACTTTTTAAAATAGCTCACAATGTATGAAGTGTCATATTTGCTCAGTGATTCAGTAAATCACTGAATGTGAGTGATTTACTCACATTTCAAGTGAGTAAATCACTCACTTGATTGCGTGATTTCAAGAAGGGCTTTTTTTATCTCTTAATCAAAATACTTTCATTATAAGCAAAACATGTCAACCAGGAATTGGAAGATCGCCTGTTCTAAAAGCCTAGATCATAGCTTAGATAATCTAAGCTGTCGTGTCCCCACCCCCAGTATGCCCCGGTAGCTAAGCCTTGGTTTTGTGAGGGCTTGGTAAGAGTGCTAATTGTACCCACCCTTGGTTAAAGCAAATTTGGTTGTGGCCAACTACACTTTGGGTTGCACCCTGATCTAATTATTGCATGTATGTGGAATGACTTCTGAAAAGAATTTGGAATTGCAAGTGATGAAAAATGATGATGGGCATGCCCATATACTTGCCACTGTAAAGTCCAATTTGAAATTGCTTCCAGTTCTTTTCTGGATGTGATTTGAAGTGCTGGTAATTACCTGTAATTTAGGGATAGAGGTTTTGAAGGAAAATTGCCTTATATACAGTTTTGCTTGTCCATTGCCTTCAACTTTGGAGGCCTTATTGGATTTATTACATTTTTCCAATTTCATTCTAAGCCACTGTGGGAAGCTTCTCGGGGATACAAATGACATTATAAATGAATTTCGGTTTTAATATTCATGCACATATTTTGGAGTACAAAGAAGGTCTATATTTTATTTTATGTCTTTTATTAATCAAATTTATATAGCTGCCCATCTCACCCAAGGCAGTTCTGAGCCTAAAGTCTACATTCTAAACAAGGAAATGGCTTTTTAGTGCACTGACATTGCTCTACAAGACACGTTCATCTACGGGTAAAATCCTGCAGTAATCCACTAGCTTCTGGAGCAGAGTTATCCAAAGTGGTCAATGTCACCTTCCAAGGGTCAATGGGACTATCCATTATTGTTGATGTTATTTGTTGTTCCTATTAGTTAAAGCGGTATTTAATAAATAATTTCATTATAATAAATGTTTAGGGGTTGATCAGTACTCCGAAACATCATGAAGGGGGTCAATGAGTTTGGGGACTCCTGCTCTAGATGATATTTTAGTTTATTCATTCAGACACTCAGCAAATGACCCTGTGCACTCTCTGAAAGGTATAATCAATTCAGGAAGTGGGGGTAAAAGGTTTTAACTAAGAGTCAGTCTATATTTTGTGTTATCCATGTAGCAAGACTGCCCCTTCATTAGTCAGACCATGGGCAAGCCTATAAACCAGCCAGCTTGTAGAGGATTCATCCTTTCTTCCAAATTATCTTGTCCCAGCAAGCAGAAACTGTCTTTTTGTTTGATTCACTCAGAAGAGGGGGAAAACTCTGGAATAAAAAGAGCTTGGTTGGAATTAGTTTAACTTTAAACTCCCCTAATCTGTTTAAGATAGGTCCAATCCAGATTATGACTGCACAGTTTCCGTTAAGTAAAGTAAAACATATGGTCATGCACTCTCCATCTATGAAGAGAATTCAGAAATAAACCTCCGTTTGGTTATCAATGACAGACACTCGCAGATTCAGAACTTTTATTATACACATTAGAAAACTACAACATTACATTACTTTTTGACATAATCGCCATTCAAATTGACGCACTTGTCATAACATCTTACAAGGTTTGAAATTCCTTAGTAGTAGTCGCTCAGCGCCAAATCTGGGCTTTGAGGGGGTGATCAAAAACATCCCAACGGAACTGCTTCAAAAGTTCTTGGGTACGTTTAGTGGTGTGTGGACGAGCATTATCATGAACCAACACCACACCAGAAGTGGTGCCGTAGAAAATCCTGCCAAATGTGAAGATGCCAAAGGAGTACTGCTAGTGAAGTTCATGGAGTGTGGTTCAACCATCAGTTCAGAGGTCTACTGTGAAACGTTACAAAAATTCAGACGAGCCATCCATAACACGCTTTGGGGCATGCTGACTTCCAGTGTGGTGTTGGTTCACGATAATGTTCTCCCGCACACTGCTGGACGCACCTAAGAACTTTTGAAGCAGTTCCATTGAGATGTTTTTGATCACCCCCCTATAGCACAGATTTGGCGCCAAGTGACTACTACCAAGGAATTTCAAAACTTGTAAGACGTTATGACAAGTGCCTCAGTTTGAATGGCGATTATGTCAAATAGTAATGTAATGTTGTAGTTTTCTAATGTGTATAATAAAAGTTCTGTATCTGCGAGTGTCTGTCATTGATAATCAAACGGAGGTTTATTTCCAAATTACCCTTGTATAATGTGACATTTGGTTCAACATTGAACAAACGTGCATTGATTTTTATTTGAAATGTGCATGTGATATTTTCACTTCTGCATCCTACTATGTTCTCTGCCTGTCCTGTGGAATAATCTCTCCCCTTAAATGTGAATAGGCTTGACCCTGTTAGCCTTTGGCAAGGCTATGAAGACCTAGTTGTTCCCATGGATGTTGGGATCACGATATTTATCCTCTAATGCATGCCATATTGTACAATGGAGCATTACTTTATATAGTGGGCTTTTCTATTATATTTTGGGGTTATTTTTATGATGTTTATTGTATTCTGCTTTGATTGTTAGATGTTGAGTCACATTTTGAGAACTGGACAGCTATATAAAGACTTAAACAAACAAAAACCCCTTTCTCCCATTCTTCCAAAATCTGTTGTTTAGATCTGGACAATTGATTGTTTTAGAAATGGAATAAAAAGTCTACAATGTGCAAGTCTTCAAGGCTGCTAAATTATTTTTCATGTTCAGTGTTTTACAAGGTTCTTTATCTTGTTAGGCAAGTTAATCTAAAGTCCTGTTCTTTTCTTAGATCAGAGAACTTCTTGCAAAAAAAAAAAAGCTTTAAAAACTCTTCTGGCAATTAGAGAGAATAAGATATATTAGTAGCTTCTCAATGATAAATGGAAACTTGTTGTGATTTTTGGGAGAAATAGTCCTTGTCAAGAACAAGGTCAAACTCCCATAGGAAAAGCCAATTTGTAAATGCAGGAAAATGCTGAGAGTCATTTTCCATTGGTAGTGCGATCGTAAGTCGCTTAAGTCAAGGGTTTGCAACCTTGACAACTTTAAGACTTGTGGACTTCAGCTCCCAGAATTCCCCAGCTGGCTGAGGAATTCTAGGAGCTGATGTCTGCAAGTCTAAAGTTGTCAAGGTTGCAGACCCCTGGCTTAAGTAACCATTCAGTATTGGTTACTATGCAGCACTTATAGAACATACCAGTTCCTTGGCATAGACTTTCCAACAAAGAGGCCCCTGTTTGAAATGAAATGTTCTAAAATATTTAATGTCTCTGCTCTAAAAATCTGCATGTAGAATATCAATATGTCCAGGTGTGTGTGTGTACACACACACACACACACACACACACACCTGGACATATTGACATTCTACATGCAGATTTTTAGAGCAGAGACATTAAATATTTTAGAACATTTCATTAATAGTCCTGCGATTTCCCTGCTTTATTACCAATATAAAAAGTGAATAATTATATTGACTGCTGTGCTTTAGATGATATATTGATCACTATTATTGCACCAAGGAATTGAATGCACATATCTTCTAACATTCTGAGACATGCTATTATGCATTTTTTTTTAAATGTCAAGCTATTTTTGGTCTACTTTCAGAAACCAGATTGACAAAACCATGGAAAAATACCCTTGGATGATTTTCAGCCAAGAACTGTGGCTATATTGCCACTATAGAAATATTTGTAACATTACCCAAACTGATACTAAACCCTAAATCTTCCATTAAATCTAAAATCTTGAAGTCAAACTCTCTGGGCAAAACCTCCATATGTAGGAGAATCTTTCCCATATTTGGTGACTGCATCATTCTAAACACCGGGATGTCTATTAGAGAAGAACAGAAATATTGTCTTAAGTCTATTCATTCCTCTGATCCTTGATTCTGTTCAGTGCTCTGTGTAACCTTCCTGCGTTTTTTCATTTACTTAGGTGAACCATTGACCACCCAAGTCTCAGTGGTTAGCAAGAAAACAAATTTGTTTGTTTTTTAATCAAAGCAATAAAAAGAGTTAAGATAAAAATTAAAAACCCTATAGATGGGGGGTTTTGTCAAATAAAATAAATACTAAAAATGAGCAATTGATTAACAGGCAAATCCTGTTTAAAAGGTCTTTTTAAAAGCAAATAAACATAGAATAATAGAGTTGAAAGGGGTCTTGGAGGTCTTCTATTCCAACCTCCTGCTCAAGCAGGAGATCCTGCACATTTCAGGCAAATGGCTGTCCAGCCTCATCTTAAACACCTCCAGTGATGGAGCATCCACAATTTTTGAAGGCAAACTATTCTACTGGTTAATTGTTCTCACTATCAGGAAATTTTTCCTTAGTTCTAGGTTACTTCTCTCAGTGATTAGTTTCCATCCATTGTTTCTTGTCTTGCCTTTTGGTGCCCCTCAACATTGTAGATAGATCATTCCATTGGGGAAGAAACCCCTGCCCTGAAGAGTTTACCATTTAAAATTCAGGACATGAGAAAGGACAGAAGGTGGAGGCAAACAGTACAAAAATCTGAAATTGTTAAGGTTACATAATGATAGTGATATTAGTATTCTTTTTTTTTGTCACTTGGAATCCTTTTTGTTTATTTCTTTTGAGTTTTTTAGAATGAAGTTCAACTAGAGGCAACAAGCTGAAGTCCCTTTTGCATCCTAATTATCTTTATTGGATACGTGTATGGGAACCTCACAGAATTGCCCTTAAATCCTGTCATATTCACAATCACTTTTAATGTAGCAAGCCACTCGTTTACAGTTTGAAACAATATCTTATGAAACCATTGTTAATTAAATGCAATGTTGAACATCCAGATAGTACATCATTTTTGTTTTAATAACTGCCTAGCCTTTATATGGCCAAAACTGTTGTATATGTTGGACTGACAAAATATGTTAAAATGAGCATGTTCACTAGTTATATCTTTAAAATGATTACCAGCTGTCTTTCTCTGAAATAAACTATCTCCTTTTCCTCTCTCCATAGAATGTTTCTGGTTGGGTTTTCTTTCTTTTAAAATATTTGAGTCTGGTTTTTTTTACAGAACACATTGCAAATTAATAATAAAATTTTATCCAGCATTGGAATGGTTTGGTTAGACAAAGGTTGCATAAATATCTACAGCGTTTCTTTTAATATTCCAGATTACGAAATAAATATCTCGGATTGGAAACAGCTACATTTTCTATTCTAGTTATTTTGGCCCTCTGTAGTGGCAGGACTAAGTCCATAGGACAGTGTTTCTCAACCTTGGCAACTTCAAACTGTATGGACTTCAACTCCCAGAATTCCCCATCCAGCATGGAATTTTGAGAGTTGAAGTCTACACAGCTTAAATTTGCCAAGGTTACGAAACATTACTACAGGATGAAAGGCTACAGGTTTTAAACCTGCACTTCCATGTTCATGTTTGTCTTCATTTCTTATCTAATGAGAGGCTGGGGAATGAAGATGGAACAGACACAGCTGCAGTCTAAGTGATACGTCATGCAAAGAGAATGTCAGTTTTCTCAATTGTTGATAAAACAATATATCCACAACTTGGATTTATCTATTGGATTCTGCTTTGATTCAAGACATAAAACTAAATTTAAGCACGCAGAGTTGTAAATTTGGCACTGGTTTTTTTTTTTAATGATAAGGAATCTTGTCTTCTAAATGCCTTATTTAATTCCAGATCCCCAGCCACGTGAATGCTCAGCAGCCAACATTTCTCTACAAAGATCCCTTGGTAAAAATCAGCCACATCATTTTGTAACCAGAGCTATGTAACTCAGAAATTACAGCATTTTTATTATGTAAGGTTCTCTATGAAAAACAAATGCCATCAGCAAAGCTGTAGACCACAGGTGTCAAACTCGCAGCGTCACATGACGTGTCGTGACGTATTATGACTTTTTTTGCATTGCGGGAGCTGGGGTGGGTGCGGCCTCTGTATGATGCAACTGGCCCATGGGCCGGCAGTTTAACACCCCTGCTGTAGACCATTGAGAGGGAAAATGGGTAGGGGGGAGGAAGAGAGAGAGAGAGAGAGAGAGAGAGAGAGAGATGTTGCTCATAAGCAAATCTTTTTCTTTTGCAATTTATTTATTTATTTCATATTTCTGAACCATCCATCTCCTTCAAAGAGGGATTTTGGGCAGTGTACAATAAAATATCAAGATATAAAAACAGTATATAAAATTAAAGAGTTTAAAATTTAGATTTAAAAATTATAAACTTTTAAATCATTTTTAAGGGAGGATATGATAATCAAACCCCATTAAGAAATAGTTGACCAAGGGAGGGTTCTCATGATAACAACCAAGCCCACACAAGGCCTCAGAGCCATGTTTTAACCCTTTTTTGAAAGGCCAGAGAATGTCAACTTTGTTCATAAGGTATTAGAAAGAGAGGCATATTCTTGTCCACCTGGTTATAAAAATCTATTTGATTTTTATTCAAACCCCCTCCCCCATTCTTAATTCTACAGTTTTCTTGTTAGCTAGATTTTTGACTTGCTTTCCTTGGAGCTCCTTCAAATCTATTTTTCTGACCAGTCACTAAGAAAGCAGAACTTAGAAATATGCATAAACATCTACCTTTCCTGGGTGATTTTTGTGTATATGTGGTGCTAAAGCAATGTTTCTGTTAGAAGCTGAAGTAATAGGTCAAGTCTGTTTGTGAATGTGTTTTTATTACTTACAAAAACCATAGAACACATGCTCAGCTACATTGTGCCTGCAACATATAAGATGCATTAATGCAAACTGTGGGGATGGAGTTTGATAAATCCTACACAAGTAGCATCTGCTTAAGACCACCATGAAAAGGATGTTTTCATTCAGTGTTGCAAATTACTAATTAAGATCACCTGGGAGTCTTAGGAGAGAAATTTGCTCCTGCCGGACTTTGCAGCAGTGAAACCCAACATCACCTCCCACTAATCTTCACCACTTTCCTTATTTAAAAGCCCACCCCTAAACAAGCATGAAAATATATACATTTTCACAGAATGAATCAGAATGAATCAGAATCATAAGAGAGCTGGAAGGAACTTTGGAGATCTTCTAGTCTCTGCTCAAGCAGGAGTCCTATATCATTTCAGATAAGTGGCTATCCAGTATCCTCTTAAAAACCTCGAATGATGAAGCACCCACAATGTCTGAAGGCAAGCTGTTCCACTGGTTAATTGTCCTCACTGTTAGGAAGTTTCTCTTTAATTCCAAGTTGCTTCTCTCCTTGGTGGGTTTCCAACCATTGTCCTGCCCTCTGGTACTTTGGAAAATAATTTGACTCCCTCCTCCTTGTGGCAGCCTCTCAAATACTGAAATATTGCTATCATGTCCCCCCTAGTCTTTCTTTTCTCTAGACTGGCCATTCCCAAATCATGCAACCGTTCTTCATATGTTTTAGTCTCCAAGCCTTTAATCATCTTAGTTGCTCTTGTTTGCACTTTTTCCAAAGCCTCAACATCTTTTTTGTAGCGTGGTGCCCAAAACTGGATGCAGTATTCCAGATGTGGCCTTACTAAGGCTTTATAAAGTGGTACTAATACTTTATGTGATTTTGATTCTATGCCTCTGTTTATACAACCAAGGATTGTATTAGCTTTTTTGGCTGCTGCCGCAAACTACTGACTCATGTTTAAATGATCGTCCACTAGGACTCCAAGGTCCCTCTCACAGTTACTTTTTTTCAGCTAGGTTTCGCCTAATCTGTACTTGTACCTTTGGTTTTTCCTGCCCAGGTGTAAAACCTTGCTTTTCTCCACATTAAATATCATTTTGTTGGATAGGGCCCATTGTTCAAGTTTGTCAAGATCTTTTTCGATTCTGAGCTTGTCTTCTGGGGTGTTGACTATTTCTGCCAGTTTAGTGTCATTTGCAAATTTGATGAGTTCCCCTTCAATTCCCTCATCTAAGTCATTTATGAAGATATTGAAGAGTACTGGGCCTAAGACAGAACCTTGTGGTACCCCACTGTTTACTTCCCTCTGTGTAGATGTAGTACGATTAAGAACTACTCGTTGAGTACAGTTTGTCAGCCAGTTACAAATCCATCTGCTGGTGATGGTGTTTATCCCACATTTTTTCTAGCTTACCAAGAAGTAGGTTGTGGTCTACTTTGTCAAATGCCTTACTGAAGTCTAAATATACTATGTCCATAGTACTTCGCTGATCTACTAATTTAGTCATTTTATCAAAGAATGAAATAAGATTGGTTTGGCATGATCTGTTTTTAACAAATCCGTGCTGGCTACTAGTTACAACTTTATTTGTTTCTAGGTGTTCACAGATGTATTTTTTGATTATTTTTTCCAATATCTTCCCAGGTATTAATGTCAGGCTGATTGGTCTGTAGTTTCCTGGGTCTGTTTTTCCCCCCTTTTTTAAAGATGGGAACCACATCAGCTCTTTTCCAGTCCTTTGGTAGTTCCCCAATGTTGCAAGATTTTTTAAAGATATAATACAATGGTTCTGAGATAACATCTGCCAGCTCCTTCAGAACTCTGGGATCCATCAGATCCCGGTGATTTAGAGAAAGGAGAAAAGTGTTTCTGTTATTTTATTACAATATATATAGAAGCTAGAGGACTTTAATCTTGTTTTTATTTGAATAAAGCTGTATACAGGCGTAGTGTTTGTTATCTCTTAACAGAAACCTGAATTAAAACAAACACAACAAATGTATCTATTTGCACCTGCAGCGTGTGAGGTTACACATTCCTGCTCCTTGGAACACTTCCTGGAAAAGCCATATGATGACACAACACTGAGAGTCCATGACATGCTGCTTGAAAAAAAATATTTTTGTGATGAGCTCCCAAATGCCATTTTCTGCCAAAAGTTCAGGAAAGCAAACCGTTCTTTTATAAGATTTAGCACAATGCTAATATATTTCTGTACATACAAAGATGTAATATATATAAAGTTCACAATTTTTACAGGATTATAAAAAATGTTATAAGAAGCTGTCCAAATTGGAAAATTATTCTGTTTTCTATACAGTAAAAAACAGTACTTTGTTCATCCAAAGATATAATTTATTATAGATCCATTTTTATTTATTTTATTTATTTTAAATATATACCACATCTTTCTTCTTATTGTTCAGAGCAGCTTACAATAATAATGAACTGATAAAATAGCAATATATAAGAAAGCAACAAGCATAACAATAAAAATCCACTATAAAAACCACTGCAGCAAAAGCATCATAAAATGTCGTTGTAAAAAAAGCTTTGTTGAAAGATTGGAAAAATACTCTCCATCCTGCAAAGCAAAGCCAAAGCTATTTGGGAACATTAAGAAGCAATGTACCATAATAGTCACAATTTATTAATCATTAACATAATACAGACTGACAGCTTTTCATCTTACTTGAAAAATGAAGCGTAGGAAAAGAATCATCCTATACAGCTCAGCTTAAACCTGAATAAATAAATGAATTCAGGAGCAGTTATTCCAAGGTAGTGAGGATAAGATTGTGTTCGGAGAATGCCCACTATTTTATAAAGGAAACAAAAACGGGATGAATTAATTTGCCTGTTTATGAAGCATGATTGTTTTGTATGTTCTCACTTAAAACTCCCATTCCATTCAAGTTTTTCATCAGTCCATAATTAAAAACAAAACAAAAAATGCAAAAAAAAAAATGTTGAAAACAGATGATGTTCCAAGAATGTCCACTATTTTATAAAGGGAACTTCGTCTCATCTCCATCTCATATTGGGGTAGCTGAAAATAATCCTTAGCTCTGCCAAAAGTTATGGTTTCATTCTTCTTCTGACCTAATTTTGTTGGGGATAAGATCTGGTATATTTTACTGCTTCTTTGATGGCGGACACACTCAGGAGTGGGGATCTGCCTAGATTCTACTGGCTACTTGAGCTGAATGCAGACATGCCTCCTCCACTCTGATCACTGGGCATTGCCCTTCATGGGCATTTTGGTTCAAGCTGCAAGAAAGATTGGACATTTGGCTTTTGTAGAGGAATCTGGCTATATTACTGGCCTTTACTGTGGAGCTTCTCAGATATTATCAACGTAAGTTTAGTGGTTTCTTGAAAGAATTCTAATACTATGTTGCACACAAATTTGATTTAAACCAGGAAATAGAACTGTATTTAACCGGTAGTATGTTGTTAGTTCTGCCATCATTGTGTGCATTGCATTCATATGTGATCGTATTTTTGATTGGCTTTATTGCAAGTGAATGCAAGAGAGCTCTAACTATTATCTTAATGCTCCAAACACCAAACTCATGCAATTGCAGTTTCTATAATAACCATGGTTATTTACAATCTTTCTGTGGGGAGACAGATACCATGTTGTCCATTCCATTCCATTCCATTCCAGCTTTGGTGACCGTGGTCGCCATAACAATGACTGTACTATTACACACAGACCAATCACAATTGCAGAAATGTCCTCTCTAGCACATACTGTATACTCCCCATTCCATCAAGCAGCTATTTCTGTTGTTCTGAATTAGATTGCTTGGTCACTTGCTGCCAGCATCACCATTCCTTTGTAGTGCTAATTGCCAATGGAGCTCACTCAATATTGATTGCTCCTACCACTTCATTCTGTGGGAAGTCAGCCCCCCCCCCCAGAGAAAGAAATATTTTTGGGAATATTAAAAGGCAGAATATTATATTTCCTCAAAGGATTTTAAAGGCAGAAACCAACCCCCACCCAAGACTCTCTGCCCCAAACAGAAAACAGGTCTACCAGAATGCAGATGTGATAATCTTGTCAGAAAGATTGGAGCCAGGAAGCTGGGATTAGAAAGATAAAGATCCCTAGAATCAACAATCCCTCACACCCAAAAAAAATCCAACACAGGACATAGCCATCAACCATACCCCCAGGGAAGCAGGATATGTCCTTTGGGACATAATAGGATTAACCCACCACCATTAGAATACCAGAAAGACACACTCAGGCTCAGGTCAACGTTCATACCACAGGAACAACTCCAAACAAAAACTCAAGAAGGTATAAAAACCCACCACTCCCTACTACATGTGGTCAGTTTTTCCCAGAGTATCTTTCTGTCTGGGTCTCCTCTTCAATAAACTGCAACCTTCTTTCTAAAGCAGTCTCCATTTTGTTTATTCCCAGCTTGGACTGGACCCTGATGAAGATTTTTCTTTCAACAATTCCATGCCCTTTCCTCCATGCCTGTCAACTAGGCTATTTCTGAAAGCAGTTTTAGCACTGAACAGTACCATACCCATGTTCAGAAATAAACTTGCTGACAAGAAATCTGGGGAGAGGTTAAGAAGCAGTACAGGAATAGAAAAATTAATAGTATTTGCCTTATCAGAACATTTAATTTATTATTCATAATAGGTTGTGTCAATCTATCAAAGCAGATGTAAATTGAATTGGGTTAGAGTTGTCAGATTGTTTCCTAGTGCAACTTGTATTACTATTGTTGTTGTTGGTCACACAGTCAGCCAGATGACTAGAATGGATTTGATATTTTTGTCTACCTATCAAGTCCTTCCCAAAGCATATGTTTTCATTTAATAATAATTACAGGTATTGTCACAGGAAGTTCCAAGTAAAGCTGCCTTTTGTGTTGATTGATGGTGATTTTATCATTGCTGATGGTGTTCAAGTGGTGCTCTAGTTGTTTTGCCTATTGCTATTGGTACTACCCTTGCTTGCCTTTGCCACGGTTGTTCTACTTCTATTTTCAGGTCTTTATATTTTGTGACTTTCTCCAGTTCTTTCTATTCTGTTCTATTCTGCTGTCTCCAGGTATTACAATGTCCTCTACATTCTACAGGCATCAACACTTCTAATACTTCTATCCTTGAAAATCTGAAAAGATGCAGAACTTTCTTTGGGATCAGTAATTGATGATGCTCACCCCAACTTGGTGGTCGCAAAGGTAGCAAAAGAGCCAGCCTGTTTAGTTGTGGATTCACATTCGGTACTTCCCAAAGTGTCAGACAGAAGCAACCAGATCCACTTGTGAAAGTGGATAAAGCCAGTAACTTATTGTGTTCTACCTATAATACAAGAACCTCTCCAGACTACTTGCCTTCTTTTGCGAACAACTAGATGAGGTACCATGGAACTTAGTGGGTCAAGCTTATGTCTCTTGTAGCTGTGCAAGGACTCAGGGCTAGTTCCCCACTTGATTCCACCTTCCTGCTTGGCTGGAATACAAGAATTAAGCTGTGCAAAGATAGTACATATCTCCACTTCTTTAAATGGTGTGTGATTTATTGAGCAAATAACTTCTGCCAAGCTTTTTGATAGAGCGTTTGAATTCCCATATAGTTCAGTGTTACCAGACTTATCTTCTATCAAACAACCAAAAACAAACCTTGCTCAGAACTTTAATTTACAGGCATACTAATAAATAAATGTTATATGTTACTTGCTTAAAAACACCAGGGCATTTACTGTGGTACTCTTACCATTTGCTGGTATTTTTCTTTAAAAAAATAAAATAAAGCAAGAAATCAAGCACATGTTTACTAATCTTTAATGAACATTCCAGATTACAATACTATATCAATTCATCAACATACTTTCCCCCCCAAGAACTATAACAGACTACTGGTGTTTCCAGCAACAGTCTGGTACTGGTGAGATAAACAGAAAAATAAACCTAATCAGGAATTGAGACTAGAGTACAAATAGAGAGGAAGGAATTTCAAACACTGTGCCCTTCAGTCCTCAGGTTTTCTGAGGCTCTTACTATGTTACTCTGACTGATTACTCTAAATGTGCTGTTCATTCACGCTTCTGGGCTCCCTTTCTACTTCCAGGGATCTTTGACCAAGATCAAGCTGATAAGGAATCATCACAATGTTAGAAACCTAACATGCATGCTTCAACAGCACAAATACTCCTGCTTAAACGTTTACAAAGATGCACCAAATAAAGAAAGTATGTACAGAAAACCTATATTTGTGTGTGTTTGTGTGTGTGTGTGTGTGTGTATGCTCACACATGAATATGTTTTGTAGAAAAGCATTGAAGTCAAACAGGTATTTATATAAATTACAAAAGAGCCATTCTATTCAAAACCAGACCTTCTTTCAGAGCTTATCTGAATCTTCAGAATAAAGAGAATTAATTAGGGATCTTCAAAGTTCTACTCTAGATTTGATTGTGTACTTTCTTGACCAGGTAGAAAGGCAATATCCTTCTGAATGCCAATCTTTGCTTGTAATTTGAGAGAAGCGTTATATTCTACTGTTGCTACTGAACCCCAAACACACAAACAAATCTCTCTTCTCCATCATAACCTAAGTAAAACCTGGTTTTAAAGAATCCTGATGTTTCAACTTCTCTATTGGATGCGGCAGTTTTAAAACTGAGGCAATTTTTAAAAGCTGTTTATTGAAAATGTTGCTGTAGTAGTAATTCCAAGGATACACATTCTCTATAGAGATGCCAATAAGCTGCTCCTAAAATGAAAAAGCACTTTGCATCCAGAAATCAAACAATGGGATAAAGTTAAATCCGTGCACTATACACATTTCTGTTCAGCCAGATAAGGACATGAATACAGTGAATCATGAGGATAATTGCACCTTGTGTATTCTGAAAGCTGAGAGCCAGTTAGGTGTAGTGGTGAAGTTGCTGGTGTAGAAACCAGAAGATTGTGAATTCTAGTTCTGCCTTAAACTTGAAAGCCTGGTGACTTTCTTCTCGGTAGACTCCTTCAGAATCTTGCAGAGTGTGATAGGACTGCAGGGATGGGGATGTTTACTGTCAGCGCATGCACAGTCTTATTGCGCTGAGATAACCCAGGAGTAAATACAGTAAACCAGTGGTTTGTATTAAATGGTGGTTTATATTACAATATCTACCAATATACTAGAAACAAAATACATACACATGGTGATAATTCAGCAAACCCCAATACACAGCAATTACAGCAGGAAACAGACAAAACAGAACACAGCAGCAAAAAATCTTCCCTTTTATACTCAGGTTCTTAAAGGGATACACACACCTGCTGAGTCATTCCTATGATTGCATCATCCACCTTACATTATATTACATCATTACATAAGCAGTTTAGCCTTTAAATAATTATCCTGACATTTAGAGTGCAGGGAGAAGAGTTGGAAGTCAGAGCATCCTCAGTTCCTCTGCCACTTTTCTCTATCATATAAGACAGAGGTCCCCAGCCTTTTGAGCACCAGGACTGGTTCCGTGGAGAGAGGTTTTTCTGTGGACCAGAGGGGGTGTGGTTTCATGTGCTGTCTGCATCCCGCGGATGGGGCTTTGCTTAGAATCAAGATCAAGCGAAGTATTAGTACCTCTTTATAAAACCCTAGTAAGACCACACCTGGAATACTGCAGCCAATTTTGGTCACCAAATCACAAAAAAGATGTTGAGAGTTTGGAAACAAATCAGAGAAGAGCAACTAAGATGATCAAAGGCCTGGAGACTAAAACATATGAAGAACAGCTGCAGGATTTGGGTTTGGCTAGTCTAAAGAAAAGAAGAAATAGGGATGACATGATAACGGTATTCCAGTATTTGAAGGGCTCTACAAAGAAGAGGAGGTCAAATTATTCTCCAAAGCACCAGAGGGCAGGACAAGAAACAATGGTCGGAAACTGACCAAAGAGAAAAGCAAACTGGAATTAAGGAGAAACTTCCTAACAGTGAGGACAATTAACCAGTGGAATAGCTTGCCCCCAGAAATAGTGGGCACTCCATCACTGGAGATGTTTAAAAAGAGGCTAGACAGTCACTTTTCTGAGATGGTATAGGTTCCCCTGCTTGAGCAGGGGGCTGGACTAGAAGACCTCCAAAATCCCTTCCAGCTCTATTCTATTCACTTAGAAAGTGAAATGAAAAATATAGAATAACCAAGTTGGAAGAGACCTTGGAGGTCTTCTAGTTCAACCCCCTGCTCAGGCAGGAAACCCCATACCATTTCAGGACTTCCTGTAAGAAATATGAAGATTGAGACAGACATTCTTCAAAACTAAAACTGCACTGAAAGAGAAACAAAAAGCTCATGGAGACAGAATAAACCCAGTTTTTAATGGTAGCTCATAAATTGAAACAGCTAATATTCACCAACATTCCACTATGTAAAACTCAACCAGTTATACTCTATAAAAGTCTTAAAAGTTGTAATGAAAAATGTTCATGGGAATATAACTGGTGGCGAAGGCATATCTTGAACCTATTTAAATTTTTCAAATGATATGAAAAACCAAGGAATATAATGGCACTGTACAGTCTTTAATGTGAAAACTCAGATATTTTTTCAAGGAATTATTATTATTAGAATATGGAATGATTATTAACAATAATCCTATCTCCAGCAATTTATTATTTGTTTTTTTCCTATCTTGTTAGTAAAGGGAATATCTTATCTCTTTTTAGGAAATAGATAACTAATAATTCATGTTATAACAAGTGACATGTCTTCTTAAGGCAACAGTAAAGAAATATCTGCAGCTGAAAATTAGTTTAGAGAAATGCATCTCATTGTGAATTCCTCCAATTCACAGGCATCAAAGGCTAATATGGAATGTGATTTCAATATGAGTTTATATTGTAACTATAAATACATTATTTCTATATCAGAGATACATCGTATATATCTTTATATGTCAGCTTTCATTTAAAATAAAAGCCCTGAAATGACAATACACTTCTGGGTTATAAAATTGCATGAAAGCAATAGTAAAGCTAAAAAATAAATGCCAATATAATATCAAACTCTATATTGAGATGTCGCTTTCATACTAGGCCCAAGTGCTTAACTAATTGGTTTCTTTCTCCAGCTTTGTGCGAAGGTGTGATTTTTGTTATCAGAAAGATTAATACTTTGCCCTTTAGGGGCCTTTTAGGTTTCATACAAACGAAGGCGACAGAAACGATTGCTTGAAATGCTGGCTTCAGTTAACAGTTTTCTTCCTGGAGGTAAAATCACTCACTAATTACCACCCAGATTGAGAATCCCTTTGAAAGATGTGGGCAAAAGAATGAAATACTAGCTGTGCAGTCTTTTCCAAATGGGAATTTTGAAAGAAGGCTATGATTGCAGGTTTGTTCCAGCAATGAGGACTGCATTAAAATGACAACCACAATTACTCTTCTTTCATAGAGTGACCTCGTTCTCCAGAATGCATTTCTCTTTGGTTGCAACATAAATATTAAAAAAAGTGGGGGTTTTACAGAATATAACTAATAAAGTGTTATAAACTGTATTCGTCTAGTTAGTACTTTAAATTGGTTTTTTCCCCCATATTTAGTTAACCAATGCCGTAATAGAAAAACTATAAACGCTGAATTAAAATTCTAATAAATGGACTGAATATATAGAAATCCAAGCAGAGAGACACACTACATGGTACTTTTGTTCAATTCTACATGGTACTTTTTGAAGATGAAGATGAATCACAATTACAGCACGTATGCTAATCAAAGGAAAGGCATCCGGGAAGAGAAGTTAAATTGACAGAAGTATGAATGGGATGGGATGTAGGATATATGATCTTTGTTTTCTCTGACAAGTGAACCATCTTCCTCAGCTTGACAACTTTCAATGTGCTGGAACAACAACTTCCAGAGTTCAGCTGGAAAATGATAGGTTACAAAGGTTGTGATTGATTGATTGATGGATGGATGGATGGATGGATGGATGGATGGATGGATGGATGGATGGATGGATGGATGGATGGATGGATGGATGGATGGATGGATGGATTTATTTATTTTTTATTTTTTATTTTTTATTTTTTATTTTTTATTTTTTATTTTTTATTTTTTATTTTTTATTTTTTATTTTTTATTTTTTATTTTTTATTTTTTATTTTTTATTTTTTATTTTTTATTTTTTATTTTTTATTTTTTATTTTTTATTTTTTATTTTTTATTTAGCATATGACAATGTTACATTAGCCAGGAGACTACAATGCTAATGCAGAGTAGTAGTTTGGCTGCCTAAGACTGCTAGCCCTGTTTGTTTCACATTCGCACATTGTCCAAGATGGGATGGGAGGGCAAGCTAGCTCCGCGCCAGAAAGGAAGACGAATGGCTTTCCTGCAACATCATCCAAGGCTGTCTTCCTCCACCAAAGCTGCCTCGCAACTTTCACAACTTTCACAACCAGGAAGGTTCGGCAACAACAGGATTCTAACCATCGGCACAAAGCATCAGCCTGTCTCCCTGCCGAAGTGATACCTATTTGTCTACTTGCATATAACATGCTTTTGAACTGCTAGGTGGGCAGAGGTTGAGGTGAGTGATGGGAGCTAACCTCACCACGCGGTGCTGGATCTTGAACCGTAGGGGCAACGGCCATCTCCAGTGTCATTAAGCCACTAAGCCACCATATCTCCTCAAAGGTTGTGATAAAGTACTGGGAATGGCAGTATTTTAGAGGTTTCACAGGAAAGTTAAATTTGGGAAGAAATATGCCCTGGGCTGTACTACATTTTACTTCAAGAATACTCTACCTCAGCTGCTAAAGTTTGAGAAAGCCTCTTCTTTGAAAGAATTCTGAAAGCAAATTCTTTTCCATCCAACTGGATGAAAACTAGTACGACAAATGCAGAATTTAAGAAGACTGAAATTAAGAATATTTGCATGTAAAAGAAGGTGCCCCATTTACATAATGTATTAAACTTCCTCTACAAATACCAATCATTCTCTCACAAGAATAAACATGTTTATTTTCCCTATTTTTCCCCTTTGTCCTTCCAGGAAAAAAAAAAGCTAAAGAAAGAGAATAAAAATCAGGATGGAGATGAAGCAACAAGAAGCTGGGATTGTGCTAAGAGGAGAAATGAAAAGAAAGGGTACGCCAAAAATGCATGAAGTTAAGAAAAGAGAAAGACATAAACAGAGAAAGAAAAAAGGAGATGGGGGGAAGCCCCATTCAGATTATAAAAAGAGAACATTTGTAGCTCAGAGTTGAACTGTGGGGTCATTGGCACTTTCTCAGCTTGGTAGATTTTTTTGCAGACATTTCATCATCCAACTAGGTAACGTTATCAGTGCACTGATGATGTTGGATAATGAAATGTCTGCCAAAAAATTACCAAGCTCAGAGAGCACTAAAGACAGTGGTGGATTCAAATATGTGAACAACCGGTTCTCTGTGTGGATGCCGCTTCCGGAAGTCCGTTCTGGGCCTGGGCAACAAAAAATTAGCTACCGGTTCTGCCGAAGAGATGCGAACCGGCTGAATCCCACCACTGACTAAAGACCCCACATTTTGCTAGTCAGCAGCCTCTCTCTCAAGCCAAATCCAACCTTCAAAGGGACCTGTGCTTTCCAGCCATAGCATCTTACGTTATCTGCATTCCTTTACTTGGCAAAGCCTTGTTTTCCCATTGGATAAATACTGTGTCTGTTTGTCTGCCTGGCTGGCTGGCTGCAAGCAAAAAAAAAAATTCCCTATAAATCAGTCTCACATTCAATCTTTAATAAAAAAAAGCTTAAGTTATTATTACACAGCAATTGCAGTGGAAGCAATGGATTTGCCTGAGGCCATACAGCGGCTCCCATTTTGAAAGCGTATTGTGAGTCATGCTTTCTGAGGCAAAAATCCAGTCCACCCTTAATTCGATCCCTCACATGATTCCCACTGAAACATCTTCAACAATATTTGTTCAGTGCTCTGCTCAAGTACAATTGTGAGGCAGAGAAAAATGTTCAGAACAAAAAAAAAAATTAAAACCTGCAGTTAGTGTAAACTTGACAGGTCATCTGTGGCTTCTACTATTAAACCTCTTATCATCTATTTTTCTGAAAAATCCTCTTCATTTTAACCAAACACCAGTTGCTTTTACAAAATGCCTCTGCGGTGATCTTGAAAATTGTTTTCTTGGCAATGACTTGGACATGCTTTTTTATCTACCTTTCAAGTGCCTGAATCAGGAAACTAGCCGCAAATGCAGGCAGCCGAAAGATGATAACAGATGTGTAAGAAGAGAAATTCTTTTATAGAGCATTGCTTGACACTGACTCTTATTTCATCTTTGGGCACATTTTCTGCTTTTCGTTGGAAACATTTTGGGGTGAGTCATTCTACTCGGCCTTCTATTTCAGGACTGTCTAGCAGTCTAACAAGAAGAGATCAATCCCCAAGCCCCTGTTTTGTGGGATGCCAAAAGGGTTCTCTCTCTTTTTCAACATCTATGTGAAACCACTGAGTGAGATTATCTGCTGGTTTAGGGTTCAGTACCATCAGTACACTTGATCAGGAGGAAGCAGGCAATACACCGTCAATACAGCTGATTTCTTTCAATTCAATTCTGGGCTGGTTAACTAAAGTTATCAAGGTTCTGCCTAGTGCCTGGAGGCTATGTGGGTTTGGATGCAGAGCAACCATGTCTTCAGTCCTACCAAGACCGAGTGGCTACGGGTATTTAGACTGCTCAGATTTGGGGATATTCCATCTTTGACCTTGGATGGAGTAGCATTTACCCATTCAATTTGGGGGTCTTCCTGAATGCACAGGTCCTGCTTGATGGCAGGTGGTAACTGTGGCCAGGGAGGTCTTTGCACAGTTTAATCTGGTTCACAGTTTGCACTCTTCCCTAGATCAGGAGACCCTTCAGATAATCACTCATACCTGGTCACTTCTGGCTGGACTGTGGCAACATTCTCTACATGGGGCTGCCATTGAAGACCACCTGGAAGCTTCGACTGGTCCAGAATGCTGCAGTGAGGAGAGAGTTGAGGTAGGCCCATGTAACACTTCTGCTTTGTGAGTTGTATTGGCTGATTGTCCCTTTTGGGTGTGAATCAAGATACTGGTTGCTACTGATAAGGCTTTACCAGCTATGTAACCAGGCCTGGGGTTCGGAATGTGTTAAAGCCCCTCTTACTTGGCTCTATTATTAGTTGATTAATCATCACAGAGGCCGTTTATACTTATTTATGTTGTGTGTGTTTTTATTGTTTTAATGTTTTTTAAATTGTTTTATCATTTTAGAATTGTAAGCCACCCAAAGTCACTTGGTTGAGTTGAGTGGCTAGGGTCAAAGGAAGGGATGGATGGATGGATGGAGGGAGGGAGGGAGGCATGGAGGCATGGAGGAAGGAAGGAAGGAAGGAAGGAAGGAAGGAAGGAAGGAAGGAAGGAAGGAAGGAAGGAAGGAAGGAAGGAAGGAAGGAAGGAAGGAAGGAAGGAAGGAAGGCCTGGTTACTTGAGGGACTGCCCATCTCCTCCATCTCCTCTAGTATATCTTTCCAGTTAATCCAATCTGGCAGGGTGGCATTTCCAGGTTCCTTCAATTAAACGATGCCATCTCTTGGCAAGTATGAGTAAAGTCCCCTTTTCATGTTTTTCTTTGTTCAGGTTTGGGTTTGCTACAGTGGTGAGATTCAGCCGGTTCGCACCAGTTCGGCAGAACCGGTAGCTAATTTTTTGTTGCCCAGGCCCAGAATGGACTTCTGGAAGTGGCATCCACACAGAGAACCGGTTGTTCACATAATTGAATCCCACTACTGGTTTGCTATCTCTCCCATCTTTGTTCCTTTTTGTTTTCTTGTTTAAAATGTTTTTTAACAATTTGTAAACCTCCCAGGTTGGGAATCAGGCAGTGTATAAAAGCTATTATTTCTCACACCTGATTTTTTTTCAGCCTAATAAATTATATAATCCACAGTTTATAATATTCATTTGGTCATTGGTTCTCACCCTCATCCCTTGATCTTTTTCAGAACTTCACTTTCCCATTTAGTGTTGCCTGTGTTTAGCATTTGTTACAATTTTAACAGTTTTGCTTCCCTCTTCCACTCAGAAAGGTTATTCTTGAAAGGCCCATTTCTTTTGGGCTCCACTTCTACTTTGTGCCCAAAGAATTAGAACATATATGAGAAAAAAAACACTGTAGTTACTTCTCTATGATCCTTGGATAAGGTTAAAGAGTATTTGCAAGTGTAATAGCACCTGGAGCTGCAGAATGAGGACAGATTGGTTGATACTATCTTTTGATGGTGGCATATCTTAATATAATGGGGACAATGCCGAAGAAGGGAGATACCTAGATACCGTGGGGCTGTTGGGCACGTTGACACCTAGGTGTTGCAAGAAAAAAAGGAGTTAGATAAAGTTGCAATTGGCTGAAATCTACAGGATAGCAATTTGTTCCAGAAAAACTAAGGAAAGGAGGACCTGGGGGAAGGTGAGAGATTTGGGGGGGGGAGGAAATAATACAGGAAAATGATATATTGAAGACACATGGGATCAATGTTATTGCTGAATCAAAGTCTGTGCAGCAGCCTTTGAAAATTAAGGAAAAATGCTTCAGACTTCTAGTACAGCACAGGGGTGACCAAAGGAAAGAAAAAAGAGGGGGGAATCAGTGGATGTCCAGTGGGGTTATTACAGGTCCTTAGCAGAATCAGGCCTTGTATGAAGAGCCATGATAAATGACATTATCTTTGCCTCCTTCTTTTCAAATATAGCAGACAAGGAGTATTACTTTCCACATCGGAGGATGTTGGAAAAGCTCAGTCTGTTGTCCTTTCTTCTCTCCTTGGCAAAACATAAAGGTTACAAAAATAGAAAGAGCTGCTCCAGCTGCTGTTAATGGTAAATGCTCCGCTTTTAAAATTGCTTGAAATTTTTCCCATTTGCAAAATACCATCCATCCAAAAAATTCAGTGTTTTGAACTGGGATTGAGCATTGAAATTAATCTTTTGCAACAGTCCTAGTTTTATTCTTATGATATTATTATGTTGAAGCATTTTTTAATAAAAAAAAAACAAATAACTGTTCTGTGTAATCTAATCGCTTACAGAAAATATCTGAACCTGAGCAAATGAAGTCCCTAGTCCATGTGTCTGATAGCAAATCCAGAAATAATGAGATACGCTGAGTAATCATTACAATAATATAGCAGGATAAATATTTGACGGCAATCCATTAATCCCATGTGTGCTGTACTTTGGACGGTTTTACATAAAACAGTGCACAAAGCTAGGTCACTTTATTTCATGTTGCTCAAAAAGTCAAAGAATTAGATTTGATTTACATACAGAGACAGGCTAGATGTGTTTCATGGATGTACTTTGTAAAATGTATGTTTTGCCCCATTAATTCTGCCAGATGTAATATAATCAAAAAGAACAGGCAGAGTTCTTATTCCTTGTACTCTCTGTTGCATAATACTTTGTTGCTCTAAACCAGGGGTCTTCAAACTTGGCCCTTTTATGACTTGTGGACTTCAACTCCCAGAAATCCTTAGCCAGGCATACTGGCTGAGGGATTCTGGGAGTTGAAGTCCACAAGTCATAAAAGGGCCAAGTTTGAAGACCCATGCTCTAAACACATTATTTAAGCTTTTTCTTTTTTCTTTTGCCTATTGCTCTTTTCAAGCATCTTCTTTAACTAAACAATCACGTTTACTTAACTTAAACTGTTAATGTGCACAATTTAAGAATGATTCGGCATTCATCAAACTTCTCAGAGTGTATCAAGAGAACCCAAGAAGATATTCATTTAGATATACTGTAACTCTTTAGCTACATGGCTATCCGTCTTCCGACCAGAAGTCACTCAATTGTGCTCCTCAGCAGCCATATGGGATTATTTCATGGAAAAGTAACTTAAACATGTCAAAGTAGTATCTTTGCTTTGATTAATAAGGCACATTATTATGAGGACAAATATTAAATACTGTATATACATGTGCCAAGTAGCTGCCTGCTTTCCCTCACATGGAAAACATTTAAGAAAAATCTTGTTGTTGTATGAATGGCTGGATCAAGTTTTTCTATCCAATATTATTTATATCACTGAAGATATTTTGAGAAAAATGTTTATTACCTGGTACTCTACTGAGAACTTTACATTGTCCCAGTTTTCTATGTGAGATCCTTTTCAGATGCTATTTTAGAGAGCTCTATATCTTTACCTCCTTGTCACCATATATTTGACCTATAGCTACTTACACCTCAAAAGGAATCTTTACTCGTCCTCATTTTATTTTTCAAAAAATAGTTTTATTTTTTGTGTGAGATTAATCCATAACAAACCAATTGTCCTAGTTGTGTACTTTATGTCACAGACCTAGAAGATGATACTATAACATTTATGTCATTATTACCATCATATTTTCTCTTTAGACCTGCCAGTAAGGCCCACAATCACTTGGTGTCCTATCTCTTTCACATACCGGGTTTAAGGGCGACAGGCAAGGTACAGGAATCCCTCTGGATCAAAGGTGGTGGCATCAGTCACTACCAAGCGGTTATATCAAGGCAGGAATGCAGGGCTAAGGGTGTGCATACAGAGGGCTTCTGGGAAAGGAAACTTGAGCCTTTCAACTTTTCAGTCTATGGACTCGTTGCTAATTCCTCCAAGGGATTTCATATATGTGGTCAAAAGATGTAAAGAAATTTAGAAGACAAGAATTAATCTGTTTTCATTGAAGGAAGCAGTTTAAGAAACTCTTGGAATGTGCTGATGACAATGTCAACTTGAGTGTCTACATGCCTATTGCTTCATTATATGCAGTTAAGGTAACACATGGTGTACCTTTATAATTTCTTACATTTCACTTCTGCTGTCCAATCACTCTATGTGTCAATAAAATGGAGGAGTACTGGGAACTCTTATCTCATGAAAGAAGAATGTGATGTTGCTTTCAACAGCAAATTTAAATCTGTCATTCTGTTTCAATATAATACCTGATTAATAATTGTCTAATTATTTTCTATTCATATATACTGTACTCCAACTCAGTTTGATCTCCTTCTGTTTATATAAAATGAGGCATATGATAATCCATTTATCCTATGGGATATTGTTCTTCTAAAAGTCTGCCCCAAAATTTCATATAATTTTTCATAGTTTTGGTCAGTAGAGACTGTCAAATTTATGATCTCCATAAGGCCTGGCTTCAAATACAAAGGCACTAAAATGTGACAGCTACATTATATAAGTGTTAATTGTTCATTACATGACAGTTCTGTATTTAATTTTTAAGGCCTTCTCTTCCCCCCCCCCTCCGCCCCATCTTCTGCCTTAAGAAAAAGACAGGAATTGGGCAGAGCGTTGAAAAGAATAAATGGAGCTAATATGAATAAATGTGAGGTTCCAGAAACAATGGCACAAAAAAGAGATCTTGGATTATTAAAGTAGCCTATGACCTGCCGCTTATTTTCCCCTATTATGAATATCATCATAACCATATGTAACAGCCTGCTGCAATTATGTATTCATACTCAATGCTTTGTGAATAGCCCATTCTTAGGAACGGAAAATTAAACTGAAGTTGGCAGAATGAAATATATCATTGCTTAACTGAATCAAATGCGAATTCTTGCATTAATGGGATTAAAGAACTCAGAAGGATCTGCTCTTCCACTTGCTCCTACTTTGATCATTGTGTTGGATCCATCTTGCCTCTTCATTGGAACAACTGTCCTTCTGCCTGCCAGCTGCCTGTGCTGGTGAGGTTGCTTCAACTAGCTCAAATAGGACATTCACAGACATCTCTCACCAATTTCTTTTCAAAAGAAACAGTTGATTTAATGAAAAGTAATCCATTATTATATAAACAGATGCATCATCTACAGGATCTGCTAATGCTCATCTTGCAAGGTGGAAAAAAAATCTATGCAGAATGCATATTTGGTAGTAAAATTATATCTGATAGTAAATCTGCTTGTATCTGAGGAGTTGTCTCGCCCTAATGGGACTAACCCACTTCATTCATTCCAGTGGAAGATCCCTGCTGTGGACCCTATCAGTGAAGGAATTCTGGCTGGTGGTATCAAGAAAAGCTTTTCTGCTGTGGCCCCGGCCTTTAGAACATTCCACCAGAGGGAGATCTGCTCCTACCCTTTTGGCTTTCTGGAAGGTCATTAAACCCTGGTTTTGTCAGTTAGCTTGGGGCCCTGAGAGGGGTGCTGTCCACCAGACGTGGTTGATGGGGTAAGAAGAAGACCTCATATTCATGCTGTCCATCCCCTTGGTTCTAATGTTTATGTAACTCTTCTTAATTTTAATTGTTTTTATACGTATCTTTTTACCATTTGTAAGCCAACCAGAGTCACCTTATCGATGAGATGGGGAGCATATAAATTTAATTAATTAAATATATTTGGTGAAGCTGCATTCAGTATCCATAAAAATGCACATGTTAAGGAATGTTGCACACAGAACCAGGCCTATTTATTTGGTTTGATATAGAACTTTAATGGAATGGAACAATAACCAGATCTCTGTGTTCTTTTCCCCTCCTTCAACCCTATGATCTTTTTAGATCATAACATTTCCTTTAATTATGTTTTGCTAACAACAGCCTACAAATTCATGTAAAGAGACACTGCAAATGGATGGGGGGGGTTGTTGTTTTTTTAAAGGAACACATTGACTCAATTTTAGATTGGCAACCTTAGATAGTTTTCCTTGGAAGCAGGTTTCCCTTGAAATGAATTGGATTTGCTAATAAGCTCTCTAATTAAAAAACTGAAGCTGTCTATTTTATTTCCAGTTCCCCGACTTAGAATATGTATACCCGTGTTTAATATTTGTTTATTTGATAAGTGCATTTATATCTCATCTTTCCTCAGCAAGTGGAGGCAGCTCAAGGCATCTTACATGGAAATTTCCCTTCATTTTATCCCCACACAAAACATTATGAGGTATGTTGAGAGTATCTGATGCAAAGTTACTCAGTAAGCTTCTTTGACTGGGTGTGGACTTAAACCTAGATTGCCTCAATCTTAGTTCTACACCTTGAACACTGTACTATACTGGGCCGCAACTAAAATCATAAGATAGGCCTGCTTAAATCCACTTGAACTAACTGGTTTTCATCAGTAATAACTTTACCTCAACTTTATTCAAAAAGCCTTTAGTATGGCTTCCTTTTCCTGATGATCCAAAATGTTAAGGTTCATTGAAGATAAACATTTGAGCTACACAGGCTGACAAATTCTCAATCTATCGTGTGTGTTTTCAATCAATGCATGACCTGCTCTTATTGAAGTTGAAGGCAAGACACCAAACAGTTTGAGTAGAGAAAAAGAGACCTTACACAGATGTCCTTAAACATGGGAGGGAGATTATCAGCATGCTCAGTGTCCATTTCTTGCACACCACAAAGGAGCATATGCGCAGAGATCTTAGAAACCATTCTGCGCAGATTGTGCTTATGCATATTATTAGTATTATTAAATAAATCATATGGAAACATTTACCAAATGTGGAAACCTCTGAAGGAGGAGACTGTCAGACCCCAAGAACCAAGAACAACATGTGGAGTTACTTCTGAGTAATTTCCCATATGTTCTTCACCAATAGACAGAATCTTGCCAGACTAAAGCAACTGTCTGCATAACTGTAGATATAATCTGGGAATTGCTATAGAGGAGCTATTTTTACCTGCTACCTCCTGACCAAACATTCCAACCTCTGCTGCCTCTTTGCCCTCTGGAATGCAGCCCCTCCCTCCTGGGAATCCAGATTACTTTCTACCACAGAGGCTGGGTAGTATAATGATAATATCTCCAATCCCTCTCTCTTATATACTTGGAAAGCTCTAGTGAACAATCTTAAGTAAATATGCGCTCCAACTCAAGGCAAAGATCATCATGATGTGGTATCATATGGAATAATTAATTTTCTGAGCTTGTTCTTATAATATTAGGAAAAGAAGCAAGGAAAATATTTAGTAATCATTAAGTCTATCCTCAAATCAAAAAATGTTGTTATGGTCTCTGAAAATTTATTCTTCCTAACCTGTCTCTGTTTCAATTTTTGCAGGATTTTTTTCTTAGCATTTTTCATAGTGTAACTATATTTTTTTAACCTATGCAGACTCTATTCATAGTATTCATACTGCACTTAAGCAGAAATAGGCAATACAAAAGAATCTAGATGTTTTGGACTATGTAGCCAATGGTCATGGTTGAGGGGAATTATTGTAAAAAGTAGAGAAGGAAAGTAGGGGATCAGCCTTATTGGACCTAATTCTCACTAACAGAGATGAAATGATAGAAGGTATTGAAGCCACAGGAACCTTGGGGGGAAGTGATCATGTAATATTGCAAGCACAAGCAATAGAACACAGTCAAACTAGAGTCTTGGACTTTAAGAGAGCTAATTTCAATAAACTTAGAGAAAGCTTGGAAAGATTCCATGGATGAGAATCCTCAAGGGGAAAACAACTCAAGAAGCTTGGGAAACTTTGAAAAGTGAGATTATAAAAGCCCAGTCTAGCACAATACCAATGAAGAAGAAAAATAACAGCTCTCAAAAGAAACTAGCATGGCTGCATAAAGAACTCTCTGATAAATTGAAAGACAAAAAGGACAAGTATAAAAGTAGAAAAGGGGCACATAACTAAGGCAGAATATTAGCAAATAGCCCGAGCCTGCAAAGATGTAGTGAGGAAAGCAACAGGGAGAAAGCAGAACTACTTAACTCGTTTTTTGCATCCGTCTTTACACAAAGGGAAAAAACATTCCAACCTATCAAAAACAGTACCATAAAAAACAGATTAGAAACACAAGTTAAGATAGGCAAGAAAATGGTAAGTGAGCACCTGTCCACCCTAGACAAGTTCAAATCACTAGGACCAGATGGATTACACCCCAAGGTTCTGAAGGAGGCAGATGTGATCTCAGAACCACTGAACTATATCTTTCAAGATCCTGGAGCACTGGGGACTGGAAAAGAGCTGATGTAGTTCCCATCTTCAAAAAGGGAAATCCAGAAAACTACAGACCTATCAGTCTGACCTCAATACCTGAGAAGATTCTGGAAAAGATAATAAGCACGAATCAGTGAACACCAAGAGGAAAACAATGTCATTACCAAAAGCCAACATGGGTTTGTCAAAAATAGATCATGCCAGACAAATCTTATTGCATTCTTTGACCAGATGACAAAATTAATGGACCAGAGGAATGCTGTGGATATAATTTACTTGGACTTCAGTAAGGCATTTGATAAAGTAGACAGCAACCTACTACTTGATAAGATAGAAAAATGTGGGTTAGACAGCCTCACCACCAGATGGATTTGTAGCTGGCTGACCGGCCGTACTCAGCATGTGGTCCTCAATGGAATTGCATCTACATGGAGGGAAGTGTGTAGTGGGGTGCCCCAAGGCTCTGTTCTGGGCCCAGTGCTCTTCAACATCTTCATCAATTATTTGTATGAGGGGATAGATGGGGAACTCATCAAATTTGCAGATGACACCAAGCTGGCAGGAATAGCCAACACTACAGAAGGATCTTGACAGACTTGAACATTGGGCGCTAGCTAAAAAAATGAAATTCAATGGTGAAAAAAGTAAGGTTCTACATTTAGGCAAGAAAAACCAAATGCACAGGTATATTATAGGTGGTACCTTGCTCAATAGTAGCAACTGTGAGAGGGATCTTGGAGTCCTAGTGGACAATCGCTTAAATATGAGCCAGCTGTGTGCTGCAGCTGCAAAAAAAGCCAACACAGTGCTAGGCTGCATTAACAGAGGGGTAGAATCAAGATCACATGAAGTGTTAATACCACTTTACAATGCTTTGATAAGGCCACACTTGGAAAACTGCATCCAGTTTTGGTCACCACAATGTAAAAAAGATGTTGAGATTCTAGAAAGAGTACAGAGAAGAGCAACAAAGATGATTAGGGGACTGGAGGCTAAAACATATAAGGAACGGTTGCTGGAATGGGGTATGTCTAGTTTAATGAAGAGAAGGATGAGGGGTGACATGATAGCAGTGTTCCAATATCTCAGGGGTTTCCACAAAGAAGAGGGAGTCAAGCTATTATCCAAAGCACCTGAAGGCAGGACAAGAAGCAATGGATGGAAAGTAATCAAGGAGAGAAGCAACCTAGAACTAAGGAGAAATTTCCTGACAGTTAGAACAATTAATCAGTGGAACAACCTGCCTCCAGAAGTTGTGAATGCTCCAACACTGGAAGTTTTTATGAAGAGACTGGACAGCCATTTGTATGAAATGGTATAGGATTTCCTGCCTGAGCAGGAGGTTGCACTAGATGATCTCCAAGGTCCCTTCCAACTTTTATTTTTATTATTTTTATTATTTTTATTATTTTTATTATTTTTATTATTTTTATTATTTTTATTATTTTATTATTTTATTAGTAGTAGTAGTATTAGTATTAGTATTAGTATTAGTATTTTTAGTTTTATTATTGTTATTGTTATTGTTAATAATAATAATAATATATTTGTTGTTGTTGTCCAAAATATTTAAAGAGGACCAGATTGTTTCCCCCAGACTATAATATGTAAATACAGCTCCTGTACTATGGAAATGTAGTACATATTCAATTATTTATTACGAATTGCTATATCCTGTCAATAACTTAAGAGGTTTTTTTAAAATAAAAATCTATTATATTCTGGTTTTTAAATTGATGGGAGAAAAGCTGGTAGTTCAGGGGATGGAACCAGTGACACCTTACATGCCACTTATTTTGATGGTGCAACCACTACAAATTAGATATATGACTTACATTTTTGTTAAAGTTTATTGGAAATTTTAATGGGTTAATTAGGAAAAGGGACTGACTGCTTTTGTCCTTACTAGGGTTGCATATTATCAGTTATACAGGGATCCAGAAACTCCAGTCAATTGTCTACTCATCCCTGGAGTGCAACAAAATATAGATGTAATGTTACAGTGTTGATATATGAAGAATGATCTTCTAGATCAGAACAAAGAAAAGAGCCATTCTTGTCTAATGTTCTGTTTTTCCCAATATTCATCCAAAAGTGTCTTAGGAGCTCCTAAACAGAATGTGATAATCACAATCCTGCTTCCAATAACAGTTAGTTTAGAGCAGGGGTCTTCAAACTTTGCCCTTTTATGACTTGTGGATTTCAACTCCCAGAATTCCTCAGCCAGGCACAACAACTGTGAGAGAAACACATGCAGAGTTGATTTCAATCTGCAGGATGCTCAGAAACTCCAAATTTGTAACCTTTATATTCTTTACCATCATGTCATGATCAGATCAACTAGCTGTTTTAAAAGTAAACTTTTTACACACACTTCAAGTTATGAGATATCAAAGGCCATGGAGTGATCTTTACAATAAAGCAATAATGCTGATCAGGTTGAGTAATGCCCAGAGTTTTACTCAAAGAGCTTTCTGCCTCTTTGGGGATTTGAATCTGACTCTATTGTGGCTAAAGTTCAGCATTTTATTTATTTATAGTAACTTGACATTTTATTTCTCGATATTGTAAAGATGTAATACACCTATGTTGCTTTTAATTATTTGCCATTTTTCATCGCATTCATAGATCATGTATTGCAGTATAGTCATTATTTCAACTGAAAAATTATTACACATGTGTGATTATGGTATATTTCTCTAGTATCCAAAAAGTCTCAATTTACTGGATTTTCTATCTCAACAATTATTCATACTGATATATGTTTTCCTGTGATGTGTTTCACATTATTTAGTCATCGTAGATTTTGAATGTCTTTAGGCAGGTTGCATAAATGGGTAAAACAGGTTTTAAAACAATTTCCTAACTTTGGGGATGGCTTTGGAGATGTGTGACCTTAGCAAACAAGAAAATCTTGCCAAAAATATTTCAAATACTTTTGAAGGTTGTTGGCTATCCCAGAGGAAAATCAGACACCACAGGCTACTGTAATACTAATTTGAAGCCCTGAACACCATTTCATGGTTTTATAAAAATTAAAATAGTCTTGAATCATTGATTCTAACTTAACCAATATTTGATCTACAGGAACAACATTATGGAAGCAATGATCATTAATTAGTCATTTGAATGCTGTCTGCTAATATTCCTAAAGTAAGGGGAAAGAATGTTCATGCAAGAACTACAATAAGACTATAGAGTCATTATTTTTACATTTTTTAAGGAGATCTTAAAAATAATTCCATCCTTTACAAGATATATTACCATTCTCCGGTTAATAATTCCAGTACATTTCTGGGATTTTAAATTCCATAAATAGTTCCTTAAATAATTAAATAATTTATAATTAAATAATAATTTAAATGTGTTAAACAACTCCAATATATTCGTTAAACTTAGGAAAAGTTCCTAGCCCTTAGATCTGTGCAAGTTTCATGCAAAATTATAAGAGAAAGCAACAGGGCTGCAGTGGAGAACCAGGGAAATCATTAAAATTGTGAAGTTTTTCTTCTCAGACTATTAACCCTACTCCGATTTCCCACACTCTGATTTTCCTGGTCTTTGTCATACACTGTTTTTCAGAGCTTGGTAGGCACTTCAACATCTCGGTGGTCCCCTCAGTCCCAATCTGCCATTACGCCTTGGCATGAACATTTCCACTATTGAAGAATGATCAGTCACCTAAATCTCTTTGCAGCTGATTATGTTGGAAAGATATAAACCTGGCCTCAGGCACAGAGTGACCCATTCCCACACATATTACGGTTAGATATTCAAGCATCATTAGAAGCCAGTTTCTTGTGATTGCAGCTTTACAGTCAAGTTGGCAAAGCCAAAGCATTTTTGAGGCTAGACCTAGAGAATGTAGAGAAAAGAGCAATGACATGGCAATTGGCCAGGGAGGGGACTGAACAAAAGCTGGCAAATTGCTTTGGAAATTAAGAGGCTCCCATTCAAACCAGGAAAACTAAATGGCAAGCAGTGCCTGGGTGGTGAAACAGTCAGCAGGCTGGCAGGCTGGGATTATTATTAAACTGTTCAGTTAAATCTGTATGAAATAATGTGTCTTATTCAGTTACTGCCCTGATTACCCATTGGCACACTGGAAAGCCAAGGTGCTGTCATATTTTATGATGCTGTGTTTTGTTATGTGGCCCTATCAGATCTGTTTTATACATCCACAAGTTCTAATTCCCCATGTGCCAACATAGTCAGAAATTAAAGAACAGCTGCATTGGACTTGGAAGAGAGGGGAAGAAAGGGAGACGTTCACTCTTCCTTATTCTCTTTTACTTTCTTCAAAGTCTTCGGAGTTACACAAAAGATAAGTAAGATTGTAACCAGGAGGTTGGGACACAGTGGGAGGATGATTTAAAGAAAAAGGTAGGTATAATGAGCTTGGAGTTTACAAAGTGAACCAAGAATTATTCAACCACATTTATGTTCCCAAGTCAAAAACAAAAAAAAGAAAGAAATTTCAGACTACAGCAGGGAAATTACCCGCAAATGGCAATTGCATTGTCAATTTGGGGACACAAACTTTCCAGAGAGAAAGAGAGAGACAGAGAGAGAGAGAGACAGACAGACAGAGAGAAAGAGAGAGAGAGAGACAGACAGCTGCATACCTTCTCTAAATTAACGTGATGTTTATTGTGCCACTACTTTTCAAGTAAATACTTTGTGTTTGTTTCTAATACATACTGTGTCTTAACAAACTGTCCATACATGTTCGTACAAAGCTGCTTGCAGTTTCTTAACTGGCTTTCCCTCATTCACACAGGTGTTCTTTATCACAACTTTCATAGGTTCACTCTGTTAGACAGCTTCAGTATTTTCACTTTTTTAGCCTAGAGAAGAAAAAGAAAAGAAGGAAAATAACTCTTTCTTCAGTTTGTTATTATTCCAGCAGCTTGGTCAAATTTTACTCACTGATTCCTGATCTTTCCTTTCCAAAGGTAGCTGCCTTTTCCATCAGCGAGTCTGCTCTGCAAAACTCTCTTTCTGATGCTGTTTACTACTGTTGAATTTCAGCTGCCTTCACCTTTGTCTGGATTCCCACAGCATCAATAGAACATCCGCTGCATTCTCCTTAAAATCCAGCAATTCTCAGATGGTGGACATCTCTGGAGATCCACCAACTGGCAACCAAAATTTGCCCAGGTTCACCACCATTCAACCACTGGCTAGTTTTGTGGCTGAAAATTGGATCACTGCAGCATAGAAGCAGTGTTGCAAATAACAGTGCTGCATAGTCTACCAACTATGAATCCAAATATGGTGAAACTGTGATCTCACAAAAAATTACTTCAAAAAGAAAAAAGCAAATAAGGATTACAGTTGTGAATATCTAAACATGGGATGTTATTAGATCTATTATTATTTATTAGAGGACCCATGGTGGCGTAGTGGTTAGAATGCAGTATTGCAAGCTAACACTCCCACACACAAGCAGTTCGATCCTGACCAGCTGAAGGTTGACTCAGCCTTCCATCCTTCCGAGTTGGTAAAATGAGGACCCAGATTGTTAGGGGCAATAATGCTGACTCTGTAAACCACTTAGGGAGGGCTGTAAAGCACTGTGAAGCAGTATATAAGTCTAAGTGCTACTGCTAGTTCTACTAGGCTGGAGACCCAGTTGCCTTTAGCCACTTAAGATTCAGAAATTTTTATTCACAAATATTCTTGACCAGGTTTGTTCTTAGATTTGTTATTTTGGCACATGTACATGAAATAATAATTCAATTATATAGTTTATTTTGGATTTAAAATTTTAGTACAAAATTAAGTTTTAAAAGGCCTTTAACATGGAGGGATGAGCAGGTGTTCACAAATGCAACTGTACAATCATAACCATATTAGGTGAAAATGTTAAACTCCCATGCTGTCAAGAATTAAAATATAGGGAGGCGATATTCAGTTGGGTTATCTCCATGTTTCCAAAATGTTTATTAGTTGTCCATGACTATAGAAAGTTTGAAAAAAAATGCCTTAAGCTGGATTTGTTTTTTTGCAACTTCATTCCATTCTAATCAACTAGGCAAATAATGTGACATCTAGTAACTATGAATAGTAATGAACACAGCTATTACAAATTTGGTTTCTTGGTAGAATAGCTGATTTTGCAAATTCCCATAATATACTACCATTTTGTAGTGTTCCAGAAAGTAATATTTCTTATCTGATCATAGCTTGAAAACATAATTCAATAGTATGCATGAGGAAAAAAAACTTCCCTTAAATCCTTTCTGCCAGAAGTACAATGAGAACTTGCAAATATAAAAGGTTTCAAATAAAAAAGTGTTTATTTCAGACATGGATTTTATAAGGCATCCTTCCTTAATAATGTTTCCCTCCAAATGTAATGGACTAGGGTTCCCATCATTTTTACCTATACATACTGGGGATAATGATAATTGCAACCTAATGTATATGCAGTCAAGGTGCTCGAACTACATCAAATCAAGCTATTGTTTTCTCCACATCACAACTAGTATTAATTAGTTTCTGATGTTATCTGGGTATAAAGGTTAGAGAAAGGCTGAATGGTGCTAAAGATGGATTCTGAAAATGTTGAATAACAGACAACTCAATGGGGGGAAAGATATTAGTGACAATTTTAAAAGGCCATGGTTCATGAAAATAGCAGTTAAATGTAACCCTTGTTGATTAGGAAAAAGGTAACTATAAAAGAAATGTCTTTTTGTAGAGGTGTTTTTTTTTTAATGCTGGGGCATTATGCTGAGTCACACATTGGTTAAGTGAAGCTTTAATGTTACATATATATTATTAGCAGAATAATGCAGGGAAGCATTAACTGGTTGATCACCAAGCATTTTTTTTAAAAGGAATTCATGAGCTAAAGTATGTAGTGAGTGCCTGATCCTGTCTTGTCAGAGGCTGGGTTGACCTATTATGTTAAGGCACAAAGTGTTTTTTCTGACTTAGCATGTAATTGTCTATTGCAGTTTGTAACAGTTTGATATGTTGTGTGAGTCTAGCCAGGTATGGTATTTTCAAACGACCATAGCTAAACAAATTGACTTAACATGGTTTATAAACATAGTTCAATTGCTAGTCTATCATCTTTAACATCAGGACTACAGATGTCTTACTGTCCCAGGAGAATCAGGTTGGATATTGTACATGGAGTTTTGCAAGTAATTGTGTCATTAATTGGGGCAGAGAGTTAGAGAACTTTCTGCGTATTTAGATCACATCAGATTCAAATACAAACACAGATGCAGTGACCTTTTTCTCTTGTTTTAATAGGGAACAGCGTTTTCTTGACACCGGCTGTCTATAACTGAATGCAGCTGAGGTCAGGAAGTGCTGATTTACTTGAAATATTCTTCTCATTTAATAAGCTAAGCGCATAATAAAAGATGAAATACAGGGGAGAGGGGGACAGAGAAATATGGACTGTTTCCTTTTCTCTCATTTTAAACAGAATTCAAAGTGTGTTTTCAGCTGTATTCTTAACCTTCCCAGGAGTTTAACAGCAAGCCTCCAAGTATCATGCTATCATGCTACCATTGAGAACCAAAGGCTATCTCTGGATTTGTAAAAAAAAAAAAAAAAGCAAACAAATTTTGGGTGCAAATCCATACAATGACGCAAAAGATATTGCAGATTAATGTTAAGATGAAACCAGAATTGTTTATATTGGGTTTTATGGACATTGAACTAATAAATATGGGAAATTAATATGTACATGGTAACTGTGGCAAAATTACTGTATGTACAAAGAAGGAAGAATAATGAAATATCCACAGTGGAAGATTGGATTATAAAATTGATGGAGCTTGCAGAAATGATAAAAGTGGTCAGTTTCATCAGGGGAGAAAAACGATAACCTTTTTAAAAGAGTAACAACCATATATGAAGTTTTTGTTGAAAGAAATTAATGATATATGACTTTGAGGACTAAAAAGAGTTAAAAGGGAAGGGAAAGGGAATTACAAAGTCAGAAAAAAAGAGGGGAAACAGTAAGATGGCAATTACTCAATAGAATAAAAGGAGTAGAAGGCATAATTCTATCTTTTCTTCCCATCCACCACATTTCAACTCTTTGCAGATATTTTGGAGCTTAGGGCAGGTACCCCAAAATAGATCCCCCCCCCCATTTTTGATGGGTCTTTCACTGGGGGAACTCACTGCCTTCTGAGATGTTTTAAAATATAAGTGGAGAAGGCAATAAAGTGGTGAAACTATGCAGCAAACAAATTAATACGCTCACCATAAAAATTCAAGACAATGGTTTTCAATATTTTATGGGGCCTTCTATGTGCATAAAGCATTTCAACTCCCTGTTTAATGTGTCCTCTAGCCTCTAGGTCTGCTTTTATTTATTTATCTATTAAATTTAGACACCACCCATGTTCAAGTGACCCTGGGTGATTTACAAATACAGCCATAAAACCTTATAAAAGAGACACGATTAAAATTACAAAAGAGAATGAAGAACAGAATGAAAACAGAGTTTAAGAAGTGAGTTTAAAGGCAGTGGATCACCTTCAGGCCACAACCACCCTGAGACTCACATGCCATTCTCCGATCCCCACACCAATTAGCAAAGTCAGGTCTTCACGCTCTTCCAGAAGGCCAAAAGAGTGAGGGCCAAACTCACCACTGAGGGCCAACCTCACCACTGAGGGGAAGATATTCAATAGGGAAGGGGCAGTGGCAGAGAAGGCTCTTTTCCTAGACCCCACCTTGAAATTCCTTAGCCAATAGAATCCGTAACATATCCTCTGTCAAGGTGATGATTTAAGAGCTGACCAGCTGATGAAATGATGGGAATGAGTCAGCAGAATCTTTGGCTGTTATCTCTTTAAGAGCCTGTGTAAAAAAAAAAGGGAGGCTCTGCTAGTGTGTTTTCTTTCTTTTCCCTTTCCTGCTGTATTTGCTGTTTGTTGGATTCTGCTCATAGCACGTGTATTTATATTGTTCCTAGTGATACTTGTATAGCATTGTAGATAAACCACCATTTGTTACAAACCACTGTTTGCTGTGTCTGCTCCTGGGTTGTCGCACGCGATCGGACTGTGCACTCTCTGACATCCTCCCTGCCTCACCAGTGGGAATGGTCAATATAATTCTCAGTAAGAGCGAGAATGATTCCTTCTCATTAAGGTATGAAGCAATCTTCATTTGTTCATTTGTAAGGAATGAAAAATCTCCATTAGCATTAACGTTTCCGTACTTTTTCATACACTCATACATCCTACTTTCATACATTTTCATACAACACATACTTCAGTTAATTTTTCTGGGGTAAACTGTCATTAGTTGCTATACAAATCCTGTCCCATATAAAGTAATTGTCCACAACAGGTATCTTAGCATGCTTGTGTGGCTTGCCAGAGTGACATACCAGTAATATAGTTCTAAACATTGGCAATGTTTCATCAAGAATTGGCTGATCCTTCATCACCAACATGGCCCTCACACTGAGTTTTCTTTAATCCATCCTCTACCTATAATTTTTTAATATATATATATATATATTAAAAAAAACTACCTTCAGAAGATTCATGCTCCCATATGCCAAGCCACGACTAGAAAACCAGTGAGTTCAGGATGTGAGAGAACCATTTCACTGTGCTTCCATGCAAACAGGGAGTCTTAGGTGCTGCGTCTGTCATCCAGGTACAGATATTTTCTCAGGACAGCTGAGGAATGCTGCATGCCCGTGCTCTTTTGGCTGATCAAGTGGAGCTGCCAAGCTCAGTTTTGAAGAGTTTCTAAACCGATCTACACAAGTGCTACTCCTGTAGGAAATGGTGGAGAGCTTTGCGGTGCAACGAGGAAGAAAGAAGAGATTTTTTTTTTTCTGCCTCCTCTATGTTAATAAACATCTGATGGGCATTTGTTCAGGGGCTCCTTTTTCCTATTATAGGAGGGAAAAATATTTTTCAAAGGTGAAATTCTTTGCTTCTAAACAGTGAAGAGCAGCAGCTGATTCCAGAATAGCAGTTGCTGTTTCATTATGAATAGCCGTGTTACATGGCGGCTTTACTTACATTCCAATATTTCTGGGCTGCCCCATTTCTTCTTTTGCTTCCTTCTCAGAAGCTTTCGCAGTGCCCCCTCATCAATATGGCCAGCAATCTAGTCGGGCACCTGGGAAGCCCCCCCCCCATTCCTCCCCAAGTGAACAAAAGGTTGTTTTTCTCCCCAGCTAGAGCTCAGCGAATGCTACTGAAGATTTTTGTGAGTCTCAAGCAGATCCAGAGTAAAAACAGGCTGTTTTCCCAATAGCAGATGAGAAAAGTAGGACCTGCTTTTTGGCTTTGGTTTTCAATTTCAGTTTAAAATCTAAGCAATGTTGAAATGAAATGAAACTTTTGTATTTGCATTGTGATGTTACCCTCAAGTGGAGGAGCTTGTGGGATGATGCATGTTTTGTAACACAACCCCACCTCACTGCACATCCCATAGATGCCTATTTTAGAAGTGGGTCTGCAAAAAAAAAAATGCTGTTCAGTACAGAACCACCAAAATATATTTCTAGAACCATTTTGACCAACCTGGTATTTCCTGGAGAACTGAGGCTTCTTCTTCTTCTTCTTGTGCCATATCCGTTATCGGACGTTGGCGATCATGTTGGCGATCCTGTTTTTATCAGCAGCCGCACGAAAAAGTGCTGCTGAGTTTTGTCCAAACCAGTCCCTTAGATTTTGAAGCCATGATGTTCTTCTTCTGCCTGGACCTCGTTTGCCTTCAGTCTTTCCCTGGAGGATTACATGGAGTATGCCATATTTTTCTGGGTGTCGCATCACATGTCCGAAATATTCTAACTTTCATTTTTTAATTGTTTTGATGATTTCCCTTGGCTTTCCCAGGTGGCTTAAAACCTCCTCATTTCTGATCTTGTCCACCCAGCTTATACGTAACAGCCGCCTGTAAATCCACATTTCAAATGCTTCTAGTCTCTTCAGGTGGCCTTCTGTCAGAGACCAACTCTCTACTCCGTAGAGCAGGATAGAAAAAATATAGCATCTGACAAGCCTGATTTTCAGTCTTAGGCTTATGTCGTGACTGCAGAAGACCTTTTTCATTTTGAAGAATGCTGTTTGAGCTTTCTCTATCCTTGTCTTTACTTCAGTGGTCATGTCCCAGCTTTCATGTAAATAGAACTGAGGCTACAAATCTCATAATTCCTAGCAAGCATTTTGGGCAGTGCAGGGCTAACACATCAGGAGGAAATCAGGTTGAGAATGGCTCTTTGAGGACCTGTTTTAGCCCCCTTCAGTGAGAGCCTTATTAAATGCAATCTTGGAATGAGAGGTACTAAAAGCAAGGCAGGAATTGGTCTGAACAAAATTAGGAGGATAAGGAAGGAAAGCAAAAAGGATAACCTGAGTATCAAACAAGAAAACCACAATAGTTTGTAATTCAGCTGTAACTTAGGCACTCTGACTCAAACCACTTAAAGTTATTATTTATTAAAATAAAAGATGTGTGTGTGTGCGTGTGTGCGTGTGTGCGCACACGCGCATGCATACCTGTGTGAATAATGCACCCAAGGTGAGATTTTCACCTACCCAATTGATCTTCTGTAGGGTTTGAACAGGGCTTTTTTTGTCATAGAATGCCCAGAACGGAGTTCCGGCACCTTTTTTGGATGGAACCTTGTAGGGTAGGCAAGGCAGGTTGTATGACATGTGTGAGTTCCGGCACCTTTTCTTTTTACAAAAAAAGCACTGGGTTTGAAGACCTAGTTTGCCAATTGTCCAGGGGCCCCAATAGGAGTGCACCATTCTAGGAGCCATGGTGGCGCAGTGGTTAGAATGCAGTATTGCAGGCTAACTCTGCCCACATCCAGGAGTTTGATCCTGACAAGACATAAGGTTGACTCAGTCTTCCATCCTTCCCAGGTTGGTAAAACGAAGACTCAGATTGTTGGGGGCAATATGCTGACTTTGTAAGCCACTCACAACTGCTTAAAGCACTGTGGAGTGGTGTATAAGTCTAAATGCTATTGCTATTGCTATTCTGGAGATGGCTATTATATTAAAAGAAAACCCCACCTCTCCCCATGTACTTCATGTTCCCCTTCTCCCCATCTTTTAACTGTAATTGTTATTATCATTGTTATTTATTGTTTTATCATCTTAATGTGTACCAGTTTTTAATGTTTGTAAGCCGCCCAGAGTTGCCTCTAAATGAGATGGGCAGCATATAAATCTAATAAATAAATAAAAATAATTATTCATTTTTATTAAATAGCTGCATTTTAATGGAACATTCAGTGAGAAATCACAAAATAAGACAGTCAATGTAAACATTGTCAATTATATTGTCAAACATAGTCAATGTAAACAAGCTTTTTTCCAAAGCGCCTGAAGGCAGGACAAGAAGCAATGGATGGAAACTAATTAAGGAGAGAAGCAACCTAGAACTAAGGAGAAACTTCCTGACAGTTAGAACAATTAACCAGTGGAACAACCTGCCTCCAGAAGCGGTGAATGCTCCAACACTGGAAGTTTTTAAGAAGAGACTGGACAGCCATTTGTCCGAAATGGTATAGGGTTTCCTGCCTGAGCAGGGGGTTGGACTAGATGACCTCCAAGGTCCCTTCCAACTTTTATTATTATTATTATTATTATTATTATTATTATTATTATTATTATTATTATTATTATTATTATTATCATCATCATCATCATCATCATCATCATCATCATCATCATCATCATCATCATCATCATTATTATTATTATTATTATTATTATTATTATTATTATTATTATTATTATTATTATTATTATTATTATTATTATTATTACTACAGTCTTCCATACTATCAGCTAATAGGGTAAACACTTTTTTTCTGAACTGGGGGGAAAACCTTGCTTTTCTTAGTTCTGCTTCTTTTAAAACCATTCCTTATTAGTAATATATTTATTTACCCAGTTTTTAAAAAGTCCACATCCCAGTGCTTCTCATCATATCCCTTCACAAGAAAATTGCTGCCGTTGTTCTGGCATGAAATGCTAACATATTGATTCCTCTAGTAAGCATTTCCCCAAGCAATTCTCTCCTTTTATAAAACATATGTTAATGGAAACCCATTCATCTATACTATTAAAAAGGGATGGTAAAGACGTTCAGGGTTAAATATGAAAAATTCAGTTTTCAGCTTTTGCACGTTCTAAATCCGTTTATGAAACACTGGGGAACAGTGACAAATGCAGTATATTTTTTTCAGTTGAGAGAACATATGTGTAGATTTGTGGAAAAAATCAGGAATTCTGTTGCGATCTTAGGGTCTTTTGGGAACCACCAGATTTCCCAGATTTTCTTTTTTTGCAGAGGTCTTTGAAAGACAGAACAAACCATCTTTAATAGCTGCAAATGCAGCTGTATTTGCCTACTATTGAAAGAATGGTGGGGAAGTGTTGAAAGCTAAATAAAACCTGCTATTTATTTCAATTTATTTCAAATATTTTTATGCTTCTTTTTGAACAAAAGAACAGAGCTGCGCATTCTGTTTGGACCATTCCAGGCATGAGTGCTCATCCCCTGAAAGATAAAATAAAGTGGATTTAAAAAAAAATATTAAAAGGAGATTTAGGCTTCATATAGAACTCTGGAAGCATCATGTTGTTTTGCTACCCAGTGGCCATTTGCATCAAACTGATAATCCTGCTTGGCATGGACTGGGAAGGGGGACCATCCCCCATCCTCTGACTCACAGCCCCAAAGCATCTTGTGGCCCACACTTTGAGAAATGCAAGCTATTGTAGTGTTTTTGCTTCTCTTCTTCTGTTTCACTATTGATGCTTTGGCTGTTGTATCTCATATTATGGGCTTTTAAGCCGCTTTCTGATGGGAATATTTAATGTCTTGTTTTCAAAAAATATCGGGGTTTTTTAGTAAATTGTTTTTAGTTCTTATTGCTTTTTCTGGTTTAAAAGGGGTGACATGATGACAGTGTTCCAATATCTCAGTGGTTACCACAAAGAAGAGGGAGTCAAGCTATTCTCCAAAGCACCTGAGGGCAGGACAAGAAGCAATGGATGGAAACTAATCAAGGAGAGAAGCAACCTAGAACTAAGGAGAAACTCCCTGACACTTAGAACAATTAATCAGTGGAACAACCTGCCTCAAGAAGTTGTGAATGCTTCAACACTGGAAGTATTTAAGAAGAGATTGGACAACCATTTGTCTGAAATGGTATTGGGTTTCCTGCCTGAGTAGGGGGTTGGACCTCCCTTCCAACTCTGTTTTTCTGTTAAAAGGCTTAGAATATGTACATATTTCTACATATATTTCTACACATCTTAATACATTTATTAATTTAATATCTAGACATTGATTAACATTTCTTTCAACATCTTGATATCATACAGTTACTTATTATTTATCTCTTTACCTAAGCAGACATACAGTATCTATATATTCAGCAAGAAAGCGGAAATACATCTCTTATCAATGGCAACTTGGAACAATATCTCCAGTGAAGAAAGGAGAAGAAGGAAGAACATTAAAATTTAATTCGTAACTCAGCTTCTTCCAACCTGATGTCCTCCAGATGTAATGAAATTAAAACTTACAGAATTCCCAACATATCTGAAGAATACTAGGTTAAAGGGAAGCGGGGTTCTGTGAAGAGATTGTCCAGTTGCTGACATATGTTGTGGAGACAGACTTCCTTAGCCTGCAAAGTAATTTGTACAATCTGTGGTTGTCGTGAGCCAAATATCCATACTGTCTATTGAAAACATCACTGACATTTCAGAACCACATTAACCCAGTCTTGTGGTGATTTCTTCCATTTTTAATGTAGGCCAGGAGATAAATGTTTTTGAAACATATGCAGCTTTTTCTTCTCAAAAACACTTCACTCATCACAGGAGGAGCTGTTTCCTGATTTATATCTAGGAGTGATTCACTCCTTGCACAGTAACCAGAAAGACACCATTTAGTTGCTCAGACACGGAAAGAAAACTAACCGTTTATGTTGCTAGGGGAAATGGAAGCTAAGCACCCAAGGTGAATTTTGAAGCAAGAAAACAAAAGAAAGCAGCAGTGTACTTTGCCTGTTTTCATTCTCATTTTATAAAGGGCTTTGCTTAAAAGTCCTAGGAAGCTTCTCTACCACTTTTCATTAGAACAGAGGTGGGCAATATTTAGCCTTTATGGGACCACACAGACACACACACTTGCGCAGACATGCAGTTCTGTATATTTCATTTATGCTTGTTCACTTGCTTTAGTCTCTTACCTTCTACCTCATCCTGCTATCCCTCCCATTTGGCCAGATATTAAACTTTCTTACAGCCCTCCCCACGCAACCCAGCTGACAACAGGAGGAAATAACCCCACTGGTTATTGCAAACAAGTCTGGTTTTCCAAGGTTACCCTTGCTAAGACTAAGACTTCATTTCAGCAGGAACAGATTTTGGCTTTTGTATTCTACAAATTAGTAATTTGGTGGACTGGAGGATCACAATCTATCGGGGATGTGATGGTTAGAAGAGATAAATTGAATCCCGCCTGTTTTTTTAATTTGCTTTTGATCATTCAATACCTTTCTCTCTGTGTCCCTTATTATTCCTTTGTCTGCAACAAATAGAATTCAAGAGGTGGCCTTTAAAAAAAAAGGATAAAAAGTTTTCCAGCTTGTTCTTTTCAATTTCTTTTCTCTGTGTCTTTATAATATTCATTCCAGTACATTTCTTTGTTTCTTTTTTAGTTTCACATTGACATGCCTCCTTTAGCTACTTTGCTTCACCTCTTTCATTCATGGCTTTAGCTTTCATTCTCTGTCCAGCAACTTGGATGGTGTCCTGTGACAGCCATGTGCTTATCTTCATTGGGTTTTTGTATGCTTCAATGGGCAATTTCAATGATAAGGTTTTTTTTCATGTTTTTCCATAGTTTATCTTATTGTTTTCCCATGAAGTTAAGTAAATTGAATCTGGGGTTGTTGTTGTTTTTTTAATCTCAACTGTATATAGAGATGATATTTTTGTTCCTATATTTCCCAAGACCTATGTTCTTTTTGATGTTGCAGAATTTGAATTCAAGACACACTTTGGCTAAAGATGAGATGAGATGAGATGAGAGGAGAGGAGATAAGATAAGATAAGATGAGATAAGATGAGACGAGACGAGACGAGACGAGACGAGACGAGACGAGACGAGACAAGACAAGATAGGATAAGAGGAGATGAGATGAGACGAGACGAGACGAGATGAGACAAGACAAGACAAGACAAGATAAGATAAGATAAGATTTATTGTCATTTTTTTTACTGTGGGCACAACGGCACACATCCAAAATGAAATTTAGTTGCCCGCTCTCAAAGTGAACACATACATGACACACACCTAACATACCATACACAACATATGTATAGACCCACACCCCTACGTATACATAACAAATAAATATTAAACACTGTCCATCTTGAAAATATAACGGAGAGAGTTCAGAGTTGATGGTCCAAGTCACATTTTTTACCAAGTAAAGTTTTAGTGGAAATCATTCTGTTTTTCTATCGTTGGCTGCACAAGAAGTAATCAATATGGTTGTGGTACAGTCCATTTGGAGATGTCAATGTGTACAATCAACATTTGGTTGAATAAACAATGTCTTGGTGATTCTCAGCCAATTTTATTCATAGAACTGCTCCATGCAGTCATCTGCTTCATTCCCTTTGCCCAAACCAAGTCTGCTAACAATTTCTACTTCTGGCATTGAAATCACCCATAATATAAATTATATCTCTTTTCAGCATGTGTTGCATTATTTCTTGAATGTCGGCATAGAACCTCTATTTCTTATTTAGATACATCTGTTGTTGGTGGATATGCATATCTGCAAAATTGTGACCTTCGGAAGTTTACCGAAGGTTCTAATAATCATTATTCTATCATTTTATGCTCAGATATTTTCAACTGATGCTTTCTTCTCTGTTATCAATGCTACTCCATTTCTTCTAATGTTGCCATTTCCAGAATAGTACATAGTAAATTCATCAGATAGGAAGTACCTGATTCCAATCTAATTAATCTCACTGATTCTGAGAATGCCTATTTTGCTCCTTGTCATTAATTTCTTGATGATATCCAGCTTTCTGTGGTTCATGCTTTGTACTTTCCATGTACCAGTCTTGTTTATTTTCTTCCTCACAGACACTTATTTTCATCATAGGTTTCCTCAGCCTTCAGGTTTCTCAGTGAAGCTTCTCCTTTTGCATCATTATTTCCCAACTTATGGGAATGTTCGAACTTCTTGCCAGGGATCCAACTTTCCAGTACCATCTTTGAACTTTTGTTTGAGAACTTTCCCATAAAGCTTTGGTGATAATATTGGAGTAGGTTACCTGGCCTTTCTCCAGCCCTGCCCATTTATAACCAGTATGGATTGAATAGTATTGACTGTTCAAGTATGTTTTTTTTATATTGATGGTGCCCAACCTCTCCAGCTCTGAGGACCATTGGCAGTGATGGAGGGGGAGAGGGGATGGTTTCACATGTCCCCATGCCATTTATGAAAATGCAGCTTTGCATGTTTGCCTGCTGCTTGCACAACCCGGTTCCCAACAGGCTGTGGCCCAGTACCAGGCCACAAACCAGGGGATGGGGACCCTCAGTTTTAGATTATACATGCTAAAAATATCTTCCTAGCTTCTAAACCATTAATGGTAAATCAATATTCAGTAGAAATTCTACCCATGCCAGAGAGAAATTTATCCTTCTAGTAGCATTTAAGCAAGAATGAATTTCACTTTCACAGAGTTGCACCACCTCTTCTAGAGGTATTACATTTCCCAGACATAAAACCTTAATGTCCAAACCATCCTGACTATATTTCAACCTAAGCCATAAATACTGACTGTCAAACCCAAAGCATCAAGAATAATACATGGATATACTTCTGAGTAGTTTCTTTACTGTTTCCTACAGACAGAATCTTGCCAGATTCAGCTATGTTCTTCTCAAAGATGAAAATCATTCTGCTGTTATTCCTTGTGTAACACTACAAAAAGTGGGTAACGAAGTCTCCTCAAGTCATTCTCAACACATTAGTTTGGATAACATCCACTCAATGCAGCAGTGATTTTGAAACTGAAAAATATAGTTTCAAGATGAAACTGATACATATATTTGCAAGATACTACAGGCCTAATAAAAGCTCAACATAACAACATTTACTTTATACCCCCCCTCAAAGTATTACCTAACAGATATTTATTACATATAGAATATGAGAGTTTCAAATCAAGTCTGAAATGAAATTGTTGGAGGGATTCTTTGGATAAACAGATACTCTGGTATCTGAATATCCAAAGGCCAGCTGAACCACAGAACTTCAGTATTTGAATGGAAAGCAACTCTTTGGCTCTACTTGAGAATCACCAAACTTTTTCTCATGATCATGATGGTTAATGAGTTTAATGAACCATACAATAAATATTCAGCCTAATGAAGTACATACACACCATTTGGATGCAAGGTGTATGGAAATGCAACAGCATGCAAGGGTGGGCTACACAAAGACCAAGAAAAGGTAAAATGATGGCTGATGCATCAGGAATCAAGTCGTGAACTTCCCTGATCAAGAACAGTCCAGGAACAGCCAGACTGCCCATCCCAACCCCCATCTTCAAAATTGTGACAATATTCCATGACAAGAATGATGAAAACCAGCTGGTTGGAGTCCATTTTTATGCTATATAGATGAAGATTGTGGAGACAAAAATCCTGAAAGGAGAGGAAACAAGTCTCTAGATTTTCTCTCTTTTAAGAGAAGTATATATCCAAAACCTCAATACTTGATATCAATTCAATCTACTGTTTTAAAGATTCAATTTTAATTCTCTTGGGCTTTTGTTTCATGAAAATATCGCATTCACTAGATAATATTTTACTATGTAAAACCCCACAAAGCCCTCCATTTTTCCAGTTTAATTAAAGGTTCATGAATTTGTCTCAGAGCTAACTCCCTTTCCTAACTCTAACCAATATAGCACGTCATCTGCCTATAAGCTTATTTAGGCTGAGGCCTTTCATGGTTCACTTCCTTCCATATAAACCAGCCAGCTCAGGTCTTGAGCTTGTCAGCTGAAATCTTCTCTAAAATGCCACCTCCAGATGAGTCAGAGAGCTTATGAGAAAGGTGGAACAGGAAGCTCCACATCATGAAATGATTCAACTAGAGAGGCTGCTTGGCTTCTAGTTTCATAGCAATTCAACACCTGGCAATGGCATTTTCCCCCATCAAGAATGTTTAAATTTCATTATATTATAGTTTCATGTCATTTTAGTTCCGTGATGTTTCTCCTTGCTTCAGGTATAGAAGTGCTGTCGTTTAAGACATTTTCTCTGGTTTTAAAGGAATAGTTTGATCTTGTGTCTTAGCATTTTCAATGGTGTTTTATTCAGATCTGGTTTTTTTTTTTAGCTTGCAGAGATATCCAGAGAAATCTTGTCCGAATCTGATCATCATGTACTGCCATGAAGCCTTGTGCTCAGTGTTCAGTATTGTTGTCTGACAATGGAATCTATGGTTTTCAATTGTAAGTGGACACTGCTGTTTATTTAACAAAGCGTTCTGCAGTTAGAAAATGAGACCACAACCATCTTGATAATTAAGACTTATTCCTC